>OX235274.1:20750622-21350622 GCA_944472155.2 Trichobilharzia szidati | reverse complement strand
TGCTGCAAACAGATTATTTTATGTGAAAATTATACCTCATTCATAAATTATGTTAATATCCAATTTTATATGCATTGTTTCTCGTCATCTGACTGGATTGCAATTCCGGTAAATAATTTCCGGGTGTTCTGTTTTTCTCTGCAACTTACTTCTGCCAAACCATTTCAAGATTCTCTGCATATTCACTAACTTTTTAGTTTGACTATGGATTATTCTGACATACCTCATCTGTTTATCATTTGAGACTTATGACAGCGACAACCTACTGAAAAACTAACTGACTAAGTAACCCAATTACTGATCCATTAACGAAGAAACAAACTAACTCAGCGGGTTACCAAATAACTAACAAAATAATTGACTAGCAAACTAACACCACAACTAACCAGCTAACCCTATTATTTCATTTTATTTAAACGCAGAAAAAACTTGGTTCAGTATAGCGCCAAGAAAGATGCGCCACACAACAATAATAAAACAACATAAATCAGAAGTAAAAAATAAAAGCAGAGAACGCGTAAAGAACTTTATTTGGAAGGAAAAGATTCATTTGTAGCAAGTACAAAAGTCATTCGTCAATTATTGTCGGAAAGGGGAGAAAGTAGGAAATTGCAACACGTTCGCCATTGATTACGATTTTTGGCCATATCTGATTACGTTTCGAGCCATCGATTCGGGCTATCTCGCGGACCCCAACCAGGGAAATGTGACGCACCCACCGATGCTAATCTAGCACGAACATCCTTCATCCAATGACGCCACGTCATGGACCAACCACCCGTCCGATCTTTGCATGCCTTTCCAGGGCTAGCGAACAGAGACCAGTACGGAAGTCTCTGGGATGGCATTCGCAGCACATGTCCACGTCACCGGAGCCGGTGTTTCCAGATGACGACACTCAGTGAATGGTGATCTACACTGTGTTCAAACACACGCTGCCGAACCTCAGAATTACTCACGCGATGAGCCTATCGAACGCAAGCAATCCTGCGGAGACAGCGATGATCAAACACGCAGATCCGATGCACATCCTCAGCTCGGAGAGGCCAGGTTTCACATGCGTAGAGCTAGACAGCCTGCACCAAAGCATTGTATACCCGACCTTTGACAGCCAGGCTAACGTCACGACGGCGCTAGAGGTGACTGAAGATTATGTATGCCACTCTAGCCTTCAGTATACGTTTGGAAATCCCATCCGTCATCCCTCCGCCAGCACTCGCACAACTACCCAGATACACAAACTTATCAACAACTTCAAGCAATTCACCCGCAAGAGTGAGTTCATGTACAGGCTCCTGCCAATTTTGTAACAGTACTTTGCACTTAGACGGCGCAAAGTACAAACCATACTTACAGACACTGATCGCCAACTGATTAAGTGCGATTTGGACAGCCTGCATGCCATCGCGCAGTAAGACGATATCGTCTGCATGCTCGAGGTCGAAAAGTCTATCTCCAGGTAGCAGATCTACACCACCTTCACGCACATCCTTCAGAGCTGACTCTAGAATGTCATCGATGGCAAAGTTAAAGAGAAATGGAAAGATTGAGCAACCCTGTCTAACCCAACTGTTGGTTGGGAAAACAGCGTACTAACCAACGAACTAATTAACTAAGTAACTAAATGACTGTCTAGCTATATAATTAAATAAATAACTCACTAACTAACAAAGCAACTAACTCACTAACCAAACGACAAAACAGCTTATCAACTCTTCTACTCACTCACTGACTACTAATAATTACCTAATTTATTAGCTAGCTATCAACCTAAATAACTTAGTGACTATGTAAATTACTTGATAAATCACACACTAATTTGCTCACTAAACGACTAAGAAACCATCTAGGTAACCCACTCATTAACTACCTAACTATCTACCTTCCTTCCCAACTAACTAACTAACCAACTCACTCTATCAGGAGTCATTTAAATAACTCGGTAATTAACTCAGTGACCAAGTAACTTACCTGCCAACTTACTGAATAACCAAATAAATAAGTAACTGACTACAAAACTAAGTGAATAACTTGCTAACTACCTAACTAACTCTCTGACTGACTGACTGACTGACTAAGTATTTAAATTAATAACTAGCCAGCTGACTTACTGACTGACTAACTAATTCATTAAGTCACTAACGAAAACACACACACTGTGTTATACTTTTATGAAAAGTCTAGTGAACATCAGTTGGAAATTAACGAATATTAGTATTGCCTGCCAATCTAAATGAGAGGATCATCACCCCGGCTTTCAGATCCCACCTGATGACGAGTGCCAAACATGAAGAGATGTACTTTGCGAATCCCCTGCTTAATAAATAATTTATTTCAAATTGAAGCAGACAATTATTGTGTGCGCAATTATCGCAGTATGTGACTTTGATTTTAAACACTTGATTGATTATGAAACGTCCCTCTTTGAGATTGTAACAAGATAAGAGTTTTCGCATAGAAATGGAATAAACAGCTGGATTCATATTGACTATTCAACAGGGGAGACAGCTGATTCAGAGAATTCTGTGGTATTTTAGTGAATATACGGCTGAATAACAAGGGATAAATAGACACAATTAATTTTAGTCTTTTAAAGCATGAAAAGGAATGTAAGTAGGGGATGCAGACATCCATATATGAAACTGAACGTTTTGGTCATATCGTGAATAAAAAGGAATAGGGAGATATAGACTAATGATACCTGTAATCATCCAATTAATTTGTCCTCAACATGTTTTTCGCTAGCCGTCACTCACACCTTAACTTTAGCTAGCCAATGTAATTGTTACGACGTCCAAGGCGAAAATTAAGTGAACCCAGGTTTCAAGTTAAAACCAGACTTGGGGCAGTTTGGGCTGATTCAAACCGGGCATATCGATGATGATTTCAGCTCCAAAAGGAGCAAAACGTCTGTCTGATTTTTGAATCCCTTTGACTGGGCTGACAAAATGAACACTGTTTGACAGCAGCTGTTGCAAACTACTTGCATTATTCAGTAGTATATATAATATCATGCATTGCTGCATGAATAGTAACTGAATGGCTATGGGAATGTACAACTTAATGGATGATCCCATGTAAACAACAGAGTCTATAAGACAATTGCTTTTCGACATTCCCTTGTCATTAAGGTCTTGCTATTCGATGATAATTACCTTGTCGAGTCCATTCATTTTATTGACACAGGTCAATTTTTTCAATGACCCACCAAATCTCTCATCAGCCTTCTATAATAGTTATCAAATAAAAGAATTTGGGCTTATTTAAGGTCAGTGGTATCAATGTATCAAAGATAAAACTAACTTTGGTGCAGAGAAACATGCATCCATTGTATTTAATAGATTCTGTTCAGCCGTTTAGAAACTGTAATATTTAATAAGGCAAGTTATAATATGATTTAAACATACTTTTGTTTACGGACAAAAACCAGTCCTCCAGTGAGGATTGATGTAATGAGGCCACAAGGGTATGAAAATGTTATGAATACATCAGCTGACATCAATCGAGGAGCCTCTACAAAATCAAGAAGTACTGGACAGCTGCCCCTTATTATTTTCGGACCCATAAGCAGCACGCACCTACTGGGAATTTGCTTTGCTTTGACAAGTCACGCTATTAGGACCTCACCCAATAACCAAAATCCTACTTAATTTATGATAAGTTATTAGTGGCGTAAACATTGAAGATAAGCTTGATAAATCACTGATAATTAAGTACCAATACAATATCAAATACACTGAGTACAACTCATAAGATCGAAAAATCAATATTTGCTACATGAAAAGTCTAATGAAAATATTGTGATGCTGTATACTGGGTAGAACACAAAGAATAGTGAATTAAGTCGGGTATGACAGTGAGACGATAAATGAGGGAAAACATGGAGTGATTGGAAAAAAAGTGACTGTTTTCTCAGATCGGGTTACTTCTGAACACACATGTTGGGCGCTATTCAGGCGAGGAGACCTTATGGACTTTCGTAGAGCCAGTTAGAGGGTATTCCTCAGAATATCAAAGAAGATTTCGGCTCCTTTTTTCTCTTAATCATTTTGAATGCTTTCGACGTGTCTTCTACGTGTCTTGCGTCTATCTGGTGTTTGGTGATTGATGAGTTCATACTGTTCCACTGATTTATTCGAAGGGTGTTTCGTACATGAATCGATATACGCAGTTGGAGGTAGCGTATGAGGAGGGCCTGCCGATTTTTTATCCTGAGGTCGAGTAGGAGGTTCGCACCAAAGAAATCAAGATACGTCATGGTCAGTGCTACGAATAATTATTCACTTTTTGTCGATCACATAATATCATAGGATTTAGAGTCAAGCTGAATAAAAATCGGTCATTTCCTGGATAAAATTCTATCTTGTTTTACGTTCTTCCCTGCCATATTTGTTTATGAAACATTGAGAGCAGCCATTTCAGAAATTTCCTCTGTCTACTTTACCTGCCCTAGTGTTCACCTTCACCAGAATTCTTGAATTGTTGATTAGGCTGAAGTTGTTGAAATTTATATAGAGATGACTCTTGTGACAAACCAGTCTTTCCAGTGTCCCGAAAATTCTTGTCCCTGGAAGTTGAAAGAAGTGCACTTATGTACACTGTTGAATAAATAAGCCGATACGAAACACAGTTCATCGATAAATCATTTATTGACCATGTGTTGCAGAATACTCTGAAAAGTCACTCGTTTAAGGTTGATGATGTTCTACTTCACTGTGACGTTCTTACAGCAATCCTTACTGGAGGAATGATTCCTGTTGTTAAACAGAAGTATGTTAAAATAGTATTATGAGCTATTAAGTTATATATTACTGGCTGTACACATCTGGAGAGAACGGACAAAACACAATGGATGCATGTGATTTGACAACAATGTTAGTCTTTATCGGTTCAAATTATAAGTGGAATTCGTACATGAAGTTTCACTATTTTTCCAGACTATGCAAAATAAATATATATCCTTCAACGAGTAACGGGATTCGTAAAGTATCTTTGCAGAGACATAGCGCTTATCTGCTTTATTGGAGTTGTGAGATTTGGCACAATCTCAACTGGTCCTGCAAGGTGGTTCTAATCTCAAAAATGTGTGAATGTCAGTCGTAGGACTGTGAAATCACCCACAGAGTACGGAGAAGACCAGCTGATTATCCGAGTGGAATCTGGACAACTTCACAGTTAGACCATGATAGACGTCGAGGGATGGAAGCCTCCTGGAATTGAATCAAGCGATACCTATTCCCACGATGTAATTCAAAGTAATCATGGTGACAAGGAATGTGCATAACATGTTTCAGGATGACAGGGCAGCTGAAATTACATAAAAATAATACGAAGTGCTACGAATCTATGAGTGTGGCAAGAATGCAACTGGACTATTCAAATTATTGACTGAGTGATCAGTAATCCACTTTGCTAACCAAGACAACACCCATTAGCATACTGAGGGAGTGACTGTGATGATGTCACCGAGAGCAATTGAGGCCTAATGCAATGGGAACCAATGGCATTTATTCCCTGTAAATTCAGTGTGAACCGTAAATTCCACCGGTTATAGTGACAAGCCAAGAGAAGAAACCTGTCGTTTAACATACACAAAATGAAAAGGAGAGATAAATAAGGCGACTGAATGAATCAACCTTTTAAGGTTGTAAATAACTTGTGAAATCCAAGGCAACTGCAGTAAAGCGATGAGTCGCTTATATCAGTAGGTTCAGCATTCGATGAAGTTCATCATCTTCCTTTCAGTTATCCATCGATCATTTCAGGCAACTGGCAGATATTTACAAACAATTGTCGTCACTCCATACTGAAGATCAGACAGATAGAAAGTTTAAGCAACAAGGAACTCCGTCAACGAACAAACCAATCAAGAACCCAAAGCTAGAGAAATATTCCAAATGAAATGGAGATGGATCGGTCATCCTCTGAGGAGACTGATTTCAGTCGAAGTCACATGCCGCGCACTCAAGTGGTTCCCAGACGCTAAACGACGTGTTGGGAATTATGAACGTGAGGCGGGTTTATGGGCGATAATGCAGTCAGGTAGATGTGATTTCAGAGAACGGCATGGAATAAGGATATGCTATTGAAGCCCTATGCTCCTCTTGGAAACATGGGAATAATAATGATGATTACCAACAAGTTTCATATGCTGAAAACACTACTTACTAATTATCAGTAGTGTGACAACCAGTGTGAAAATAGCAAAGTGCATGGAATTCCGAAATCTTCCAGCTTGTGTATTGATCGATGCGATTGTTGCCCGCATTTAAATTTTGTGCAGCATGACTTCAATGATCTGCATAACAATTTCTCCAAGGCCTCATCATCTCCAACTTCTGGCGTTTCTTTTACTAGCGCGAAACAGCCACTGCCCAGTGGTATCCAGTACTTTCAATGATTTTCTAAATAATAATATAGATTTCCCCACAAGTGGACATTAGTGAGAGGATCACTGAAGATAATGGACTTTGGAAAGCTATTTTGTTCTTTTTTGGATTCATCCGTACTGTGCGTCCACCGGCTGTTTAAACCACGAACGTCAAGTTACTCTGTGGTTCCGTTAGTCAATTATGGCAGAAATAACTCCGAATTAATGACGCCATTCTGGAGGATATGTTTGCACATAATACACATTTCTCAGAGTCTTTCATTGGAAATTATCTACTGTAACTTTTCAAATAATCAACACAAACTGACTTCAGTTGCAGCAGCGTTGGAAACCAAGGAGTGCTGGGCAGTTTCGCGTCATCAGCAGTACTCACTCATGTCTCCAAGAGTGAAAGAACCCAGGACAATCAGTTCATAAGGCTGAATTGTTTACCACTCAGTCACTGGAATGGAATCCATTGGCCAATGAATTCTAACTTCTTTCAGTCTGACATATAAAGCGCCATCGCCAGCCAATATTATCGGTGCGTATCCGTCGTCATACCAAACTTGATCCACCCAGGTGGTCAGGAGTTTCACTTCGAACGTCAGGCAGCTTCATCCTGTAGTGAGTCATTAGTGAGTTTTAGTTTAATTTTCAAACCCCACAAGGGATTTATTTATCTTGAACTTTTGAGACTACTGGCGGAGTGATTCTCAATCTTCTTGGCGTTGTCCATTATAACCTGTTGGTTTGGTCAATCCCAACGCCAACCTCGGGTAAGCAAGTTAATAATGATTCTTCTTCAGTTGATTCTGGTACTCTTAATACGTCCTCCATCTGTCGTCCAACTGATGTTATGATCTCAAATACTACAAGTGTAAACAATGACCGTGTACAACTGTTCCAGGAAGAAAGAAGAGACAAGACAAGGAATGGCTAGAAGCCAATCGAGGAGGGGAGGATATTGGAAGAGGAGATGACTGAATAGAAAGATGGTCAAGAGAAGGAGAAGCTGAGTTTAGTGTACACTGCACTGAATGAAGACTGAAGTGAAGAGGAGTGCTAGAAAAGACAAACGACGATTCTCCGACACACTGGGTGGCAACTAAAGCAGAACAGGCCGCAGGCAAAAGCGACATGAGGATACTAAACCAGATAGCCAAGTCTCTATCCATGCAGAGGTCAACCCAGATTCTGAAAGGAATCTGATCACCAGGGAGGATAAACAAATCAAGCTATGAGCTGATCACTTTGA
This sequence comes from Trichobilharzia szidati, assembly GCA_944472155.2. Lineage (NCBI taxonomy): Eukaryota > Metazoa > Platyhelminthes > Trematoda > Strigeidida > Schistosomatidae > Trichobilharzia > Trichobilharzia szidati. The sequence continues at coordinate 21,342,994 of OX235274.1, read as the reverse complement.
CGGACTCTTGAATTGACCACCACTAACACGTGGCTGGCAGGCAGCCAAGACAAAACTCAAGGCGAACAAAGAGAACACGAAGGTGATGAAGATAACCAACCAACAGGAACAACAACCAGTCACCATCAACGGGAACAATTAAACAGAGGTCACCTCCTACAATTATCTAAGCAGCCAGCATCGTTTCAACGACAGTTAGAATGGATGAGGATGTCAAAGCCAGTCACAATCGGTACGGCCAATACGCCTTTGTCAACCTGAAACCAGTTTGGAAATCTTCGTCACTCAGCCAGCATGAAGAAAAAAATTCGGGTTTTTAACACAGAAGAGAAGTCAGCCACTTCTTCTGTATGGGTCAGAAACTTGTCATGCGCATCGCGAAAAGCATTTCGAGCACACAGCATCAGACATTCATCAAAAGCTTCTGGCTCCATTCTGAAGATCGAATAGTCAGAAAGAATAATTGACAAGAAACTCTGGGTGGGAACAAACCAACAAACCAACCGATCGCTCAACAAATATGTTAGAGAAAATAAAGATGGACTGGGCATACACTGGATAGACTGTCGAATGACATCGCGAGCCAGGCCATTGCTCGAGTGGAATCCATATGGGAAGCAACGAGTGGGTAGTCTTTGCGTGGGTGACATTGATGAGACCGTGTGAGGAGAAGATGAGGGATTTTGGGCAATCGTGATTTAAGCAGAAGAGGACGGTAGAGGAACGGAAAGGAATAATAGTCATTAAATTACACTACATTACACTGATTCCTTAATATTTGTGCAACTACTGAATATGTATCACATTTTGTTGGACTAGCTGATGAAGTCATCATCAATCCCAAGCATGAAATGTGAAATCTGGCAACACGAAAAACAACAAGGAACTGGGCAACAAACAAATCAACCAAGAACTTATCGCTAGACAAATATGCCAAAGTAAATAGAGATTGATCGATCATCCTCTGAGGAGACTGTTTTTAGTCAAATCAGGTGTCACGCCCTCAAGTTGGACCCGAACGGGGAAGGACGAGTTGGGTGCTATGCAGGAGACGAGAGCTGATGGGTAATCGTGCAGCCAGCTGGAGGGTATTTCAGACAACAGAGTGGAATGAAGACGTGTTATTGAAGCGTTAATTTCTGCTAATACTAATAATGATTGTATTGAACCTCAATAACCAACAAGTATCATATATTGAGAACACTACTCACTTATTGTAAGTAGCGTGACACTCATTGTCAAAATAGTAAAGTGCATAGAAATCCAAAATCGGAGGGTTTGTGTATTAATCAACGCGATTGTTGCTTACGTGTAACTTCTGTGCAATATGACTTCAAGGATTTGCATTACAAACATCCTCAGGCCCCATCAATTATTTAACAGATTTGGGTTCGTCATGTCTATATGGAACTACATGGTGAACTTCCGTTATACACAGCCACAGTATGCAACACAGTAAAATTCTGTTTTCCCTCTTCACATATTGTTTACGTAGGTGATGATTGGTCTGCAACATACAACAAGAATCTGTGCCACGCATGTAATTACCGGAGCATCGCATGCGCTTCATGATCTATGTATATAAACAGATTGAGAAACTGTCATGGTAACGGAATAGTCGTTTGAAAAATCCCTCCTGATTGATCCAATCTCAATGTTGATACATATTCAGGCATTTCAGCTAACTTCGTGGTCATTTTTCCTCTTTTCTCCTGGTCTGTGTATCGTTGTCCTGAAGTCTGCATATCGTCTGTCTACCTAATCCTGATCATTTGTGTTTGTTCCTGTTTATTCTCTGATTTTAATTCTTGTCTTTGTACTTGTGTGATGATATTAGTAATATGTTGTCTTACGACTACAATTTTGTTCGAGTTAGTTGAAGTCATTCGGATCTTGGTGTGTGTCTGAGAGAATTGTTTAGTGAGTGATTCATTGCGACTGAATATTAATTCCATTGTGTTGGAGATATTCCCCTACCTCTGCATTTCACTTGACTATCTTCGTTGTATTGGTACTTGTATTGTACTGGAAAGTTATCTCACCCGTATATCTGCTCCTAGGCATTGTTGGAGTAATTTTGAATTTTCGATATGTTATGGAATAATAGCACGGATTTTATCGTAAATAACTGCCTTTTAACTATTGTCAGGATATTTTGGTACTGTGTGTAATTCAAGGAAGTTCTGGTTTGCTATGTAGTAGGATGCAAAGAATGGTTTCCTGTATTCAGATCACACCAAGCCAGTTTATGTTGTTACATTCATGCCTGAACAAAGTGCTGTGAATAAATTAAAAGATTTCTTCTTTTCACTATCAGCTTATCTTTAGCTTTATGACTTATTCGTTTCTATTTTTCACACTTCAACACTTCGCTACTGATTTGTTTAGCAATTTAATTAATGACTTCAGTGGAAAAACGTTAGGACATGTTACATGTGATTTCATAGAATCGATCATCAGGGTTTCAGTTAAACAGACAGTCAACGGAGTTGAAATAGATACTATGGATATGGTATGTCAATATTTGGGACCAATATATCTCGCATATTAAACAATTTTTTTCGATATAACAAGAGTGAATTAACTATGCAAAAATTGAAAAAGAACATAAGAATCATATTGAAGCTAAGTACTTGCACTTATAAGGGATCATACTGAGCGAAACTTACAATTTCAATTGTTCCAGTCAGCAATCAGAACAAATCTGAAGACCTGAAATCCATGAAATTTCTTATTTTCGATATATTGATGACACATTTGAACTATGAGGAAATGAGAGTCATGTGACGTACCTACAAAGATTATTTAATTACGAACATGCAAATATTGACTTCGGTGTAGAACATGAAAGTGATGGGAAGTCTCATTTCCTTGATATCACCATGCGATGTCTAGTAGATGGTGGTATCCGAAAATCCACACTTCTGAAGAATCGAAATTTGAGGAAAAGCAGATAATCAGCGCTCTGTGGTTCTCATTAGTTCACCAACTGACATCAATCCATGATCAAACGTCAAACAAATCTATTCCTTACAAACCAATTCTCGGAAATATTATCAAGATTTAGTGAATAAGGAGTTCTTCCAGTTGCCTAATGACATTTGGGAATTCCCTTGAACTTATCATAGTTTTCAACAGAATCACAAGAAGATATCGCTGAATTTATATTAGTCTAACATTTGAATGGTTTTTACATATCTTCTATCAGATTATTTGTTGAAACTAATCAAAGATAAACTCAACGAGGCAAGTGACATGCAAGAACTGGCGTAAACCTGTCATGAGCACTGTTTATCTGAAGGCGAAATGTCACTGGTGAAGCGCTTTCAATATTCATGTCAATGGAATTCACAGGTTTGAGGTTTCTGGCATATATATTCCTGTTATTGAATACAGTGTTGAAATGCAACGTTATTGATGGAAAATAATCCCCAACCAGTTCAGATGACTATATTCACGCCATCTCAGTTCATGATGTTTGATTTCGGGTTGCAGTGAAATGGTAAGAGAATTAACGTTTGTTAAACAATTTCAGCCAACATTAAGATGAGATGATATTTAAATACAGTAATAAAACAGTAAAAATATAAATACAAACCTGACAAAGAAAGTTGTATCATCCTACGTGCAAAAATAAACAAAATAATTAATACGGAGAGGGCGAAATATTGACACTTAAAACTACAAATAAGGAAAACGGCTCAGAAATTGTGAGTGTTGGTTATACCTAAGATAGACCTCAAATAACCGCACTTGCTAAATACTTCCCCGCTTAATAACCTTACCAGTACCCTACCTAGCGTATAAGTACTTACTAACGAAATCAAAGTAGAAAGGCTTGAGACTAGACGTTTGTGCTGAGGAGAGTTGTATTTTAGACAAATAAAATATCAATTTTAATATATAAGGATGTTGTACAACACATGTGATGCCTCAGCTGGGTAGTAAGCTCGAACGGTGCGCTGAATGGTAGCACAACAAGGGAGCGGACCACGTGTGTACAGTCGCGTCGGAAATCACAAGATGACGTGGTGCCAAAAGTGGGTAAATGCGTTAGAACAAAATTTCAAGCATTCAAGGTACACTACAGGCTGGTGGGATATTGGCAGGCTTCGGTACACGAAAGTAGTGAGTTGAGAGTAGGGCTTTGCTCAATTATATCCAATGAACGAGGAATATTGAAGGTAGTAATAAAGAATTGTGAAAGGAAAGAAAAAGGTTAAGGTAAATGAGAGGCACTATACAAATGGTTAGTGGAGTAAGGCGAATTGACGTTAGTGCGTTAGTGCGATTGCATGATTCCAAGTTGTTGTGCTTCTTGTTATACATTTTTGTGTCTTCCGTCTTATTTTTATTCATTTATTTTTGTTGAAATATGTTTCGCACGTTTTATTTTCATTCATGTATTTACTCCGTACTGCTACGGGTTTACGCGTGTGAAGGGATGACGGCATAACCCCGTTGCCCAGGCTGTCATAGCGGATAAGTGACTCATTATCTCTAAGGTGCGTCTTAAGTCAATGCTCTACTCTCCCACTTCAGCAGCAACTAGCAATCGATACTAAAGACAACAAATATACCAGCATATTAGAAGGAACAAGGTAAAAGAAACAGAAGGGAAGAATGGGAGAAGAGGTTAAGTTTTCAAAATCAGCATGAGGGTGTTGCGAAAGCTTGGAGCGAATAAATGCGAGGAAACATGGTTTAACGCGAAAGCAGTACGTCAGATTGAAGTAAAATAAAGGAAATCGTTAACGTTACGTAAATTTATAAAAGTTACAGAGCAGTGTGAAAGTAGCCAATAGCGATAAGTGTTTATAATTAGTAAAAGAAAGTGTCGTGAGTTGGATAACTTAAGTGATGAGAAATGGTTACAAGTACGCCTCACAAAATAAAGAAGTTTCAGCCGGGCATAAAACCGCGTGAACATAATAAAATCTATGAAAATAGATAGAATTAATATTTACAGCATAGAAGTGACAACTTTATGCGTAAAAATATGCAGTGGTCCATTTAACTGTACAGTACAAGTTTTTTATCCGATTTGTTATCCAAAGTTAAAGACATTAAAGCCAACAGGTCTAGCGTGAAGTTCTAGACGAAATGCAAAATATGTTACTATAGGGAAAGTCCTGTTGATACTCTCTGTAACGGAAAAAGTCAAAAGGATTAGTACCTGGGAAAAACGACTACTGCCAGAAAGGAAACCAAATTTAGCGAAAAACATTGGAACACAATCACGCGCGCTCCTTGAATAGGATGTGCATTTTTCTCTCCATTAACCTAACTTCTGTTATTTCAAGGGTTCTGGAAAAGATCGTGAAATGTGCCCTTTTTGACTTCCTCTCTCAAGAGAGACTTATCATTCCTTATCAACATGGTTTCACGAAGTCACGTTCTTGCACATCATGCCACTTACATTTTCTCGATCACATCTCACAACTTAGAGATTCCAGTATGATCACAGTTACTGTATACTTAGATATTAGTAAAGCCTTTGACACTGTGAGCCATCGACTATTAATATCAAAAGTCCAGCCTTATGGGATCCAAGGTTCATATTTAGGCTGGCTCAGTTCGTTTTAAGCAACTATGTAGTGAAAGAAATTATTTCATTTTCATTCACCTTTATAACATACGATATTAACAATAGAGAGAAATTCCACACCATCTCTTATCAGTTCTCTACATTGTCAATGAAAACATTATTGAGGTCATCTTGTCTAAAAAAATCACCATTCTTATATACAGAGAAATAAAATTATTTTAATTAAAATACAACATCAAGAGTTATCAGAATAGAATCCTATTTCCGATGACTTCCAAATCGGCTGGTTTGTCTCGTTGTTTGCTTCATAGATTATTTCAAGTAACTCCAAAAATGCACGAGTTTGTACTACTAAGTATTAACAACCTTCTCACCTCATACATTTCTCAATGTCTCATATTTGTGTGCAGAATGTCAGCATATATCTCACATTGCCACGGAAACTGATTCAACAGGTACATAGCACGTTGGTGCAGCTCCCGAAGAAGATAAAGACTTTGCTTCTTATCCTGGCAGTTCACCAATAAAAAGGTAATGAAATCTGGAGCCATTTATCACTAAAATTTTATCAGAAATGATGAACTGCGAAAATCTCTGGCATTATCTCGAATGTCTCACCACAAAACCACTCGAGTCACACGCTGATTCATCGGCAAATATCACATATTAAATGACTATAACTCACTGTTTCTATTAAAAAGGTTGTGGATTGGAAGAAACTGTCAAACCTTGTGGTGATGGCTCAACTAACCTCATGGTCACCACCAATAATCACACATTAGAAGAAGATTTGTGGTCCCTGCTGGTTTTCGTGGTTATCAGCTCCGTAATATTGCCTGAATATTTTATTTGAAAACTGATCCACTGACATTTCTGGATTTGTAGAATCTGCAGGAAGATGTCATAGTTCGTTTAGACGAGAAATATAGTTTTTGTTCTCACCTCTTTGGCGTACTTTTCCAAACACCTCCAAACTGCCGTTTCTTCGGTACAAAAACCGTTGATGAGTGAAATGACATCATAGTGTTTAATTAGTTGTGAGAATTAAAATGTACACTACTTATACCTTGCAAACTGCTTCCTTGGGAAGGTGATGAATCAAGAGTGTATGATGTTCACAGCCACCCTTAGAGTCTAGTACGTTCTATGCATCAACTTCAGTCGTCTCTAAATTGTGTCTAGAGAAGCAAAGTGAGACCGGAATCTAGACTTCAACACCATGCAGACAATTTTGTGCGTTGTGGTGCTAAGCGTAATCCTCTGAAAGCTGCATGCTACTAACCTTTCAAATCATCATTCATTAGCCGAACAGTACGTCAGACTACAGTAAGTGTCGTTTGTCCTAAAAAGCCTATATTGAGAAGAAATCGTTTTCCTCTACAACATCAGGACTTGGAAACTCCTGGATATCGTACCATGAGCTAGACTCAATTACTGACAAGCCCATAGCAGGAGAATTAGATACAACCGCTTCTTGACGAAGGCGTATGTATAGCTCTGTGATTTCATCTGTACCTATTTCCTCCTCGTGCATTCCTCACACAGAATTGTTTTGCTTAGGAAGCAGTAGATGGTGAAGCGTGTTATCTGAAGGAAAATTTTCATTTCTCCACAGATTTGTATAGTCGTAATAGTTTGGAGTCAGCACGTCACCTAAGTCATCTGCAACATGGAAACGTATTGCGTGTCCACTTCACGGCTTCCCACCAGCGTCAAGTTTCACCGACATTCCACGAACTTCTTAAACGTAGGATATCACCTAACGTACCTTCCACTGCACCAAAGTAAATCCAGGGCTAAAATCAACAGATCAGACTGAATCGACTTAATATGAACTCAATAAACTTCTAGCCCACCTATGGAGATTTTAGGTGTTGCAAGGTTTGTCTCAACTAGTGCACATCTGACCAGTCTCGTACGTCATTTCGCGCTGTTCTTGCGTCCTTGTAACACGCACATCGTCACAGTTCTTTGTTCAAGCAAAACTAGCCAGACACATACTGAAATCGTCTCCACAAATAATCCTAATATTTTATTCTATTTTAATATGTTGCTCACTACGGCACATGTTTAAACAATCGACACTTTTTGATTTGGATCTTGTTATCAGTAGTTGTGATTCAGGCAGTGTACTATATAAGTGCTTCATTAGACATACCGCATTACATAAGGCTCGTTTGGTGATTTATATCAACGACACAACCAGAATCTGACAGGTATATCATTCTCATACATCTGAATGTCAATCTCTGACTACCTTGATAAGTGCACTTGGATTTCGATTACTGGAATTGCATAATCATTCATACTAACCATTTTTGCATCACATTAGTGGTTTCTGTAGGCCATCAGTCATCAGGTATCCAGTTCTCACTGATTTTGGTGTCCTAACTGTGAGAATAACAAGAAGTGTCTTACGAAACGGTGCAGTCATGCAAGACAATGATGCTTTTCATTGCAGCTCACGTATCAATCATTCACTAGTTGGATACTTTGAAGACTTGCTATGTGATCCGCATTCATCAATGGAGGTTTCACTGTGGAAATTCTGATTTCAGGTGAATTGAAACAAGACAAACCTGCCGATTTGGAAGTCATCGGAAATAGGATTCTATTCTGATAACTCTTGATGTTGTATTTTAATTAAAATAATTTTATTTCTCTGTATATAAGAATGGTGATTTTTTTAGACAAGATGACCTCAATAATGTTTTCATTGACAATGTAGAGAACTGATAAGAGATGATGTGGAATTTCTCTCTATTGTTAATATCGTATGTTATAAAGGTGAATGAAAATGAAATAATTTCTTTCACTACATAGGTACATTGAATAAGGCACAATACGACTTTTAATTATTATTGAAGCCATCGCTTTTATCTTTGCGCTCTATTGGATTCCTTATTGTAACTAGTGAAATATTTGTTATCTATTGATAACACATATATGCTTGGGTTAATGTTTATCAGTGACCTCGGTGATAAATTCCAGTACTGAGTGATTGTCAGCCCGTGAGATTTTGTTGACAGGGGTGTGACAGGATGTAGGTGGTATCATTGAAAACATCCAATAACATCAGAAATTTATTCCATCTTTCTTAATCTACCGATAGCATATGAATACAGCATAGTTTCTCTCTTGTTAAGTTCAATATAAATACAACCGCTTATGAAGAGATGCAGAATAACCATGACGTTGGCGTCCACATCTACTTGTCTGATTATAACCGCTTTCTTTCTGTGTACATGTGAATCAGCGAGTAAGTCGTTTCTCTCTTCATTTTCTGCCTTCACCATTATATATATGGTGATGAAATGTAACTAGACATCTGCATTTGTCAAACTTTTCCATTTATTACGATTATCTTCATTGTGATAATTGACTGAAAGATTTGAAGATAGAATTTCTAAAGGTGGAGGCGATTTCACAATCCCTCAAATGCAATATGCACATCTTAGATGCATTCATCAGAATATTTCCTATGTACGCTTCTTCTTATTTTCTTCTGAATTACATATTTGCATCACACAGAGATGAAAAGTTAGGCCGTTGATGTATTTGTCAGTATCACAAGGTCAAAAATAAGAGTGTATCCACTTCGATTAAATTTACTTTCTTGTTTGCTTCAAGATGGCAAATTCCCGAAGAAGCAACCACCTGAAGTGAAAAAAGGTTACATTATTGGTGACGGTGAGGCTTATGACATTTTATATCAAAACTTCTACATGTTATTTGAATATTTGTTTGTTTATTTGTCCATTTTTCAGCATTACTTTTACTCTATGCTTAATAGATTGAATGCATAAAAGACAGTACATTCTATGGAGTTCACTTTGACATAAGCATGTACTGAAACCCTGAGAGTAGTTCAACATAGTAAGATCACTTAAGACTATCTGCATGTTAAGGAGTTTTAGAACTACTCAAGGAAATGGAGATGGATCGAATGTACTGTGGGAAGACCATTGAGTGATGTCACACACGAGACAGACACTCGAGAAGCAAATAATACTACACTTCATGACTATCAGTCTGTCGGATGTTGATGAGTTAGATTTGACCGGAACACTCTCATCAAAGCCGATCCTGTGAAATCTGTCTTAACTTACCTGACGCCAACCCACAGGCTCTTGCCTCCATCTTCACAGCATGTTGTCTATGTCAACCTTGAAATGTGCAGTATTTTATAAAATGAAATAAGTACGAGGGTTGATTTGAGGTATTACTCTGGCATATGATGAAGTCTGTGTACAGATACCGGTACCGAGGCAAGCTAGACTTTTCAAATGAAGTTTATTTAGCGTTGTTATGCTTTTTGTTGTTTCAATCAATTTTACAATCCATGAAAAGTAATATGTAAACCCCAAATCGATACATCAGAATATGAAGTATGTACGCTTCTTCTTCTCTACCTCTGAATTACATATTCACGTTTCACAGAGATGAAAAGTTAGGCCTTTTATGTCTTTGTCAATATCACGAAGGAGAAAATGAGAGTGTATCCCCTTCGATTAAATTTACTTTATTGTTTACTTGAAGATTACGAAATATTCTATGAGGATAGATTCGAGGTAGAAAATATTATCAAGAATTATGACGGCAAGTCTCACTACATTTTATATCAGCGCTTGTATCTGTAATTTGAATGTGTGTTTATTTGTTTGTCCATTTTTCAGCATTATTTTTACACTTTACTCAATAGATTGAGTACATAAAAGAAAGTGCATTCCATTGAGTTCACTTAGGCACAAGCATGTACTGAAACCCCGAGAGAAGTAGTTCAATGCAGTAAGATCATTGAAGATCACTTTATGCGTGTTAAGGATTTTAAGAATTACTGAAGGAAATGAAGATGGATCGAACGTACCATGAGAAGACCATTGAGTGATTCCACGCAACCTTCAGAAGATCGGGTGGAACTTGTATTGGAAATGAGGAGTGAAATGATTGTTTATGGAGGGGATTAGAGCACACAGTGGATCATGAAGGCAATTAGAGAGGACTTCAAATGACTTGGCGAAATGGATATCTCTTGTTGAAGCCATGCATATCACTCGATATCCAAAGCGTTGCTATTTATTCTTTACTGAGTGATTGTTCAGAGCCATTCTTCATTTGAATAATTAGTTAGTGTGGTTAGTATGGTGCTGAGAGCAAATATGTGACTGCTGTTCATGAGGCTACGAGGTCCAAGGTTATCTTTTTTCCTATCCTGAATTCATAAATTCTATTGACCACAACCTTCTTGTTTGATAGAAAAACCCAATTGCAATGCATTACAGACAGGTAGATAATCATCACTTATGCTTAACCCAAAAGGGCTTCAGCTAGTATCGACTTCTTTACTAAGTAAACAATGGACGAAGTAAATCCTTGAACTACACACTGAGTTACAACATGAACTTGTTTATTTTATGTGGAATTTCAATATTTTCAAATTCATTTTCCACTTCAAATCGTTTTATAGATGCAATGCAAATAAATAAAAACAACATCAGTCAGTATGATTTGGATACAAAGGCACAAGGTGAAATGAACAGGTCTTAATGTACCTCTTCCAATAAAATTATATTCACTTCCCAATTTTAAATTCTTGATTGAATGACAAAATGAAAACCAAGCTGTCAACAGTGTTAGGAATTCATTGCTAGGTTCTAGGATAACAGTTGAATTTACTAGTGTAAGAGTTACCCTCCCATTTTATTCATTTGCATAGCAGGCTGGATTTCATTCGAAGTCTAAAGCAACTTCAATTGTCTTCTGGTGATTTTACCACTGAGACACTTTGTAATTCGAGATGGTCAATGCAGGTTTCGACTGTCAGTGAGAACACCATCATTCACTGGAAATGTGTGTATATCCTGCTGACTAGTCCTAAATAACATGAAATGCACATTCAGGTTTCCACTGCCAGTCAATATCAACCGAATCTGCATTACAGGTGAACTAGTTTGTTGGTGAAATTTGAGAGCCACTAAAATTTATCTCGATTATTGTGTTCTTTCCTCTATACCACAATTGGGACACTTATCTACATGTACTCAACTAGTTTATTCATCAGATATTTTGTCGAGGTGTCGTTTCATGGTTTATTCGATGAAAATGAAAGTGGTATGGAATGCGTATATATGGAGCTCTTTGGTTTACTTTTCCAATATCAAGGTGGCTATATAAGTATAACTGATTTTCACATACTTTCCTCTTCTTCAGTAAAATTGGTAAAACAGGTAATAAAGGACGAGAGGAATTTCAGAAGATGTAAGTCAACTGACATACTTTCTATGGAGAATTGATCATCTTTTCAGTTGTGAAATGCCAGGAAAACTACACTTCTGTCCACAGCTTACTGAACACTTACAAAGGTATGTGAAATTTGAATACACTTTTGTTTACTGACATGGAAAATAATTCATCAGAATATGTCATAAAGTAAATGAATCACTGTATAGACTATTCTGAGCCATTGTTATTGTTCTGGCTTGCATACGAAGACGATGAATCTAGATGAAAATTGTATAGGTTTGGTCAGTGATCATATATTTGCACCATGAGTAAGAACCAGTAGTCAATTGCGAATCTAATCGAGTGCAGATAGTCGCTGTTCATTTTCAGATGAGTCCGGTAATAACGTTACGTATGTGGCTTCATGTTATGCAGTATGAATTATAAAAGAGCATATTACTGCTTTCGACATCGACGATTAGTGGATTCATTTTAGGGTTGATTGTTTGTTTTTTCAACCGCCTATTCCGAGATTATCATGTCAGTTTCTTTTGACTCTGTTTATTCGTTTTGCCCGCGTCTTTTATTATCCTAATCAAGTTAACATATACATTCTGAATTTCTTGCATATGAAATCCAATAGGTTTAATAAAAAGCATGAAAAGATTCAAAGCAAAATACAGTATGATTTCTTTTACACATTTTTATTATCTCAATATTTCAGAGAAAATTTTAACTCCAGTTTCAAGTGACAGTGGCCACACTCCCTTTTTAAGTTCATATGCATGCGGTTGCCGTTTAGCTAGTGGATTCCAAAGATTCTTTACCCTTATTTATTTGAAAATCATTTGAAAATTCTTTACCATAGTTGCAGGCGTCATGCATCTATTCCCTCGTCTGGTGCGTACTGGATCTTATCGGTTAAGTTTGCAGTGTGACCACTTTGCTAAGCGACTTGGCATCATGGCGCTCTGTGAATTGCACTTATTATGTGGTTGAGTTTTCCGTGCTTGTTGGCACTCGTTGTAACTACCTTGTGTCAAATAGAGTCAAGCAGGAGATTTATCACGAGCCCGAATAGCCAATTGATAACATCCCCGACTGCAGAACTGGATGACCCGGTTTCCAACCTCAGGGTGGACATAACTTCCTTCAAGATTCTAGATACGCCATACTGGCTTGTGAGTGTCAACAAGTGCAAAATTTGGATTAGAGGCTTTTCTCTATTCGCCTATAATCAAGTAAAATCACGTCCATTTGCTGCCTTGCATTCATATAAGCTAATAAATTAATTATGAAGAGGATAAACAGTCTTTCAATATTTCATTATGATGTATAATTAAGTTCAATTACTACCAAGAATGTTAAATCACGAGAGAAGTAGGAATTCCAATGCGTACCACTATGTCAAAATCTCTCAGTGAATATCAGTGAAATCAATTGTAGAACATGTATAAGACTTATGTATTTTTCACTGAACAGTAGAATTGTTTTGAGAAGTGTACATCCCTTCATTTTTTTATTTTCTTTAGAACTCTTTGCAGAGAATACTCACGAACAAATATATGAAACTGAGGATCGTATCTATGAGTATAGAAGTAATTATAAAACTTCCCCATGGGAAAACGTACATTTTCTATCTGTCTGCATGCCTGCCACATAACACTTGCTATTCGATATTGTAACTGTCGTTATTGCCGTTTGTTTAGATAATTTATATGTTTGATCACGAGTTGATATCAGTTAGAGAGCCATTTGAAAATCTAGTAATACTAATCATAAAGCGCGGGACTCCTCATCAGTAAACACCTATTGGGGTTTGAGGCAAGAACCTTTTAGTTGCAAGCTGAGCTCTTAGACCATTCTACCCCTGGGAATTGATCTAATGGCTCGTGAATGCCAACTTCTGCCAATTCACGATATGCAGTGCAATTACTAGCTGCTGTCATAGGAGAGTAACTAGGCTCTTAGGGATTATCAGTGTCTCTTTTACCTCCACGCATCAGTTTTATGTTTATATCAGTCCATGATATTCTAATAGTTTCTGTGACAATTAACCACCTACATCTCACTCTTAGTTCGTCATCATCTAGTTAGTTGGACAGCTGTCATTATTCGAGTGATCAATAAGATTCAGGTTTCTTTTGGTTCTAACTTCCATAGTCAACCAATGCATTCGATAAACACTTCTTCATTCAACCACATCAACGTGATAAGTCTCATAAACACTAAAATATCCTTATTCAGAAGATAATGAGATTTTAATTGATACTGTTTTTTTTATTTCTCTGCATCATGGTGACTACAAAATTTAGGAATTTTGAAAAGTTAGTTCATGTTGCAAAATAATAATAAAATTAATGGACATTATTGTAGATATATTTATATATTTCCGTCACTAATTATATACATATCGACATTTTTATTCCTCGTGTACAATGAATAGATAGGAAGTACGGTCCACAAAATAAAGGTAGCAAGGCCTATCTAACTCCAACTGAAGTTCAAGGTATCTAAATATCATTCTCTGTCAAGCATATATCAGTGTAATAATATTATTCATATTCATATTACTCACATAGTTTCATTGAGTAATCTCATTCGTAAAAACAGACTTGCTTTAATCATGATTCTATATTTCCTTATAGATGAAAGTAAGTTGATGTTTACAAAGTTTATAAGTGCTGAATATGTTGTCTAGAACGATATCCAGAACTCCTCAGTTGAAAGGTCCAGAGATGACCTCAACTACAAGAGAAAAATAAGCCATCACTTATCACAGGAATCTCTTGATTTCTTTCAAATTTATAAAAAATAATTCGCTTGTGAAGAACCCTTTCTAGGTTCCTGTATGTTGCTGACAATCAGAAATGTCTCCCTTGTCACAGACTGATAAATAAAAACAATTATACTCCATAGAAATGTCATAAGTCATTTCATATATAATATATGCATGTATCTATTGCTATAGAGAACAATAAGAAAAGACAGAAATACATCATTACGATGTCTCTAGTATTCGCCGACAGATGAGTCAACACATTCATACTGACGATCAATCTCGATTAAGCTCATACAACCTACTTTACATTGCGAATGTCCAAAAGGAAATCATACACACCTGCAGAATGTCAAGTATATTAGAGGGAACGAAGCTGACACTCGTGTGTTGTTATTCAACGCTTGTAAATTCCCTCATCACAAAGTTCCATTTCACCATTTCTGTTCCACCTAACGCAAATCTGTTTTGGCTTTCTCTCTCTCACTGTCTCTAGGAGTTAAACGTTTAATTGAACTGATATCTAAGAAACATGCTGAGAAATCAAATTTTATAAAAAATACCAGTGAGTATAGAGAATTTCCTGTTAACTTCAAAGTGTGGAATTCTTGAATTCATATTTTCATATGCGAATAGAAATAATGAGAGATGCAGCTTCCAGTTGTATAACCACTATTTCACTTTGCCATCTAGATACTTTCTCAGATACACTTTAGTTTCAAACCTCATTGTAATAACAATACTACTGTTTTTGTAATTTAGGTCTGAAATCAGTTTTTGAAGGTTTCCTCACTGGAATTCAGGTAAAAACAGACTGACAGTATAACCCTCAGTTGATTTGGTAAAAACTCTCTTTGCTTACGACTGGACTCTGATCTACCCCCTATTTCCTAAAAGTAGACAAAAGTATTTTTAGCAGAAAATGCGAGAGATTTCTGTAGACATTCAGAGGCTTATCCAAAACCAAACGCTGACAGATTAACTGACTACATTCCCTTTAGTGAATTCATATCAGAAAAACATGTTTTCTTTGTATTTCATCTTTTGCTTAAGATCGCAGAAAACAGTCGATAAATATTTAAATTTGGTCGTCGTGGATCATGCAGTATGGAGTGGTCGGCGCTGTTTAATTTTATTTAGTGAAACTTAAACAAGTAGCTAGTTATTTTGATTTGATAAATTGATTTAATAATTTTCTAATTAAATAATAAAATGATTTTACTAAGTTTATCCAGACCTTCTTCTTATTTCAAACTAAGAATTACACGTACCTCTAGAAAGCAGTAGAAATCAAATGAGCACACAGGAAGGAAATTTGTGGTCTGACAATATCCTTTTTAATTAGACCTCTCCGGGAATCTTTTCCGATGAAATACAACCCTACAAATAAGCATAATTAGCGTGAAATAGTCATTATGACTTGCTCATAGGATTGAGTATTACTAGGAAGTGAGCAAAGTAGATAAAATGTATCTGCGTTTTGATACAATGAGAATAAAAGCAGTTGTCAAGGAAAGGATGTGAAATGTGATGTGTGTAAATGTGTATAAACTGGTTAGTTTGTTCTTCATCGGCCGATGATTTGATAGTAGCTGTGCTCACGCTTTTTTGTTCCTGCAGGTTAGGATATTACTATTTCAGTATCTCCCATACTGCAAGAGCTAGTGTGATGACTATCACAAATTTCAGTCACACTGACTGACTGTGTTGGTCAAGTTCACTGACCAACGACTATCATCTAGATGGGACATAATGGAGCATGCGTTAGTTCCCGCCAGTGCCTTACTCAGTTTCGATGAGGCATGTTCTGCACAACGTTGACTAAGCTACGTGAACAGACACTGAGCTTGATTTCAAGAATTTTGAAAACTTTCAAGACTTTGTCTTCGATGCTGGTCAAGTATGACACTGAGTGTTTCGAGCACTCACGTTGAGAGTCTAGATTTACAGCCCCTTTTTCAAAACCACGCATATTAAAAGGACACTAACATGTTTCGTGTAAGTGAGTTAGGAGAGTGCTAGATGACAACAAACTTTTACAACTATATCGAAACCAGCAGAGAAAGGAAGTACTGCCTTACTACAGATCAACATATTACAGATAAGGTTTGATTAGGATTCAAGGCGGTAAAGAGTGAGCTGACTATTTCGTCTCTAATTGCCTACCACTCAATCGATTTCAACATTGGATAATTTCATTTAATCACTCCGTATTTTCCAGATTTCTGCATCATGTATTCAACTTGTTTAAGTGTTGAAAATATTTCCGCAATCTGAATGTACAAGTTAACGCCAATGTATTAATTAAGTGTCAGATGAGTAGATGACAGAATTAGGGATGAGACTAATTTGTACCAGTCCTTGCTACATTGGATGCCTAAATTGTTCAACTGTAACCTATAAATGACTTTTGATGCCACACAGAGAAACTCAGTATCATTCCAAATGATATCAAGATTTTCATATCCAACACACCATGAGAATTGTTTATCATGATTTGACATTCGACTGCATATTAGCAACAAAAGTCATAATAAGCGCATATCACTAAGATCAGTAAGACACAAAATACCACTATAAATGTTCTGTGAGTAAAACAGTCATACTGGTCATTCAACATGCACCTTTAATTGAATGATTGTCTACGTTGATCGCCTGTCGAGATGAATTTCCACAAACTCCAGATAAGCTACTGATGTCTGCCGTAGTAGTCAGAACGACGTAAGCAGACTAGTTGGTGGAGGTGAAATTCGACCAAAAGAGAGTCACATATAACAAAGTACAAACTACTTCACCATCTCTACTGTTGTAGTCAAATTACGACCACGTTAGTTTCGTATCTTCATGCAAAATCCTGCCATATTTTTCAGCATGCGAGTAGAAAGTGCACACACTGGAACGCAGGTTAATCCAATGGTGAAGTTGTGAGTGTGCGTGTTTTGAAAAGACGCAGGTAGCTACATAATGTTGCCAGCATATTTTCTCCAGATGTAATCTTGACTCATGTGTATTTATGTACAAGACTAATTAGTTCTTATAATTTATTTTATTCCTCAACGTTCTCAGTGAAGCGTAGGGCTTCACACTCGACCTTTGCATTTTCAGTTGCAGCCATGTTCATTTTTACGGAATGCAATAGCCAGCCTCATTCGCAGCCCCCCCTCTTTATCAGTCTGGTTGCTATCTTAGAGAGATACAAGAGGGTTTCAGACGGTGATGGAACCTCGAACAACAGGCGTGGTTGGTGAGCATCATACCTCTGTGCCACCAGCGGTTATGTACAAGATGGAATTGTTCACCCTTACGATTTGAAGATAACTATTTGGGGGAAAGACAATGTAGATTTAAGGTTCATAAACATAGAGAGAAAGAGATCAGATGTGATGATACGCCGAGAAGTGTGTGTGTGATCGATGCTTGATATGACGGATATTGTCCTGTACTTTTCGTTGCAACTATTTCATTATATTCAATTCAGTTTTGCCTTTGCTGTTGATTGATTGAACTGAAGTGCTCGGCCTCTGTTGACTTGTCAGCTCCTTATGTCCAGTCGATCAACTGGGAAGTCTAAAATGAATTAATTAACAGCTGGTCTAGTGGATAACGCTTTGACTCTAGAAATTAAGGGCACTGGTTCCGAACCTCGGTAATACCACCAACACCGTCACTCACCTGAAAATGCAGGTACACTGAGCTGGTGAGTCCCAAATAGAACGAAATGCACATGCTGGATAACACTGCTAGTCATTGTCAACCGAATAACTTTATCTTATATTTAACAACTGATACTATTAACTGTTGTTCAGATTACAGGGTGGGGTGTGGGGATTTTACATTAATTTCTACTGTTAGATTGGTTTATCATAAACTACAATTAGTTAGAGCAATCGACAGCTGTTTCGGCTTATTTCGGGCCTCTCCTTCGACTAAAGTATTAATTTTGTTTTCAGAGTTATTTCCAATTTCTAAGGTTTCGCATACCAGGGCAAAGCAGTCACTGCCCAGTGTTACCCAGTATTTTCACTGATTTTATAAATTTTAATATAGATTTCCTCAGAAGTGGACACTAAGAGAGAATAACTGAAGAGAATGGGGCTTTAGAAAGCTGTTTTGTTCTATATTAGGATTCATCAGTTCTGTGTGTCTAACAGATGTGTAAAACACGAAATTCATGTTACTCGATATGTCCGTTAGTGAATTATGACGAAAATAACTCTGAATTAATGACTTCATTCTGGAGGATATATCTGCACATAGTACACATTGCTCAAAGGCTTTCAATGCAAATTAAGGATGATCACGAACTGACTTCAATTGCAGCAGAGTTGGAAACCAAGTAGTACTGGAGGGTTTCACGTGCTTGTTTGGCAGTCTTCATCAGTACGCACTCATGACTCCGCGAGGGCTAGAACCCAGGACAATCAGGTTATAAAGCTAACTCGTCAGCCACTCAGCCATTGGGAAGGGATTCACTGGCCTATGAATTCCAACTTCTATCAGCTCGCCTCACACAGCGCCATCGTCAGCCAGTGTCTTCGTTGAGTATTCGTCGTCATGCCAAATTTTGTCAACCCAGCTGGTCACGCATTTCATTTAGAACGCCAGTCAGCTTCATCCTGTAGTCAGTAATTAGTGAGCATTGGAGAATTATTTCTCTGGAACTTTTGAGACTACTGATATCTAAGAGGCCAGGTACATATTTTGGTTGAACGCATATGAACGCACCTTCCAGTTGACTTCAAGTAGAAGTTACGTTCATGAGTACTGTACGGTTACCTTTCTTTCTAGACATAGGCTTTGACCAAGTAACTGTCCAACTACTCAGCCTTATCCATTATATCTTGCTGGTCTGGTCACACCTAACGCTTCCTCGGATAATGAAAAGAGAATACATTACTAGCAGCAGTTTAAGGATGTTATGAGGATGGTTTTGAGAGAACATAGACATACACAATCACAACACAATACAGCAATCGCTCTCTTATTCCTTAAAACATCCACCGTCTGCAATATATGTCTTCTATGATCACGACCAGTAGAGATAAACCGGTTGATCATTGCAGATGTCATGTCTGATGATCAGGTAAGCCTCATCCAACTTCATCTAAAGCACTTTCCAATTCACACACGCACATGCTACCACAGCAGGTCACCAGTCGGTATGATCTACATGAAACTGAATAAATTTCATGTCTCGTTTCCTGGATTTAAGGTAAGTTTGGTTGTTGACGGAAATTGTGACTATTATTGGAAAATTTGTTATCCCTGTATTAGAATCATCTGAGACCTTTGTGATATTTAGTTTCAGGAAAATACATCATTTAGAGAATAAATCTCAGTATACACAAAGGCGTTTAAGAAAATTATTATTGTTAAACAGTGGAAGAATTAGGCTTGAAATAAGCCCTATATGGGTTGTCATAATAACAACAACGCTTTAGATATTAGGACTCTCCTACTGTTGAACGTGAAGATGAACCGTTACACACTGTACCACTAAATACCGGTACTAGTGGCTGAATGGTCTGCGAGTTCTCCTTGTGATCACAAGGTCTTGAGTTCGAACCCTGGCGGTGGGTGTTTACCCGTGAAGCTTCCACATCTAGGATAAACAGATTTCCAATAGTTGACATGACATCAATCCGTAGCCAAGCATGAAGGAAACTAACTGAATTCCAATACAATAACTCACGAAAATAAATTACAAACACCACTTTTATTCTCATTAATCATATTTCCAAAGGACATCATTTCAACTCGAGGGTGAGTCAACATTTTTCAAAAATTAAGTGGTAATTCACTATGTGTGTGACTTGTTAATCCGATATATCTATGTTTTCACTGAGTTCCATTTGAGACTGGAACCCAGTAACCATCGTTTAGAAACTCAAATTATCATCTAATATACCCCTGGTCGACGGTGGCTACCTCTTGTACAATGAGTATCATTTTACTTTAAGCCGTCGTAGAGGTGCACGTACTGGGAGCTGACATGTTAATGGAGACTGAGTACACTACCATTCGTCAATTTCTCATCCACAGTTTCCCTTGCATAATATGTGTAACTTGGGTGATTTGAATTGCGCAATAAGTATGGATGTTCCAGGGAGTAATTTAAAGCCAAACATTCGTTAAATCAGAATTCGATGAGGCCTGAATGCTCAGATCTGTGAGCTTTCGATATAGTTTTACCTTCAACAAAAGCATTCAGCAAATGTCATTATTAGTGTCATTGATTTGCACTACTGAAGTGACAGAAACTTCATCGAAACAGCTATACAGTGACTCCAGGTTTCCAATGTGCGTCGGTGGCATAGTGGTTAGGACGCTCGCCGACCATGCAAATGGTCCGGGGTTCGATCCCCGGCCGACGCACTCCTTTACCTCGCTAAGCCAGAAATAATGCTGGTGAAGAGGAAAGGTTGGGCATGAGGCCAGCAACCCCATCCTGTAAAATAAACACTGCTACAGAAACTTCAAGCCTCTAGCTTGAAGCCCTATATTCCACTGGGGAACGTGAAGGAAATAAAAGAAAAAGAAAAACCAGGTTTCCAATGAACTCTAAGTGGAGTTAGTTCGTGACGAAATGTCCATTCAAGTTAGCCTAAATTCCTACACGAGTCATTGAGTCATTTCCACCACCATGGAAGTCTTTAGATAATAATTGTTTACTACTTAGTATTAAAAAGTAGTTTCACAATGTTTTCTCAAATCTGATCCACAGTGTTGCTGCCAACAGATTGGTAAGTATTCTTTTATGGTAAAATTGTACCTCATTTATAGATTATATCAATATCCTACTTTACATAGATTGTTTTTGCCACCATGTCACTGGAATCCACTTTCTGTAAATGCGTTTTCGTGTGTTCTGCGTTTCCCTGAATCTTATTTCTCCAAAACCATTTCAAGATTCTATGCATATTCACTAACTTTTCAATTCGACTATTGATCAATCTGACATACCTCAGCTGTTTATCCTTTGAGACTTGCGACAGTGACAACATGAAGTACTGCGTGATTACCAACTTTCACACTACCATGATACTGCAGCACATCTACACGTAATGCTTTTAATTTCCATGTCTAACTCCAGCACTTGGTTTACACAGTCAATAGGTGCATTTATCTTATGCGAAGAAATATATGTAAGTATATAAGATAGCGATGAGTTCTAAGGCAGCAGAAACTCAATCTTTCAACGAACTATCTAACTTAATAACTTAGAAAATGACTTACCACCTGACTAAATAACTAAGTGAATAGCTACTTAACAAACTCACCAATCAACTAACAAATAAACTAACTAACAAAGCCTGAACGAACTAAAATAAGTCACCCACGATCTAACTAAATAATCAGCTAACCAACCTGCTCACTGAATAACTAATTCAAATCTCAAATTAACTAAGAAGCCAATCAACTGTGTGAATTTCTAGCTCACACACTAACTAAATAACTAGCTAACTAGCATACCAGCCATCCGACTAAATCTCTGACTCAATCAATAAATGATTTACTGAATGGCCCACTAGTTAACTAAATACGGAAGTGTCTTAGCAGCTAACTGATTACACAACAATCTAAGTGAGTATTTGACTAACTAACTGCCCAACCGAATGACTGATTAAACCACTGGTTAACTAATAATCTAGAAAACTGACCAACTGGCACACTAACTAAGCAACTAGTTAACTAGCTAACTAGTAAACGAACTTACTAACACGGAACTAGCTCATTGAATCGCTCAATAACTAACTAATAAAATAACTAAATAACTTGCTAACGTAGCAACTACCCAACTAGCGAAACAAAAAATCATTACCTAACCATGCACTAACTAGCTGATTAACTAACTATCTAACTAACCAATTAACTAACTCACTAACTACCTAGGAAAATTACTAACTAACGAACTAACTAATTAACCAACTCACTGAATCACTAACGAACAAACAAACTTATGAAGTAGCTAACTTACTAACTCAATAACAAAATGATTAACGAACTAACTCTGAACTAACTTTTTAACTAAATAACTAACTGCATAACTAAATACCTAACTCACTCACTCACTCACTAATTAACTAACTCGTTCACTCACTTGCAAACTAAATAACTAAAAAATTAACAACTACCGATCTTGTTAGCTCACTTAGGAACTGCGCAACTGAAAAACAAATAAACAACTAGCTCGATAATTAACTAATTATTGAACACACTGAACAGCTCAAAAACTAACTAACAAACCGAATAAATAACTAAGTGACTAACTAATTAACTAAATCTTTGACTATCTCACTCAGTCACAAAACAAACAAAACTGAATGGATAATTAATTAACTAACTTAGTAACTAGCTGATTATCTGAATAACTCCATCATATCAACTTACCAAACTACATAACTACCTGACCCAATATGTAACTTACTAACGTTGAACTAAATAACTAATTCACCCAGTAACCACCTAACTAACTAAAAAACGAACTCACTCACTATCTAAGTAACCAACTAACTTACGGATTCATGAACTGTTGAAGTAATCAACTAAATAACCAAATCACCAATAAGTAACTACCTAACTAATTTTGTAACCACGTAACTAACTAACTAACTAACCTTGAAGAAAATAACTTGCTAACTCACTAAACACCTAACTAACCAAAAAGCCAACTACCGCACGCTGACTATTTTAATAAGTACCTAAGAAACTAACTAAATATTCGAATAACTAGTCAGCTAACTAACTAACTAACTAACTGATTCACTAATTAAGTAACTAACCAACTAACTAAATGACACCGTTCTAAATAACTAACCCACTATCCAACTAACTACTTAAGTACCTGACTAACAAACCAATTTAATAACCAATTCGGAACTCACTTGGTCACTGAATAACTAAATAAATAAATAACTGAAAAACTAACAACTCAGCTAACTAACTGACCTAACCTAATGATTAACTACCCAACTTTGAACCAGCTAACTTACTTCCCAAATAACTAAATAAAAAGCTAGCTACCAAACTAAATCAATAACTCACTCAATAAATAAATAAATGACTCGATGACACTCACTAACTGACTGGCAAACTATCTAAATCACTCAACTCATTAACTAACTAACTAAATAACCAACTCACTCACGCGCTAAACAATTAACTAGATAACTCCATAGTTAATCAAATGATGAAGCCATCAACCAGCTAACTGGTTAAATAACCGAAGCAATAACTAACTAACTAACTAACTGACTAACTTCCCAACAACTAGCGAACTAATTAGCTGATTATCTAAGTAATTGACCAACTGACTTACTAACTAACTAACTATCTATATTAATGAAAAATTAACTAAATAACTAACTTACTAACCTTGAAATATATAACTAAATTGCTCACTAATTACGTACCTAATTCAAAAACCAACTCACTCACGAACTAATTAATAAGATCACTGGATAATTATCTGAATGACAAAATGACGAATCAGCTAACTGACTGAATAACCATGAGCAGTACGCACTCACCCAGGAGCTGACGTTGACAAGGTAAGCAGTAAGGGCCTGACACAGTTGCCCAACGGCTATTAAATACATGATTAGTTATAAAGGGTGTAAACATCAAAGATAATCTTGACAAGTCAGTGATAATTACGTAACGGATATTGACTGATTCCTTCCCAGAGCCTTCTGTTGCTATTTATCTCTGGGTGTTAACCTCATCCTCACTATGGAGCTAGTGAATGCAGCAGTTGATGGAATTCTGCAGTGGCTTGCTAGAAATAATTCTCGTGATACGCGCTAGGTGTCTGACCTGTAAAGAATGACTGATTGACTGGCAGACCCAACATTGGTGCGGAAAATCCGAATTCATTATTTATGCAGAGGTTTATTGCAGGAGATTGATTGATGGATGTCTGTCTTGTCTTTCGGAACTTGACTGGCTTTGAAATCCTTATCCATGCCGTCTGTCTGTAGTTGTAAGTGTGTAATAACTACACTAGTATAAAACGGAATTTCGATAAGATACAGTCAAACAGCTACTAGCGGGTGTGCAACTCACGGATTTATTAACGAAGAAATACGAGTTAATGAGAACGTGATCATCTGAAATACATGTCAACTCCGTGCCCCCACCTTATCCAAGCATCATACATCTAGCACCGGAATTCCGTAAACTATTTCTCTGTGTAATGAAGGCAAGATACAGTGTTCATGCAATAATCCTTAAATCTTCACATGTAATTCGTCGTTGCATCGGTGGCACAGTGGTTAGGACTCTCGCCGACCATGCATATCGTCCGAGGTCCGATTTCCCGCCGACGCACGCCTGATATCTATAGTGTACCTCCTAGATTTGGGCTACCGATATCAGATGCTGAAAATTTCATGCTTGTACCAAAATACTGTGTGAAATCAAGCTATGATAAAATTTAAAATTTAAAATTCAGTTTCCCCCGAAAACACCTCAAGGAACGAAGATCATTAATTGGCCACCTTTCGGATTTCGACTACTTCGTGTTACCCGAAAATTTGTAATTTCACTTCAAATAATGCGGATTCCAGGCAAGTTATACTAGACAGTCTATTGGACAACATCACACACACACACAGACTACTCAATCAGCAGTATCATTCTTATCCACGTATTTTCTACTTGAATAGAAACATAATCTGCCTGACCAGTTATTTCTGTGACGGTGCAGAGTACTTTAGATAGCCACGATTTGACGCTGAGCATGAGAAGGTTTTAGGGTTGGAAGGGAGAAGACACTCCAAATAGTTGACGCTTTACTGAGACTAAACTTTGGAACTGTTGGTACACCTACAGATGCTTTCCCAATTCGACACCATAATATGATGTATTCTGGTGTATGAACAGAGATGAGGTGATTGGTTCATGAATCCGATTTCTAAATGTTTTGTGTATGTGATGAAGTGGGCTAACGTTTGATGATATAAGAACATAACTTGAAACATAGTGTCAGGATGCATGACTGATTATTGTTGTGGGAGCTTTGAAACAGAGGTAATTTTGAGCATCGGCCTAGTGATCCTTCCGTGGACAGTCAAACCAATCCCTACAGGATCTCGAAATAACAGAGAAATAGCTAAAGAAATATATACAAGACACCTCATAAGTCAAACTGATATAAACAACCATTGAGTGAGTGATTATTCAAAGTATCTTACAAATACGAGAAGAAGGACTTCGCCATTGCGATATTTACAGGATCTGAACTTTAAAATTCCAAAATACACTGAATAACTGAAACCGAGATTAAATTAAATATTATCTACAATGTCATCCTCTTGACAAGTCCTCCGTCGATCAAAAGTTCTATATTGAATTATGCATCTGATCACAAACAAGAAATCAAGGAATTTGTTACCTCACTTCCGCAGGTATGTCCACCTTCGATTATTAAGGACATTCGACGTGATTGTTGTCAGAATATTTCAAGCCAATCTGGGTCTATAGAAATGTTTATCCAGTCATTCATACTTTGAAAGACATTCCACCCATCCCTAGCCTTCTTAAAGACATCATATTACTGAAAATATCAGCTTGATTTCTACTCTTCAGTTCAATATGCCCTATTATCCAACCACTACGAGACAATCCTTAATTTTCTCCCTTAGTCGAAGAATAATAAATTCTAATTACTGGTAAGCTTCTTTACGTGAAGTTAAGTGAAAATGTTTCATACTATGATCATTGCGTCGGGAATGAAGGAACTTCTGTTACAAATCGTGTTTTGCACTTGTTGAACGCCGGTATACATCAACAGTTATGTTTCAAATTACTCCGCTATCGATCCCTGACATGTTTTACACAGGTGAATAGTTCATATAGATGATGTTATTATGAATAAATTGATCTAACTTAGTGAAAGATTACACAAGAATGAAACTTAGCGGTGAATTAACTACACCATTCCTCGAAGCGACACACGTAAAAAATGGAGTCGAAATAGGTTCGGCTTCGGTGAGTGTAATAGATCATTACCTCTACATGTCTTCACTGGGTGGTGATTGGTGTTTTTGCAGTTGGTTGATTGTCTTCATCAATTATGTCGTCTCTTCATCCAAGTGAGTTATGTTTCTATTGCCTTTTCTGCCAGAACTTCATAAGCATTTTGGATTTCCTACATTTATCCGCCATCTCACTCCATACAAACCACCACTCATGGTAGGCAGCACCATAACACCCACACTCACGTAAGTACGGAGGACAATAGTGTTTGAAATTGATTGCATTCAGAATAAAACTGCAGTTTGAGTATATATATTCTTCGGATACAGTATATACATTGAAGAGGTGGACAATACAGCGAGCAGAAACACTTATCACACTCATTACAGTTTCAGCCGCAGAATCAATAGTCTGCGAGACTACTACGTGACCAACATTTAAACAACTTTCTTATCATAATAGTCAAATTATTTCGTGAAAGGATCTGTCTCCAGTTAGTCTTCAATTTTGTTCTTTTTTGTTGTTTTACTGATTACGGATTTCAACTCATTTTTGTGTTTCTCCTGAGTACATTAGTGGATACGATTCAATAATTACCTTATAGAATATGTGTAATTATCGATTAATAGAAATGCATCACTCGGATTTTGCTTTCAGATACACAGTCAATACGGAGAGATCGGTTCTAGTTACAAATAATAATGAGAATAAAGACGCACACCGCACTCTCGGAGCTGAAAACAAGATTTAATGTGAAAAATATTCACACGAGTCTGCAGATTTCTTAGAATCAGTATCACATACATTTCACAGTGGCATTGGTTGTGAATGAACGTTGGTTAAAGAATCACTCGAAATCAGGCAAGACTGGATATCTGTTTCCTACTGGTTTTCTAGCCTTCAGTAATTAATTCTTAACAACGATTTCACCAAAAACGCAAACCGCATCTCTCAGGTTACGAAGCTATCCCGTTGACCATCCAGCCACTTCTGCCTGTGTACGTGAATTCCAACTTCTACCAACATGATATCACTTCAATAAATTCATGATAATTATTAGCCTCTGTAAGCGAAGTCAAATAGATGATGGGATATGGTTTCTGTCAAGCCTTTGCTTAGATATAAATAAATGGGAACATCAGCGTAAATTTATCGGCAATAAGCTTAATTTATAGAAACGAAAAAATTCATGGTGTCTAACTATCCATCCATCTATCTATAGCAAACTCTCTCACATGACCAGTTCCAACGAAAGTATACTGCGATTACTTCAGCACACAAATACACACCTTTCTGTAAGAAATATAAGTTATCAGATGAAAGTAATTCATGAATTCCGTCTAAGCTGTTACAATATTTACTTCATTTCTCTAACACTACCTCATCTTTTGAAAAGTCTCATAGACAAATTGGTTCAAATTTGTCACAGACCTCCGATGTTTGATAAGCGTTGGAGACAATAAAGACAACTTTGTCCACTTCACAAATCAATAAATCAGCAACAACATCATGGAGCGCATACATTCACAGTAAACTGCAGTTGGCTGAGTGTGAGTATTGACATTTTCGTCTGCTTTGTGATCAAGTATTGCATGCTAAGGAGGGGTCACGAAACTGATGACGGAATATTTAAACACTCTAGTTGCTTGTTGGTTGACTGTGATTCTCCTGGTTGGCTCATTTGCACCAAACTTCGATACGTAAACTCTTCTCACAAAGCTCACTTTAAATATGTCTTCATATCTTGTGAAACACGGGCCACTCATATTATTGCATCAGGTTTACAAATAAAGTCAAATATGCCACTATTCATATTATGACTGACTGTATGCCCATCAGAGGTGGATGATATCCATAAGCCAGAGGGCAATTTTCCGAATTTCAGGCTATCACTCTGTCAATTTCAGTAGCCATGGTGTGACTTTGTGATCGTAAATGACAACACTACATGATGCGTCTATCACCGTTGTCCCATTTTTTCAAGGACCCTGAAATCCTTCAATAAGTCTTTACGCATAGACTCCTTTACTCATTGTCCAATAGAACGTATTGAAGATAAGTGCGTGTATCCTGCCCTTCACCTGTGTGTATTGTTGTTCCTAGCATCACTTATCTAGGCAAAGAAATTCAGTCGACTTCAATTTAGGATCCTTTCAACGAACGTAGTAGCGAATAGTCAGAAAGCTCATATGCCATTCTCCATCAGATTTCCACACTTCATTGTTTTCGGTTAACACAGTTTCATATATGTGGAATACCATTCACAATCTTGCAAAAAGTGATATCACATTCACTTTCCACGAAGCTACCTATCGACAGTACTCATACTGTCACATAGTTGAAACTAAGGAATCTATGTTTTTTATGACTGCTATTACTTCACTGACTGATATGAGGTTATTTTATTTGTCGTTCGCTCGCACGGCTGTTCTTTAACGCTTTCAGCAGGAATGTGTGATAATTTAAAAACACGAATTATTTAATGGGACAGACTTATGTAAGACACAAATCACACAATCTAATTTAGTTACAGTCTATCAAGTATCACGATAACCGTAGCGCATAAACCATGGATACTTATTGATGGTTTCAGTGAGAAACAGTCGTCAACATTTCCCAACAATGATGGGAAAACTTCATCCTCTCCGTACCTTATTACTTCAACTCTCTCAGTTAGGGCAATTTTAGGGATTTTATATTTCAAAACTCTTAACCTGGATATTTGACTCATACTCAACTTTCCATCATCTCAACAATTTCATATCATCCTAACTTTGAAATGTCGAGTAACGTGTGCATTTATTTTGTGGTGACTTTGAAAAATAACTTAATGTCTGGCTTCGATTCCTGACTCTAGAATATTCCTTATAACTTCCCTGTATACACCAGCAGGCTGACTGGCATCTTTTCTTTCGGTAATTTCATGTTATTTACTTCCTTGCATCGGCTACCTTCATTCCATACTTAAGATCAGATGGCCAGAGAGGATAAACAATAAGGAATTCTGGCAAATGTCTAATCAACCAAGAACCAATCACCCATAAAATAGATTGGACACATAATAAGGTGATCGTAGTGTCACATCACATGCCAGACGGTTATGTGGAACCCGAATAGTTAACGACGAGTTGAGTATCCGCGGTTGACTGGAGAGAAGTGCGTGAAATATAGGTGTGCTTTTGGAGACCTAGGTTCCACTTAGAACCGAAGTGGAGAATAACTGGTTGGCATTTTCTAACTGTTCATTTCAATTCTGTACAACGTTTCATATTTAGTTGTCATAGTTGGTTTAGTTTGTATGTAGTTGATAAGAATCGAGGGAATAATATGACGTAGTGTTACCATATTCAAGTGTTGGTATGCAGAGATTTGATTGGTAAAAGGGTTTATCATGAACAGATATTGGTTAGAGAACCATTGGACAGCTGTTCCTATCTCAGGACTCCTTAGCACTACATATTCGTCGAGGTTCGAACTTGCGACCTTCCGGTTACAAAGTGACCTGAAAGACCACTCAATTAATGGAATCTGATCCATCGATTCTTGAATTACAAATTCTTCCAGCTGGTGATATATATAGCTCAATCATCAGCTGTATTTCATAGACGAGTAACTGCTGTCTTACCTCACTTTGTAAGCACCTCTGGTTGCAGCTTACTACTAGATCTCGAGGTACCATTTTGTAATGAGCCAGTTAGTAGTGAACATCAGATCAATCATTTAGCGGCCATTAGAAGGGATTGATTAGTTACAGGTTTGATCGTGAGTTGACATCAGGTATAACCAGTTCCATCAAATATTACAGGTTGTATGTATTTGCCGAAAATCGACGAAATGAAATGGATATATACTGTTCTGGAACGAGTCTTCTTATACCTCTTCTCAAATATGTAAGGTTGATTTCATAGATAAATCACCCTAAGTAAGCTGAACACACCCTTGACAAACATTACATCCCTTTAGAGATATTCACAGAATATCAAAATATGCGATATGCAGAATATTATTATCGTTATTGTTAGAGACATATGTGTGACCGAATCGTATTGAAAACTTGAATAATCTGTTCCACTGCATTGCTGAGAAATCGAAGAGAAAATTGAGTGAAATCATTTTATGATTATCATTGTTGCTAATATTAATATTATTAAACCAGATTAGGATGACACATGTTAGATTCCTTGCGGAAAATTCATCACCACATAGTTCCTAATTCATGTTCAGCTCATCAAATGTAGTAAGAATTTCAAACTTCAAAGAAACAAACAATAAATGAGTGGATGCTTATTTGGTGTCGGCTCATTATAGAAGCGAATAATTAATAAATGCAGAACATCTTGAAAATCCCAACAATATATGAAAAGACATTTACAAGTAGTGGTTTGCATAGATTTGACCGCGCAACGAACTCATTTTAAAACCTGAAGCATGCGGACTCATTTTCTTGTAGTGAGGTCATGGATTCATGCTGTTTGAGACCGGCGAAATATGGAATATCAATTTTGTATCCCAGGTAAAGTGATATTCAAATGTGTGTCATGCCGACCCCAACTACACAAAAATCATAGTAATGAGACAGATCTTATGTACTTGCAACATTTCTCACTAGTTAAGTATATCTGGTTTTCAAGTGTTTGTTCACAAGGATTTGAATGGATTCACTTTCGAACATTAGTTGATATCTTTCAGGGAACAGTTTGAATCCAGGGAAAACCCGCCAGTTGTATTTCGCCCAGAGCCTCTCTACCCATGATGAGTTGTCTTCTTCTACTATCTGCTCCCAGTTTCGTGTTCATATTGCGCATAAGGATTTGTATGTATGTAGTCGTCTAGCACTGTGCGTAGCATTGGATGATTGCATCACACCTGACGAGCCTCATGCGCCATTTTACGTTCCTCCTGCGTCCTAGGAACAAGCACGTACTCGATGTTCTTTGTTCAAGTAAAGATAGCCAGACACGTACTGAAACCGTCTCCAGAAATAATCCTAATGTTTTATTCTATTTCAAAATGACACTCACTACAACACATGTTCAAACAATCGACGCTTTTTGATTTGGGTCTTGTTATCATTAGTTGTGATTCATGCAGGGTACCATGTAAGTGTGTCATTAGATAAACTGCACTAAATAAGGCTCGTTTGGTGAAGTCAATCAACGTCACAACCAGAACCTGACAGGTATATCGTTCTCATACTTCTGAATGTCAATTTCTGACAACCTTGATAACTGCACT
Source organism: Trichobilharzia szidati (assembly GCA_944472155.2). Classification (NCBI taxonomy): domain Eukaryota; kingdom Metazoa; phylum Platyhelminthes; class Trematoda; order Strigeidida; family Schistosomatidae; genus Trichobilharzia; species Trichobilharzia szidati. Next base: position 21,311,231 of record OX235274.1, on the reverse strand, counting down.
TGGATTTCGATTACTTTAATTTCATAATCATTCATACTAACCATTTTCGCATCTCATTAGTGGTTTCTGCAGATAATCAGTCATCGAATATCCAGCTGTAACTGATTTTAGATTCGAAAATATGTGAATAACAAAAAGCGCCTGACAAAATGGTGTAGTAATGCGAGATAATGTTTCATATTACAGCTCACATTTCACCCATTCATTACTTGGATACTTTGAAAATTTGATGCATGATTCGCAATTATCAATGAAGCTTTCACTGTGTAAATTCTATTTTTGGGTGAATTCGAACAAGACAAATCAGCCTATTAAGACGTTATTCGGAGACGTGATTCTCTTCTGATAACTCTCGATGTTGTATTTTATTTAAAATAATTGTATTTCTATGTGTATTAGAATGGTGAGTTTAGTAGACAGGATGGCCTTAATAAATTTTTTTCAGAAACAATGTAGAAAATCAATGAGAGACCATCCGATGATACGATATAAAGATGTATGTGAATGAAATAATTCCGTTCATCTCTCAGCTACGTTGAATAAGGCACAGTACAAGTTTTAATTGATAATGAAGGCGTAATTTTTGACCAGTGCACTCTAAGGTATATAATGTTGTAATTAGAAGAAATATTTGTAGTCTTTTGTTAACGTGTATATGCGTGGAATAATGTTTATCAATGACCTCGGTGATAAATTCCAATAGCCAGGGGGTATCAGTCCGTCAGGTACTGATAACCAAAATTTGATAGAAAGTGGGCGGCACTGTTGAAAACATCCAATAACATCAGAAATTTATTCCATGTTTCTTAATCTACCAATGGCATAGAAATAAAGCAAAGGTTTTCTCTTATTAACTTCAATATAAATACAACCGTTTATGAAGAGATGCAGAATAACCATGGCATTGGCGTCCACATCTACTTGCCTACTTATAACTGCATTCCTTCTGTATACATATAGATCAGCAGGTAAGCCATTTCTGTCTCCACTATCTGCCCAGACTATTTATTATATACACTGGTGAAATGCAACTAGACATCTGCATATGTAAAAGCTTCTATTTATTACCATTGTCTACATTGTGTGAACTGACTGAATCATATGAAGTTAGAACTGGTAGTGGTTAAGGCCGTTTTACAATCCATCAAACGTGATATGCACATCTTAGATACATTCATCAGAATATTTACTATGTACGCTTCTTCTTCTCTTCTGCTGAATTACATATTCACGTTTCACTGGGATGAGAATGTAGCCCTTTTCTCTATTTTTAATATCACAACCACGAAAATGGGAATGTATCCACTTCGATTAAATTCACTTTATGGTCTTACTTCTAGATGCAAAATCCCTTTGGAATAAAATGGTTGAGGTGGATACATTGATCCTGAATTATGAAGGCAAGTCTCACTACATTTTATATGAACGCGTTTATCTGTAAATTGAATATTCGTTTGATTGTTTGTCCGTTTTTAAGCTTTATTTTAACATCACACTTCGGAGATATGATGTATTAAAGACACTACACTCTATCGAGTTCACTTTGACATAAGCATGTACTGAAGGTTTCTGAAGACCTTCTACATGTAAATGATTTTGAAAGCAGCTGAAAGTAACGCGGATGGATCGAACGTACTCTGAGAGTAATATCATATATCACGCACACCATCGAGTGGAACCTCAAATTGTATGCGAGTAATTAGTGAATTATGTTAGAAGGTTAACAAAAGGCATTGAAGATCATGGAGGTACTTAGAGATGACTTCAGAGATTATGATGAAATGGAGATCTCTTGTTCAAGACATGTGTATCACTCGAAAACCAAAGAGATACTGTTTATTCTTTACTGAGTGATTGTTTAGAGACACGGTATGGAATTCAGTCTTCATTCAAATTACCAGTTAGTATAATTAGTATGGTGTTGAGCGCAAATATCTGACTACTGTTCATTGGGCTACTGGGGTCCGCCATCATCATTTTCCCTACCCTGAATTCATGAATTCTATTGACCGCTACCTTCTTGTTTGATATAAAAACACAATTATCGTTGTAATGCATTAAAGACAGGTTATGCTCAACCCATGAAAGACTTCGGCCACTATCGACTTCTCTATTAAGTAATCAATGGGTGAAGCGAATCCTTGAAATATGCACTGAGTTACGACGTGATATTTTTTAGTTTATTGAGAATTTTATTATTTTCGAATTCATTTCTCAACTTCAAACCGTCTTATAGGTGCGATTCGTACAAATGAAGATACAGTTAGTCAGTACGAATCGGATACAAAGGCACAAGGTGAAACGAGCACGTCATAATTTACGTCTTACAATAAAAATGTATTCTCTTGCAAATTTTCAATTCTTGATTGAATGACAATGAAAATCAAGCTATCAATGGGTGAGGAATTCAGTAGGTGTTAGGTGCTGAGAAAACCACTGAACTAAATAACATGAGTGACGCACTCACATCTTACTGATATCAGTAGCATGCTGGATTTCAATCGATGTCTAAAGCAACTTCACTTGTCTTCTGGTGATTGAACCATTGAGATACTTTGTAGCTTGAAATGATGAATGCAAACTTCGACCGTCAGTGAGAACGTCATCCTGCTGACTAGTTCTAAATAGAACAAAAGATACAACCAGGACTTCACTGCCAGTCAGTATCAATCGAATCTAGTTTAAAACGGAAGTAGTTTGTTGGTGAATTTTGAAATCCACAGAAGTTTATCTCGATTATTGTGTTCCTTCCACTTTACCACTATTGGAACACTTGTCTATTTGAGCACAACCAATTTCTTCAGAGAATATTTTGTCGAAGTGTCGTTTCATGGTTTATTCGATGAAGGGGAATATGATAATGAAATGGTTTATGAAGCTGTTTAGTTTACTTTTCCAATATAATTATGGCTATGCAAATATATAACTGATTCTCACCTGCTTTTCTCCACTTTAGGAAAAATAGTGAGCAAGCTAATAAAGAACAGGAGGCGTTTCAAGAGATGTAAGTCGATTGACATACTTTCTAAGTAGAATTGATCATCTTTTCAGTTATGAAATGCCAGGAAACCTACACTGCTGCCCAAAGCGCACTAGAAGTTTTCAAAGGTCTGTGCAGTTTGAAAATATTTTGTTTAGTGATATCGAAAATAATTCATCAGAATTTGTCCTGGAATAGATGAATCCCTGCATAGACTATTCTCAGTCACTGCTGTTGTTCTGGCCAGCCCATGAAGACGACTGATCTAGATGAACATTTTACAGGTTCGGCTAGTGAATACACAATTGCACTATGAGTAAGAACCAGTAGGCAATTGTGAATCTAACCAAGTCGCTGTTCACTTTCATATGAGTCTGATGATAACAGTTCTTATATGGCTTCAAGTTATGCAAGTTGCATTCGGAACGAGAATAATCCTGCATAGGATATTGGCGATTAGTGAATTCATCTAAGGGTTGGTTGATTGTTTATGCAATCACCTTTACCGAGAATATCACTTTAGTTTCATTTGTCTCTATTTATTCATTTTGTCCGCGCTTTTTATTACCCCAATCAAGTTAATGCATCTATTCTGAATTCCTTGCATATGAAATCCGATAGATTTATTGACAAGCCTGAATGAATTGAAAGCAAAATACAGTATGATTTCTTTTACACATAATAATTGTCTAAATACATTAGAGTATATTTTTGCTTCGGTTTAAAGTAACAACGACCACACTCCCTTTCAAGTGCATATATATAGAGTTGCCGTTTAGCCGATAAATTCGATAGATTGTTTGTCCCTATTTATTTCGAAGTCAGTGAAATATTTTTTCCCTTAGTTGGACACTTGACAGTCGCTTGCATCATGCGACTAATCCTTCGTCTAATGCACACTGAATTTTGTCAGTTAAGTTTGCAAAGTGATCACTGTGCCAAGTGACTCAGTATCATGGCGCTCTGTGAATTGTAGTTATTAGGTGTTTGAAGGTTTCGTGCTTGTTGGCACTCGTCCATACCACTTTGTGTATAATACAGTAATGCAGGAGTTGTATCACGAGCCTGAATAGCTTACTGATAGTGTATTTGATTTCAGAACTAGTTGACACAGTTTCCATTCTCAGATGGACATGAGTTCCTTCAAGATTCCAGTTACGTCATGCTGGCTTTTCATTGCCAACTAGCGCCAAATTTGTATCAGAAGCCTCCGGCTGGTTGCCTGCAATCATCTAAAATACATCACTTTGCTGCCTGGCTTTCAAATGAGATAAATTATTTACATCACTGATCAACTATCTTTCGGTATTTCAGTATGACCGTTAACAGTCACTATCAAGCAGATTAAATCAAGTGTACCACTATGTCGAAATCTCTTGGTGAATACCAGAGAAACTGACTTCCAAACAATCATCAGATTTATGCATTTCTCACTGAATCATAGAATTGTGTATAGAAGTGTACATCCATTCAAATTGAACTTTTCTTCAGGAGGTTTTGCTTTGGATATCGAGGACAGCATATTTCGGACCGAACAGATTCTCAATAAGTATAAAGGTATTTATAAAACTTCTGTATAAGAAAATTTGCGTTTTGCAACTGTCCGCAAACCCTTTAAATAACTTTTGATACGCGATGTTGTTGCCATCATTATTATTATCGGCTTTTTAGATTACTCACATATTTTATCATAACTTGACATCAGTTAGAGAACCACTAGAAAACCTGATAAAATTATTGGACAGAAAGTGTTGGAGATTTCAGCAGTGCATACGCAATAGGGTTTGAGGCCAGAACGTTCTGGATGCAAGGCCAGCCGACAGATCAGTTAGCCACTGAGAAATGGTCCAATGGATTCTATATGACAATTAACCACATGCGTCTCACTCTCAGTTCTTCATGACCTAGTTAGTTGAACAGCTGTCATCATGATTCGAGTGATCAATAAGATTCAGGTTTCTTTCGGTTCTAACTTCATTATTCAACCAATGCATTCGATAAACACTTCTTCATTCAACCACATCAACGTGATAAGTTCCATAAACACTTCCATTAACACTTAATTATCCTATATAGAAAATGATGAGATTTTAATTGACACTGTTTTTGTCATTTCTCTGCATCATGGTGACTACAAAATTTAGATTTTGTTAGAGGTTAGTTAATATAGCAAAATATTTATAAAATGAATGTACATTAATGTAGACATATTTATATATTTCCGTCACTAACTTTATCCGTATTGACATATTTATTTCTCATGTACAATGAATAGCTACGCAATTCGGTCCAAAAAATAAAGGTTGCAATGCTTTTCTATCTCCGGCTGAAATTCAAGGTATTTCAATGTCATTCTCTGCCATGTATATACTAATGTAATGTTATTATTCATATTCATATTACTCACATACATTCATTGAGTAGTCTCATTTATGAAAACAGACTTCCTTCAATTCTGATTCAATATTCACTTATAGACGAAAGTAAGTTGATGTTTACAAAGGATGTGAGTACTGATAAATTATAATTTGAGTAGACTCTATAAAAATATCATAATTCATTTCGTATACAACATATGCATATATATATATATACATACATATCGTCAAAGGGAACAATAAGAAACGACATAAATGCATCATTGTGATGTCCCCAGTATTTGCCTACAGACAAATGAACGCATTCACACTGACCATCAATCTTGATTAAGCTCCTCCAACCTTCTTTACACTGGGAATGTCCAACAGAAATCATACATTCCTGAAGAACGTCAAGTATACTAGAAAATTCAAGAGAATGAAGCTGACACTCGTCTGTTGTTATTCAACACTTGTAAACTCCCCTATCACATAGTTTCATTTCACCATTTCCTTTCAACCAAACATAAATTAGTTTTGACTCTTCATTCTCTTGCTTTCTCCAGACGTTAAACTTTACATTGATCTGATTTCTAAAACGTTTGCTGAAAAAGCAGTTAAACTGAAATATACCAGTGAGTATAGTGAATTTACTGTTAACTTCAATGTCGGGAATTCATATTTTTTTCGAATGCAAATCGAAATGATGAGAGGTGCAGCATCCAGTTTTATATTCTCAATTTCACTTTGCCATTTAGAAACCTTCAAAGATATACTTCCATTTCAAGCCACATTGCATCAGCAACACTACTGTTCTTGCTATTCAGGTCTGATATCAATTTTGAAAGATATTCTGAAGAATATACAGGTAAGGATAGATTGACAGTATCACCTGTAGTCGACTTTATCATATCTCTCTGCTTACTTGCAACTGATAACTTACGGCTGGATTCTAATCCACCCCTATTTCTTAGAAATAAATCGAAGTATATTTGCCAGAAAACACGAAACATTTCTGTAAACATTCAGGGGATTATCCAAAACCAAACGCTGACAGATTTACTGACTACATTCCATTTAGTGAATTCATATGGAGATAACATTTTTTTTTTGCATTTTATCTTTTGCTTAAGAGTTCAGGGCCAGCTCCACTGAAATGAATTGGTTGTCGTGGAGTATGCAATGTGGAGTAGTTGGTGCTAGTTATTTTTATTTATTGAAAAGTAAATAAGTAGTTAGATTTGATATGATTCAATAAAAAATGATTTCTCTTAGTTTATCCAGAGCTTCTTCTTGTTCTTCAAACTAAGGATCACACGTACCTCTGGGAAGTAGTCGAAATCGAATGAGCACGCGGGAAGGAAATATATGGTCATATAAACTACTTTTCGGGAAGACCTCTCCAGGAATCGTTTTCCGATAAAATACAACCTCACAAATAATCATAATAAGCGTGAAATAGGCATCGTGATTCTCTGATAGGATTGAGTAATACTAGGAAGTGTGAGAAGTAGATAAAAATGGGTTCAGGTTTTGATTCAGTAAGAAGAAAAGCGTTTGTACAGGGAATTTTGGGAAATGTGATGTGTGTAAATGTGCATAGACGGACCAGTTTGTTCTTCATCGACCAATGACTTGATAGTAGCTGCACTCACATTTTATTGTTCCTGGAGTTTAGGATATCACTTCTGACTATTTAAGTATCTCCCATACGCCAAAAGAGAGTGTGATCACTGACAAAACGTTGAGTCACATTGACTGAGTGTCTTCGTTACGTCCACTGATCAACAACTATCAACTAGATGGGAGAAAATGGAGTATGCGGTAGTTCTCACCTGTGCCTTAATCAGTTTCGATGAAGCGTGTTCTCCACAAGGTTGACTAAGCCATATGAACGGACACTGAACTTAATTTCAAGTAATTTTGGAACGTTTGAAGACTTCGTCTTCAATGTTGGTTGAATATGACATTGAAGCTTTGAGGTACATATCTTGACAGTCCAGATTTACAGCACTTTAGTTAAAAACACACATTAAAGGGCAGTAACATGTTTCGTGTAAGTGCGTTAGAAAAGTACTGGATGACAATAAACTCTTACAACCATATCAAAACAAGCATGAAAAGGAGGTACCGCCTGACTGCAGATCAACATAATACCGATAAGGTTTGATTAGGATTCAAGGTGGTAGAGAGTGAGCAGCTGATGCATTCTAGGTGATCAAGTGGCACTGAGACAGTCAAAGATAGACTAAGAAACACAACAACCATCGTTGCGTGCTATGTCTGACGGCGATGAATATGCTGTAACACATTCACGTCTTCACATTCTAAAATATGCTAAATGGTGTCTGCCACCAAATACCAACAAGGCTGTATTGAATAAAAAACATAAGTGGAAACTTGAGAAAATGTCTTACATCTAAAATCGAACTTTGAAGCAAACAAACCAGAAATAAGCATGTATGATCGCCTAAATTATACATTGAGAAAATCGAAAAACCAATGTACACTGATACAATAGCTGGTATTCAGTTAGCATACCGAAGACTGGTTTATGTGAAATGATAATATCAGTAGATACATAAGATTAAGAGGCATTTAGTTAGAGTTAATAAAGAGGCAGTACACTACTTAACATGTATAATGGATGGTGGACAGGATACGGAAGATGAAGGCTGATTACTAGTGATAAGAGGATGGAACAAATAATCAAAAGTGTAACCATAGAAAGAAAAAATTATCGAAATGATGTAAGGTGGATCCACAAATTCTTCCTTACTCATAAATCAGGCTTCAATCGTTGGACTGTTGCTTCTTCTGTATATATTAGGGCAATCTGTCACCTATCATATAAAGAGTGGTTTGATAAAGGCACGCAAGACTTGAAACTTACAGCACATGCCAGGCCATCGTGTGGAACTCCACTGGTAAGCGACAGTTTGAATGAGCAATGATGCTACAGGAAGGACAGTGTGGAAAGTAAAGTTAAACTTGTTAGCAGAGGTGTTGGCAGTCAAAATTGGTAATAGAGGACTGAATAAAATAACGAAAAGCCTCTTAACACATAATTTCGAGTAGGAATCCGAAGACAGAATCATATAAATATTTGTATATTAAAATTACAAGTTCAAGTTTCCAGAAGGTATTACATCATCTAGGTCTGTTTTCATGAAGTTTCGTATCATCCGAATTATAAATCAATGGATATACGTACAAAAATGCATTGTGAACTACTGTAGACGGATTTCCTTTTGCAGAGTCGAACGGTAGTGTACATGTCAGAAAACATTAAGCTAGGTGTCAGCACATATTTACAGATCTTAGAACTACTGAGACTTGTAGTGACTTAGAAAATCACCAGCTGCAATATCTCTAATATTTTGACTTTCCCCTATTTGGTATAAGGTATTACATACAAGCTGGTGCAACCAACATTGGTCATGAACTCTTACCTACCAGTGAACATTCTGGGGGCCAGTCTGTGATGATTTTTTACAGTGATGTCCTAGATTCAATCCGCTAACCATCTCAATGTGGCGGTTAAAAAAACATTCACTGAAGGGTATACTACAATGTTCGCATGTAGCCAATGATTCCACCACTCATATAACTTTTATTAAACAATATTGTTCTGATTTATACATGTGTTTATCGTGTCATTCATACCACTTAATGTAATAAAACTTTCTCAACATTTGCCTTCTTCCGAAAATATCGGCATGCAATGGAAATCTGTAGTTGGATGAGATCTCCTGTCAAATTACCACGACATCTCCTACTTGCAAGATTCAATGTTGCTGAATCTACTTTTCACGTTATTTTAGGATTTTTAAGTACTGCAGCTTCCACCACCTTCAAAACGTGTCTGCATGGAGTTTTCCTCATTTCCATAGTCGTGAATAACGTCCAGACAAATTTACTTTGATTTTTGGAACCTTATCAGGATTTTCAGATAACAGAATGTGGTTTGTAGTCAACATATCAGCTGACTCGGGTCATCGTAAACAGCTACGAGCAGTCCGCTATTTAGTATCTTCTCTACTTCTACCGAATGGGTCATAAGCATTTTGTTTGTGAGGAATCACTCCCTCGAGATGGCGCTTTGCTACCGATACATGCTTTTAACCAGCTCCACCCATACTCTGCCATGTTGGCCAGCTTAGGCTGGGTTTAGTTGCTACTCTATGTCATGATTTGTCATCGCTGTTATTACGCGATCGCTGTCTAATTGTCAGACTCACCGTAACCCACGATCAGCTCCAACAAAAGTTTTACATCAATCACTGTTCATCTTTTTGAGATCGCCCCATCTACGATTGTTAAATCGTGAAAACATCATGGAAATGAATCAATGGAAAGTGTGAGTCATTTCTAAATGAACTGCTCGAGTTTCCAAACAAGTAAATGTTCATTCATGTCCCTCTTCTGACGTGTATCCTCACCTAACAATAAAGGGGCCAAAATTATCTACTCCAGTGCTCGAAATTGAAAAGTCTGACGTCACTCTTTCTATTGGTAAGTCTGCCATCAGTTGTTAGTGGGTCTTTCAGACTCTATTCGGAAACCGATGCATCTGTTCACCACATGCTCAACTACTGCCGCTCCTTTCAATAACCAATATTTCCTACGTAATGAGCTACTCCTTTGTGTCCTTTAATTTCATCATAATAGCGAGTAATAACTTCCGTGACAGCATAAGTTCCTGACTGTATGACTTGATGCACTGCTAAACGTGACAGTCTACTATTATCCAGTCGTCTGCTGACACATATCGAGCCACCTTAAACAATGAGGTGCAGTTTCTCGATACTCTGGATGTGTAACTTGTATTTCCCGTTTGAATATCGCTCTTCCCTAACTTTTCTATTTCACTGAATGTTTGTCTTTTAAAGTATCTAAGAATATCCCTCCAACTATCGATGTCTCACTTGTTTGTCAAGGGTCTTTCTTTAGACGCTAACTTAGGAATCCTTGAAACCTGCTTCACCAGATTTCCGCTTCATGAAGCTTTTATCAGGGTAAGACGTACGACAATAAGATGTCACCTTGATGTGTTACTGCTCGTGTCATCAAAATATTGACTGCTTTCAACTGTTTATTGGGTAAATTTATCGGCATATTTCTGCCTTAAAAGCTTGGCCAGTTTTCCTTAGAATGTTTATTCCTCGAGAGGCAATGTAAAAAGAATTCAGAGTAGTTTTTATGTATCGCCACTGCAATTGTGTAATGTTATCGAGTATAAAATCGACTCTGTAAGCCACATAGAGTCTGAAGCGCGATCTTCTGCTTACGATGAAGCTTAATACGACCAAAGAATTTGTACACTGATATACATCATTTATTTCTAATTTGAAATCCCTGTCAAATGTATTTCAAGAGCACGGAGTTTTGTGGTTTCAGACGTGACGCTGTGATATGCTTCGGAAGATCTTTCCTAGAATCCCCTTAAAAAAACTACAGCTTGCTTATTTTGATTATGACTCATAACGCAAATATGCTACTGAGCTGAACCTTACCTCTGAGACTTCCGAAAACAAGTGCAGTCGTCTAAAATTTTCGATAGACGTGGGTGAGTCACCACCTACAAATCGAGATATACTTATTGGGATTCTCCGAGATTTTTATAAATATTGATTATGTTGCCTAGTAGAGTAGTGACAGGTCAACTGCTAGTCTGTCCAGGTCAAGAGAATAAAACAAAAATTAAGAATCCACTTTAACTACTAACACTTCTCCATTATTTCAAATATGCGATGAAATTTCGTTTCCCTCATGGCTAACTTCCAGGAATGGTTGTTTTCTTCGACGATCACATATCTATTTAAAGTGAGAAGGACCTGTTAAAGATGGAATCGTATACTTCTATGAAAATTGAAATATATCTGAAAACAATCAAATAAGTAATGCAAACACTCGTCTGTCATCCAACGCTTGTAAACTGGATAAAACCATCCACAGCAAAGTTTTGTTTATTCTTTTCTTAAGCCTAAAACGAGTATACTTTGACTCATCCTCTTTCTCGAGCATTACACGCTTGGTCGAACCGATATCTAAAGAATATGCCGAAGGATAAGTCTGAAAGAAAACAAAAGTGAACACAGTGAATTTCCGAATTCTCTTACTTATGTTGTCCAGTGCGAAGTAGAAATATTGAGCACTACTTTGAATTTGTACTGACTGAACTACCACCTTGTCTTCTACATCCTCCTCATCAAACTGTCTGACTGATTCCGTGTAGGATCAAAGTTTATTTTAATAAAAATAACAGTGATATTTGTAGAAAAATGTCAGCATTAGTTGATTCAGTGTGCATGAATGCAGCAAATAATTTGGGAGTCACATGGCGGAAAATAATCGTCCAGTATTCCAGCCTCTACTTCCGTTGAGTGACATCGTTTATCAAGCATATTAGTGGAACGCGGAGGAGAAGGCGGGTCACACATGTGTCCGAGGTTGATGTGAAGTAGAAGAAGAAATACAGGCAGTCATAGAGCCAGCCAACAGGAATTACAAAGAATAGAGTGAAATGAATATGTGTTATTTAGACTGTAGAATGTTCCACTTGGAATAATAATGATTTTTTGTTATAGTTGTATTCTCTGAGCAGGATGGTTTAGTGTCACATATGTCATTGACTTTCTGAGTAGCATCCTCAGTGCAACTCCAATTATGAATTATTGGTTTTGTTACTAGTGGTTGAAGGATCTGCGAGCTGATCATTAGGCCAGAAAGTCATTGGTTCGAACCCTAACTGGTGTGTGCTATTACAGAATCCCAGTTTAGGGAAAGCCCTGATTGTCCTCGAAGAAAGCCATCTTCAAATTTCATGTTTATCTTAAAAAATCTATGAATCTGTGTAAATAATTTTCACATCATATCTTGTTTTCAGCATCCAGAGCTCCGTGTATGTCTTCCTTCTCATTATCATTTATAACTAGAACTGATCTGTCAATATTGTCTGTGTGTCTGAAAATGAAATTCGTGTGGTGTATTTCTACTAATCACTAATTACATAACAGAATCTGTTATGTAATTAGTGAATCGTGTCAACGAATGTACTCAGGAGAAACACGAAAATAAGTTGAACTCCACTATCCGTAAAACAACAAAAAAGAATGAAAATTGGAGACACTAATTGATGTCTGGCTTTTTTCTTAAATAATGCTAAGATACAACATACTGATTGGAATATAAAGCACTCCACTCTGTTACTAACGGAGATTTGTGTGCTTTCAGGTGCGGTAATCTCGAGTCGAATGTTGGATGTGTTCAAATTCATGATTCACAAATCAATTCACTATTTGCAGTTTACCTGTCCACTCACGTAGCTAGCGAGAAATCTGGTGATTTGAACTGATCTGGCTGTCTGAACTGAATCAAACCGGGTACACTGACGATGATCTCGGACCGGAACCAGTGAAACGGTCGACCAGTGTTTAGGTCATTTCTATCTGACTAGCATAAATTACTGGTTGGTATGAGTGACATGCAAATGGTCATTGAGGTCAGTCAGTAGTATACAGAAAAACGCAAATGTGACAAGTTGATTGGAGTCTCAGTGAAATACAACAAGAAGATGAATAATGAAGCACAGAAACGAGATTTGAAACACTGATGAATACTGAAATAAGGTAACTCTTAGGAAGAATATTCCGTGGCTTGTACTAACTAGAAACATAATCGCATCCGAAGGCTATCACTGATACCGCGAGTTCACTTTCCAAGAGAAGGACTTGGAAATGTGGAATCGCGTATATATAATAAACGTTTTCAAACGGATAAATGCAGAAGACTATTACAGGAAATATGTGTTTTCGGTATTTTCTTACTATGCTTTGTATCATATTACTGGAAACAGTCACCAACCACTATCAACGAGAGAAAAGTATAAATGAGGCGAATACTCTCACTTATCTTGGTAGCATGGTTTCGGCTGCATGCTCAGGGTGGAGGTGTCAAAAGCAGGACGAGAAAGGTGAATCAGACATTCATCATTCTGAAATTAGTCAGCACAAAGTATAAGACTCGGATTAGCATGGAATCAAATGTCAATTCAGTTCTTTTATATGCTTCAGAGACTTGGAGTGTCACGAAAAGCATTTCCAGCAAGCTCATTGGAAGGTGAAAAGTTACGGTTATCCACCACTAGGCTCCTAAAAACAACACTGATCATAGGAAGAGAGAAGACTTCGACAGACAACTACAAATAACAATGGCCAAATTCAAATCATAATGGGAGATCTGAATGCACAACTAGGAGCAGACAACACAGGAAGAGAAATTATCATAAGTCAAGTGGCTGTTGGTGAGTCGAGTGAGAATGGAGAATTATTCTCAGTCTTCTGCACCACGTGAATACACTACACTGGGTAATGAACTAACCGAATTGCAGCCAAATCTATTGTGCGAGCTGTATACATCTTTAACAACGAAAGGCAATTATAAGCTGCTGACGAAACCATCTCAAAACGCTCCTCATAGAGTCGATCAGTTCAAATATTCAGGTTACTTAAATTATTCACAAACATCAACTGACAGCGAAAATCGAAAAGACTTGTCGGCGTTTCCTCCTGCCTCGCTTCAATCTTCAGCTGCTGAAAATCCATCCATAATAATATAGCCTCCGATTCTTAATGTTCAGTTTGCTTCAACACAGATGGTACTCGTATGACAATATACAGAATCTAGGAAACGTGTCAAATGTCACAAATTGCGACTTATTTACTGAAAATATTCTAGACGACACAACCACAACCGTGACATGTCATCTCAACTTCTCTCTTGAAGTTTGTTGTCGAAGAGAGACACACTTCCCAAGAGTTGACCGCTTATGCCTTCTCAGCTCAAAAAGCTTTGCCGAGAAAAAGAAAGGTCATGCAAAATGAAAATTAATTCTCTTGTTATTAGTCTGAACATCCTAGTTCAATGAGAAATACAGAGATTGAATACGATTTATCATGAAAAGTTCTTTTCATGCAAAACCTCATCAAATATATAGAAGCTAGCTGAGAAAATCACCGATGGTAACCATGTAAATAATGATACTTCTTCAGTTGTACCTGGTACCTCTAATAAGTTCTTTATCTGTCATCCAGCTGATGCTGTGATCGCTTCTCTGGTTCTAACTCAAATTATGGCTTCGAGTGTCTCGAATCCTTAAAACCTACGCATTCCTTTGGTCCAGATGATGTACCAGCTATTATTCTCAATGAATGTGCTGACATTTCATGTCGTCCTCTCATTGGTATTTTCAATGAATCACTCTTGCCAAGAAATGCTGTGCCTGCTTGTTGGAAGGACAATGAAATTGTTCTTGCGCGTAAATCATCAAGTGTGCCAACTGTTAAATGCAGATCTATTGCTAATTATTCACCTCTACGATGCTTTGAGTTTATTTGGTAAACACTGCACAAGAGGTAGCCACCGTCACCCAGTTGCATATTAAATATGACTCTGAGTTTCTAATCGATGGTTACTAGGTTCTAGCCCAAAACGGAACTCAGTGGAACGTTTGTATGGCCGACTAAGGAGTCACAAACAGAATGAAATGCCATTCTGAGACTCGTGTTTAAATGATTTCCTTCGGAAATATGATTAGGTGGTATAAAAGTAGGGTATGTAACTTATTTTCGTGAGTTATTCTGTAGGAATTCAGTCAGTTTCCTTCAAGCTTGGCCACGAATTGATGACAGTTAGAGAACTATCGGAAACCTGTCCATCCTTGGCTTGGAAGCTTCACCGGTACGCACCTACCGCCAGGGTTCGAATTCAATATCTTCCGGTTGCAGGGAGAACTCGCAGCCCATTCAGGCACTAGCACCGGTATTTAGTATTACAGTGTGCAACGGTTAACCTTCACATTCAACAATAGGAGAGTTTTACTATCTGAAATGTTGTTGTTATTATGACAACCCATATAGGCCTTATTTCAATCCTCATTCTTCCACTGTTTAACAATAATAATTTTCTTAAACGCCTTTGTGTATACTTAGATTTATTCTCTAAATGATGTATTTACTTCAAACTAAATATCACAAAGGTCTCAGATGATTCTAATACAGGGATAAGAAATTTTCCAAAAGTAGTAACTAAAACTAGTAGTCAACAAACGAAATGTCTACTCACGTGCTCATGTAGTTGAAGACTTAGATCCAGAACTGCGCCAACCCTTCGAAGAATATGTAAAAGAAGTCACAGAGAAACAATGCGACAACATTAAATCTGACCTTCTTAAGAGCCTAAA
Organism: Trichobilharzia szidati; assembly: GCA_944472155.2. Classification (NCBI taxonomy): domain Eukaryota; kingdom Metazoa; phylum Platyhelminthes; class Trematoda; order Strigeidida; family Schistosomatidae; genus Trichobilharzia; species Trichobilharzia szidati. The sequence goes on along the minus strand of OX235274.1, from coordinate 21,295,651 downwards.
GCCTTCAGTTAACACCGAACGTCCGTTCCCAAGCAATCCAGAAAAGTATGTATTCAACCTCTCAAACATCACACTATCCACAGCTCAACTAGAGGTGTTATCTCTTGGTCCGAAGTTCTGCATAAAACCACGAAGTATTCACAAGCTTCAATGCCTGGTTCAATTTGAAAACCTGATAAACCAAACCTATAACTTGATACCAACGTCCGATGAGAACCTACAACAATTCAAATCAACTGTCCTCGACTATTGCCACAAATTTATAAATGGCAATACAAACGGAAGATCCGTACTAACGAAGAAACACTACAAAGAGCTGAAAGAATTGATGAACAATAAAGAGATTATGCTGTTACGTCCTGATAAAGGTGGAGGAATCGTAATCATGAACCGTAAGGATTATATCAGTAAAATGTTGAGCATTCTATCTGATGAATCTAAATTCACCAAACCGGCCAACGAGAAAAACATGACGGAGCAGAGTGAACAAAAACTAACAGACATCCTCCGTAAACTGAAGAACGAATCCTTCATTACCAACGAAACGTTTGAATCCCTGAAACCATCTGGTTCAAATATACCAAGACTCTACGGACCTCCTAAAGTACACAAGATGGGAACTCCACTTCGACCGATCCTCGACATGACTAATTCACCTTACCACCGTACTGCCCAATGGCTAGCAGACCTACTTGAGCCAATCAGAAAACAGGTCTCCCGTCACTCAGTGCGAGATTCATTTGAATTCGTCAACTGCGTCGAAAACGTCAATGTTTCTAATCAAACGATGATCTCACTAGATGCTGTCTCATTGTTTACAAATGTTCCACTAACTGAAACAATCTGTCACATATGCGAGCTCATCCACTCAGAAGGAGTAAACATCGGCATACCCACCAACTATCTAAAAGAACTTCTGCTGAGATGCACCCTAAACGTCCAGTTCTCCTTTAACAATGAAATATATCGCCAAAAGGATGGTATAGCTATGGGCTCACCACTAGGCCCTCTGCTTGCGGATTTCTTTATGTCAAAACTCGAAAACACTTGTTTAAAGAATATGATTGACAACTTTGAACTCTACAAGAGATACGTCGACGACACCTTCATCATCTGCAACAACGAAGAGAATTTAGAAGATGTCCTGAAGTTCTTCAACAACTGCCACCCTGCGATTCAGTTCACGCTAGAGAAAGAGTCTAACTCAAAGATATCTTTTCTTGACGTTCAACTGACGAGACGCCAACAAGACGGGACATTAAAAAGATCCATCTACAGAAAGCCAACGTGGAACGGACAGCTCACTAACTTCCACAGTTGGGTACCTCTATATACTAAACGAAACTTAATCCGTTCACTAAGCTACAGAATACGTAGAATTTGCAGCCTGGACGCCATAGAAGATGAAATGAACACTCTTAAGAAAATCCTCCTTGAAAATGGCTATCCAGAAAGATTCATCACAAAATCAATGAAACCCAGACCAGAGAAGCCGTCCACACCCAGTGCTCCAAAAAGACTTCTCTATATGAACCTACAGTTCAATGGAGACCAATCTACAGAAATACTGAGAAATCGGCTCTCCCGCTCATTGAAGAAAACATTCGTTGCAGCTGAATTACGACTGACGTTCTCCACGAGACCAATGATTCGTATGTCCGTGAAGGATAAGCTACCGCTGTTGGCCTCATCTATGTGCATCTACCAATTCACCTGCTCATGTGGAGCCAGGTATATCGGCCGTACTCAGCGTTCGCTATCCAAACGCGTCAACGAACATTTACCTTCATGGTTTTATAAAGGAGAAAACCGATGCCCCCGCAGCTCGATCCTTGAACATTTGATCGACTCTGGACACCAAGTCAAACCAGAAATAAACTTCAAAGTTATCTGCAGAATACAAGGCAATCTTGCTAAAAGTGTACGGATCAAACTTCTCCACATCGCAGAAGCAATGGCAATTCATCTGCTAAATCCTGAACTCTGCATACAAAAGAAATCCGTTCATTCATTAAATCTACAATGGACGTAATCTTTCTTAATTTCAGTCTTACTAATTGTATTATTTTGTCTCTTGCATTTTATTATTTCACATCTTCACTTATATTATTCTCTACCCCACCCTTTTGTAATCTCTACTCTCATTAACAATGTTACTAACTTGACCCACGTCCAATTTCTAGTCAACTGAGTTACGTCATCCGATTAACTTACTTATTTTCAACTGTATTATTCTCTAACCCCACCCTTACTTGATTTTAAACACCACTCATTAACACTGTTTCCAACCTGACCTCATCTGAATTCTACTCACTTAATCAATTCTATTTTATTTTCCATCTTAACGTTTGTTTCCAAGCCAAAAATTACTTATATTACATAATTATCTAAACTTTATAAACCTAATGTACACACACACAAACAAAATTGTATAGATATGCGATTGTACAGCTAAGTGAATGAATTCGCCGAAAAGAGTCTCTTCGCTGAACGCCTTCTTTTCTTTTATATGACTGAATAGGGATTTTCAAGTTACAAACAAATTTACCTTAAATCCAGAAGACAAGACATGAAATGCATTCAGCTTCATGCCGATCATAACGAATGAGACTTACCTGATCGTCAGACATGACATCTGCAATGATCAACCGGTTTATCTCTACTGGTCGTGATCATAGAAGACATATATTGCAGACGGTGGGTGTTTGAAGGAATAAGAGAGTGATTGCTGGATTGTTTTGTGATTGTGTATGTCCATGTCCTCTCAAAACTATCCTCAGTACATCCTTAAACTGCTGCTAGTAATGTATTCTCTTTTCATTATCCGAGGAAGCGTTGGGTGTGACCAGACCAGCAGGATATAATGGACAAGGCTAAGTAGCCGGACAGCTACTTGGTCAAAGCCTATGTCTAGAAAGAAAGGTAACCGTACAATACTCATGAACGTAACTTCTATTTGAAGTCAACTGGAAGGTGCGTTCATGCGCGTTCAACCAATACATCCACCTGGCCTCTTAGATATCAGTAGTCCCAAAAGTTCAAGAGAAATAATTCTCTTGAAGGTTTTGAAATCCAATGCTCACTAATTACTGACTACAGGATGAAGCTGACCGGAGTTCTAAATGAAATGCGTGATCAGCTGGATCGACCAAGTTTGGCATGACGACGGATACTCACCGATGACACTGGTTGACGATGGCGCTGCGTTTGGCGAACTGAAAGAAGTTAGAATTCATGGGCCAATGGATCCTATCCTAGTAGCTGAGTGGTAAACAATTTAGCCTTATAACCTGATTGTCCTGGATTCTAGCCCTCGCGGAGTCATGAGTGCGTACTGCTGAACACTACCAAACAAGCACGTGAAACTCTCCAGTACTCCTTGGCTTCCAACGCTGCTCCAAATGAAGTCAGTTCGTGATCATCCTTAACTTGCATTGAAAGCCTTTGAGCGATGTGTACTATGTGCAGATATATCCTTTAGAATGAAGTCATTAATTCAGAGCTATTTTCGTCATAATTCATCAACGGACACATCGAGTAACACGAATTTTGTGGTTTAAACATCCGTTGGACACAAAGAACTGATGAATCCTAATAAAGAACAAAATAGCTTTCTAAAGCTCCATTATCCTCAGTTATTCTCTCTTAGTGTCCACTTCTGAGGAAATACATATTAAAATTTAGAAAATCAGTGAAAATACTGGGTGACACTGGGCAGTGACTGTTTCGCCCTGGTATGTGAAACCTTAGGAATTGGAAATAACTCTGAAAACACAATTAGGAATTTAGTCAAAGGAGAGGCCTGAAATAAGCCGAAACAGCTGTCGATTGCTCTAACTAATTGTAGTTTATGACAAACCAATCTAACAGTAGAAATTAATGTAAACTCCCCACACCTCACCCTGTAATCTGAACAACAGTTAATAATATCAGTTGTTAAATATCGGATAAAGTTATTCGGTTGACAATGACTAGCAGTGTTATCCAGCATGTGCATTTCGTTCTATTCGGGACTCACCAGCTCAGTGTACCTGCATCTTCAGGTGAGTGACGGTGTTGGTGGTATTACCGAGGTTCGGAACCAGTGCCCTTAATTTCTAGAGTCAAAGCGTTATCCACTAGACCAGCTGTTAATTAATTCATTTTAGACTTCCCAGTTGATCGACTGGACATAAGGAGCTGACAAGTCAACAGAGGCCGAGCACTTCAGTTCAATCAATCAACAGCAAAGGCAAAACTGAATTGAATTTAATGAAATAGTTGCAACGAAAAGTACAGGACAATATCCGTCATATCGAGCGTCGATCACACACACACACATCTCGGCGAATCATCACATTTGATCTCTTTCTCTCTATGTTTATGAACCTTAAATCTACATTGTCTTTCCTCCAAATAGTTACCTTCAAATCGTAAGGGTGAACAATTCCATCTTGTACATAACCGCTGGTGGCACAGAGGTATGATGCTCACCAAACACGCCTGTTGTTCGAGGTTCCGTCGCCGTCTGAAACCCTCTTTTATCTCTCTAAGATAGCAGCCAGACTGATAAAGGGGGAGGGCTGCGAATGAGGCTGGCTATTCCATTCCGTAAAAATGAACATGGCTGCAACTGAAAATGCAAAGCTCGAGTGTGAAGCCCTACGCTTCACTGAGAACGTTGAGGAATAAAATAAATTATAAGAATTAATTAGTCTTGTACATAAATATACATGAGTCAAGATTACATCTCGAGAAAATATGCTGGCAAAATTATGTAGGTACCTGCGTCTTTTCAAAACACGCGCACTCACAACTTCACTATTGGATTAACCTGCGTTCCAATGTGTGCACTTTCTACTCGCATGCTGAAAAATATGGCAGGATTTTGCATGAAGATACGAAACTTATGTCTTTGTAACTGACTACAACAGTAGAGATGGTGAAGTAGTTTGTACTTTGTTATATGTGACTCTCTTTTGGTCGAATTTCACCTCCACCAACTAATCTGCCCACATCGTTCTGACTACTCTAGCAGACATCACTAGCTTATCTGGAGTTTGTGGAAATTCATCTCGACAGGCGATCAACGTAGACAATCATTCAATTAAAGGTGCATGTTAAATGACCAGTATGACTGTTTTACTCACAGAACATTTATAGTGGTATCTTGTGTCTTACTGATCCCAGTGATATGCGCTTATATTGACTTTTGGTGCTAATATGCAGTCGAATGTCAAATCATGATAAACAAGTCTCATCGTGTGTTGGATATGAAAATCTTGATATCATTTGGAATGATACTGAGTTTCTCTGTGTGGATTCTAAAGTCATTTATAGGTTACAGTTGAACATTTTAGGCATTCAATGTAGCAAGGACCAATACACATTAGCCTGATTCCTTAATTCTATCATCTGCTCAGCTGACACTGAATTAATACATCAGCGTCAACTTGCACATTCAGATTGTGGAAATATTTTCAACACTTAAACAAGTTGAATACATGATGCAGAAATCTGGAAAATACGGAGTGATTAAATGAAATTATCCAATGTTGAAATTGATTGAGTGATAGGCAATTAGAGATGAATTAGTCAGCTCACTCTTTACCGCCTTGAATCCTAATCAAACCTTATCTGTAATATGTTGATCTGTAGTAATGCAGTACTTCCTTTCTCTGCTGGTTTCGATATAGTTGTAAAAGTTTGTTGTCATCTAGCACTCTCCTAACGCACTTACACGAAACATGTTACTGTCCTTTTAATATGTGTGGTTTTGAAAAAGGGGCTGTAAATCTAGACTCTCAACGTGAGTGCTCGAAACACTCAGTGTCATACTTGACCAGCATCGAAGACAAAGTCTTGAAAGTTTTCAAAATTACTTGAAATCACGCTCAGTGTCTGTTCATGTAGCTTAGTCAACGCTGTGCAGAACATGCCTCATCGAAACTGAGTAAGGCACTGGCGGGAACTAACGCATGCTCCATTATGTCCTATCTAGATGATAGTCGTTGGTCAGTGAACTTGACCAACACAGTCAGTCAGTGTGACTGAAATTTGTGATAGTCATCACACTCGCTCTTGCAGTATGGGAGATACTGAAATAGTAATATCCTAACCTGCAGGAACAAAAAAGCGTGAGCACAGCTACTATCAAATCATCGGCCGATGAAGAACAAACTAACCAGTTTATACACATTTACACACATCACATTTCACATCCTTTCCTCGACAACTGCTTTTATTCTCATTGTATCAAAACGCAGATACATTTTATCGACTTTGCTCACTTCCTAGTAATACTCAATCCTATGAGCAAGTCATAATGACTATTTCACGCTAATTATGCTTATTTGTAGGGTTGTATTTCATCGGAAAAGATTCCCGGAGAGGTCTAATTAAAAAGGATATTGTCAGACCACAAATTTCCTTCCTGTGTGCTCATTTGATTTCTACTGCTTTCTAGAGGTACGTGTAATTCTTAGTTTGAAATAAGAAGTAGGTCTGAATAAACTTAGTAAAATCATTTTGTTATTTAATTAGAAAATTATTAAATCAATTTATCAAATCAAAATAACTAGCTACTTGTTTAAGTTTCACTAAATAAAGTTAAACAGCGCCGACCACTCCATACTGCATGATCCACGACGACCAAATTTAAATATTTATCGACTGTTTTCTGCGATCTTAAGCAAAAGATGAAATACAAAGAAAACATGTTTCTGTGATATGAATTCACTAAAGGGAATGTAGTCAGTTAATCTGTCAGCGTTTGGTTTTGGATAAGCCTCTGAATGTCTGCAGAAATCTCTCGCATTTTCTGCTAAAAATACTTTTGTCTACTTTTAAGAAATAGGGGGTAGATCAGAGTCCAGCCGTAAGTTAACACTTGCATGTAAGCAAAGAGAGTTTACCATATCAACTGAGGGTTATACTGTCAGTCTGTTCTTACCTGAATTCCAGTGAGGAAACCTTCAAAAACTGATTTCAGACCTAAATTACAAAAACAGTAGTATTGTTATTACAATGAGGTTTGAAACTAAAGTGTATCTGAGAAAGTATCTAGATGGCAAAGTGAAATAGTGGTTATACAACTGGAAGTTGCATCTCTCATTATTTCTATTCGCATATGAAAATATGAATTCAAGAATTCCACACTTTGAAGTTAACAGGAAGTTCACTATACTTACTGGTATTTTTTATAAAATTTGATTTCTCAGCATGTTTTTTAGATATCAGTTCAATTAAACGTTTAACTCCTAGAGACAGTGAGAGAGAGAAAGCCAAAACAGATTTACGTTAGGTGGAACAGAAATGGTGAAATGGAACTTTGTGATGAGGGAATTTACAAGCGTTGAATAACAACAGACGAGTGTCAGCTTCGTTCCCTCTAATATACTTGACATTCTGCAGGTGTGTATGATTTCCTTTTGGACATTCACAATGTAAAGTAGGTTGTATGAGCTTAATCGAAATTGATCATCAGTGTGAATGTGTTGACTCGTCTGTAGGCGAATACTAGTGACATCGTAATGATGTATTTCTGTCTTTTCTTATTGTTCTCTATAGCAATAGATACATGCATATATTATATATGAAATGACTTATAACATTTCTATGGAGTATAATTGTTTTTATTTATCAGCCTGTGACAAGGGAGATATTTCTGATTGTCAGCAACATACAGGAACCTAGAAAGGGTTCTTCACAAGCGAATTATTTTTTATAAATTTGAAAGAAATCAAGAGATTCCTGTGATAAGTGATGGCTTATTTTTCTCTTGTAGTTGAGGTCATCTCTGGACTTTTCAATTGAGGAGTTCTGGATATCGTTCTAGACAACATATTCAGCACTTATAAACTTTGTAAACATCAACTTACTTTCATCTATAAGGAAATATAGAATCATGATTAAAGCAAGTCTGTTTTTACGAATGAGATTACTCAATGAAACTATGTGAGTAATATGAATATGAATAATATTATTACACTGATATATGCATGACAGAGAATGATATTTAGATACCTTGAACTTCAGTTGGAGTTAGGTAGGCCTTGCAACCTTTATTTTGTGGACCGTACTTCCTATCTATTCATTGTACACGAGGAATAAAAATGTCGATATGTATATAATTAGTGACGGAAATATATAAATATATCTACAATAATGTCCATTAATTTTATTAGTATTTTGCAACATGAACTAACTTTTCAAAATTCCTAAATAAAAAAAACAGTGTCAATTAAAATCTCATTATCTTCTGAATAAGGATATTTTAGTGTTTATGAGACTTATCACGTTGATGTGGTTGAATGAAGAGGTGTTTATCGAATGCATTGGTTGACTATGGAATTTAGAACCAAAAGAAACCTGAATCTTATTGATCACTCGAATAATGACAGCTGTCCAACTAACTAGATGATGACGAACTAAGAGTGAGATGTAGGTGGTTAATTGCCACAGAAACTATTAGAGTATCATGGACTGATGTAAACATAAAACTGATGCGTGGAGGTAAAAGAGACACTGATAATCCCTAAGAGCCTAGTTACTCACCTATGACAGCAGCTAGTAATTGCACTGCATATCGTGAATTGGCAGAAGTTGGCATTCACGAGCCATTAGATCAATTCCCAGGGGTAGAATGGTCTAAGAGCTCAGCTTGCAACTAGAAGGTTCTTGTCTCAAACCCCGATCGGTGTTTACTGATGAGGAGTCCCACGCTTTATGATTAGTATTACTAGATTTTCAAATGGCTCTCTAACTGATATCAACTCGTGATCAAACATATAAATTATCTAAACAAACGGCAATAACGGCAGTTACAATATCAAATAGCAAGTGTTATGTGGCAGGCATGCAGGCAGATAGAAAATGTACGTTTTCCCATGGGGAAGTTTTATAATTACTTCTATACTCATAGATATGATCCTCAGTTTCATATATTTGTTCGTGAGTATTCTCTGCAAACAGTTCTGAAGAAAATATAAAAATGAAGGGATGTACACTTCTCAAAACAATTCTACTGTTCAGTGAAAAATACATAAGTCTTATACATGTTCTACAATTGATTTCACTGATATTCACTGAGAGATTTTGACATAGTGGTACGCATTGGAATTCCTACTTCTCTCGTGATTTAACATTCTTGGTAGTAATTGAACTTAATTATACATCATAATGAAATATTGAAAGACTGTTTATCCTCTTCATAATTAATTTATTAGCTTATATGAATGCAAGGCAGCAAATGGACGTGATTTTACTTGATTGTAGGCGAATAGAGAAAAGCCTCTAATCCAAATTTTGCACTTGTTGACACTCACAAGCCAGTATGGCGTATCTAGAATCTTGAAGGAAGTTATGTTCACCCTGAGGTTGGAAACCGGGTCATCCAGTTCTGCAGCCGGGGATGTTATCAATTGGCTATTCGGGCTCGTGATAAATCTCCTGCTTGACTCTATTTGACACAAGGTAGTTACAACGAGTGCCAACAAGCACGGAAAACTTAACCACCTAATAAGTGCAATTCACAGAGCGCCATGATGCTAAGTCGCTTAGCAAAGTGGTCACACTGCAAACTTAACCGATAAGATCCAGTACGCACCAGACGAGGGAATAGATGCATGACGCCAGCAACTATGGTAAAGAATTTTCAAATGATTTTCAAATAAATAAGGGTAAAGAATCTGTGGAATCCACTAGCTAAACGGCAACCGCATGCATATGAACTTAAAAAGGGAGTGTGTTCACTGTCACTTGAAACTGGAGTTAAAATTTTCTCTGAAATATTGAGATAATAAAAATGTGTAAAAGAAATCATACTGTATTTTGCTTTGAATCCTTTCATGCTTTTTATTAAACCTATTGTATTTCATATGCAAGAAATTCAGAATGTATATGTTAACTTGATTAGGATAATAAAAGACGCGGGAAAAACGAATAAACAGAGTCAAAAGAAACTGACATGATAATCTCGGAATAGGCGGTTGAAGAAACAAACAATCAACCGTAAAATGAATCCAATAATCGTCGATGTCGAAAGCAGTAATATGCTCTTTTATAATTCATACTGCATAACTTGAAGCCACATACGTACTGTTATTACCGGACTCATCTGAAAATGAACAGCGACTATCTGCACTCGATTAGATTCGCAATTGACTACTGGTTCTTACTCATGGTGCAAATATATGATCACTGACCAAACCTATACAATTTTCATCTAGATTCATCGTCTTCGTGTGCAAGCCAGAACAATAACAATGGCTCAGAATAGTGTATACAGTGATTCATTTACATTATGACATATTCTGATGAATTATTTTCCATGTCAGTAAACAAAAGTATATTCAAATTTCACATACCTTTGTAAGTGTTCAGTAAGCTGTGGACAGAAGTGTAATTTTCCTGGCATTTCACAACTGAAAAGATGATCAATTCTCTATAGAAAGTATGTCAGTTGACTTACATCTTCTGAAATTCCTCTCGTCCTTTATTACCTGTTTTACCAATTTTACTGAAGAAGAGAAAAGTTTTTGTAAATCAGTTATACTTATATAGCCACCTTGATATTGGAAAAGTAAACCAAAGAGCTCCATATATACGCATTCCACACCACTTTCATTTTTATCGAATAAACCATGAAACGACACCTCGACAAAATATTCGATGAATAAACTAGTTGAGTACATGTAGACAAGTGTCCTAATTGTGGTATAGTGGAAAGAACACAGTAATCGAGATAAATTTCAGTGGCTCTCGAATTTCACCAACAAACTAGTTCATCTGTAATGTAGATATAGATATATAGATTGATATTGACTGGCAGTGGAAACCTGAATGTGCATTTCATTCTATTTAGGACTAGTCAGCAGGATATACACACATTTCCAGTGAATGATGGTGTTCTCACTGACAGTCGAAACCTGCACTGACCATCTCAAGTGACAAAGTGCATCAGTGGTAAAATCACCAGAAGACAAGTGGAGTTGCCATAGACTTCGACTGAAATCCAGCCTGCTATGCAAATGAATAAAAGGGAAGGGTAGCAATGAATTCCTAACACTGTGGACAGCTTGGTTTTCATTTTGTCATTCAATCAAGAATTAAAAATTTCAAAGTGAATATAATTTTATTGGAAGAGGTACATTAAGACGTGTTCATTTCACCTTGTGCCTTTGTATCCGATTCATACTGACTGATGTTTTTTTTATTTATTTGCATTGCATCTATAAAACGATTTGAAGTGGAAAATGAATTTGAAAATATTGAAATTCCATATAAGATAAACAAGTTCATGTTGTAAGTCAGTGTGTAGTTCAAGGATTTACTTCGTCCATTGTTTACTTAGTAAAGAAGTCGATACTGGCTGAAGCCCTTTTGGGTTAAGCATAAGTGATGACTATCTACCTGTCTGTAATGCATTGTAATGATAATTGGGTTTTTCTATCAAACAAGAAGGTAGCGGTCAATAGAATTTATGAATTCAGGATAGGAAAAAGGATAACCTTGGACCTCGTAGCCTCATGAACAGCAGTCACATATTTGCTCTCAATACCGCACTAACTACACTAACTAATTATTCAAATGAAGAATGGCTCTGAACAATCACTCAGTAAAGAATAAATAGCAACGCTTTGGATATCGAGTGATATACAAGGCTTCAACAATAGATATCCATTTCGCCAAGTGATCTGAAGTCATCTGTAATTGCCTTCATGATTCACTGTGTGCTCTAATCTCCCCCATAAACAATCAATTAACCCCTCGTTTCCAAAACAAGTTCCACTTGATGATCTGCAGGTTGCGTGGAATCACTCAATGGTCTTCCCATAGTACCTTCGATCCATCTCCATTTCCTTCAGTAATTCTTAAAATCCTTAACACGCATAAAGTGATCTTCAGTGATCTTACTGTATTGAACTACTTCTCTCGGGGTTTCAGTACAAGCTTGTGCCAAAGTGAACTCAATGCAATGTACCGTCTTTTACGTACTCAATCTATTGAGTATGGTGTAAAAATAATGCTGAAAATTGGACAAACAAATAAACAAATATTCAAATTACACATACAAGCGCTGATATAAAATGTAACGAGACTTGCCGTCATAATCCTTGATAACATTTTTCACCTCCAATCTTTCCTTATTGAATGTTTTGTAATCTTCAAGTAAACAATTAAGTGAATTGAATCGAAGGAGATACACTCTCATTTTTGCCGTCGTGATATTGACAAATACATAAAAGGCCTAACTTTTCATCTCGGTGAGATGTGAATATGTAATTTAGAAGAAGATAAGAAGAAGAAGCGTACATACTACATATTCTGATGTATCGATCTGGAGTGTACATATTACTTTTCATGGATTATAAAATTGATTGAACCAACATAAAGCATAATAACGCTAAATAAACTTCATTTGAAAAGTCTAGCTTGCCTCAGTACCGGTATCTGTATACAAACTTCATCATATGCCAAAATAATACCTCCAATCAACCCTCGTACTTATTTCATTTTATAAAATACTGCACATTTCAAGGTTGACATAGACAACATGCTGTGAAGATGGAGGCAAGAGCCTGTGGGTTGGCGTCAGGTGAGTTAAGACAGATTTCACAGGATCGACTTTTATGAGAGTGTTCTGATCCGAACGCAATGAACTACTATGCAAAATAATAGACATCTTTTATTTCCCTCTGCGGTGAAGATACACGACGATTGTCGGGAACCAGTACCCATTCAGCCTCCATATGATTAAGTTTATTCTCACTATGAAAATAATGGTGATAAATGGAAAGTTTGATAAACGCAACGATCTAATTGCATTTCACATCCATTAATATTGCTAAAATCAGAAAATGCAAATACAAATAACTTACCTGCGATTTCACATGTACACAGAAAGAAAGCAATTACAATTAGGTAAGTAGGTGTGGATGCGAATGCCATGGTTATTCTGCATCTCTTCATAATCAGTGGTATTTATATTAAAATTAAACAAAGAGAAAAGCTATGCTGTATTCATATGTTATTAGTGGACTAGAAAAGACTGAATAAATATCTGATATTACCCGATTCATTCAATGACACCACCTACTTTGTATCAAATCTAACTCATTGACATCCGACAGACTGATAGTCATGAAGGGTAGTATTGTTTGTCTCTCGAGTGTCTGTCTCGTTTGTGACGTCATTCAATGGTCTTCTCATAGTACGTTCGATCCATCTTCATTTCCTTCAGTAATTCTTAAAATCCTTAACACGCATAAAGTGATCTTCAGTGATCTTACTGTATTGAACTACTTCTCTCGGGGTTTCAGTACATGCTTGTGGCAAAGTGAACTCAATGCAATGTACCGTCTTTTACGTACTCAATCTATTGAGTATAGTGTAAAAATAATGCTGAAAAATGGACAAATAAACAAACAAATATTCAAATTATATGTAGAAGTTTTGATACAAAATGTCGTAAGACTCACATCCACCATCATTCAGCATTTTGTCCACCTCGGTTGTTTCATTTTTCCGGAGATTGATATCTTGAAGCAAACAACAAAGTAAATTTAATCGAAGTGGATACACTGTCATTTCCGCTGTTGTGCTACTGACAAATACATAAAAGGCCTAACGTTCCATCTCTGTGAGACGTAAATGTGTAATTTAGAAGAAGCGTACATAGTAAATATTCTGATGAATGCATCTAAGATGTGCCTATTGCGTTTAATGGATTGTGAAATTGCCTGAACCCTTACAAATTCTCTCTTCAAAAGTTTCAGCCAATTATCACAATGAAGATAATGGTAATAAATCGAAGGTTTGATAAATGCAGATGTCTAGTTACATTTCATCATTATATATAATAGTCTAGGCAGACAATGGAGACAGAAATGACTTACTTGCTGATTCACATGTACACAGAAAGAAAGCAGTTACAAGTAGGCAAGTAGACGTGGATGCTGACGCCATGGTTATTCTGCATCTCTTCATTAACGGTTGTATTTATATTGAACTTAACAAGAGAGAAACTATGCTGCTTTCATATGCTGTTGGTAGATTAAGAAAGATGAAATAAATTTCTGATGTTATTGGATGTTTTCAATGATACCACCTACATCCTCTCACACCCCTGTCAACAAAATCTCACAGGCTGAGACTCATTGAGTACTGAAATTTATCGCCAAGGTCTTTGATAAACATTAACCCAAGTATATATGTGTTATCAATAGATAACAAATATTTCACTAATTACAATAACGAATCCAATAGAGCGCAAAGATAAAAGCGATGGCTTCATTATTAATTAAAAGTCGTACTGTGCCTTATTCAATGTACCTAAGTAGTGAAAGAAATTATTTCATTTTCATTCACCTTTATAACATACGATATTAACAATAGAGAGAAATTCCACATCACTCCTATCAGTTCTCTACATTGTCAATGAAAATATTATTGAGGTCATCTTGTCTAAAAAAATCACCATTCTTATACACACAGAAACAAAATTATTTTAATTAAAATACTACTGATAACAAGATCCAAATCAAAAAGTATCGATTGTTTAAACATGTGTCGAAGTGAGCGACATAATAAAATAGAATAAAATATTAGGATTATTTAGAAAGACGATTTTAGTATGTGTCTGGCTAATTTTGCATGAACAAAGAACTCTAAGGATGTGCATGCTACCAGGACACAGGAAGGACGAAATTTGACGTACGAGGCTCGTCAGTTGCGTAATCTTTGAAACAAAAATTTAGGTCAGAAAATTTTACCCCTCGAATAGTGTACATTGCTTATCAGCAACTAATTTGAAAATTAGGAATTCGATAAATGACGTCATGGATTCATCAAAGTGGCCTGCTAGAAATCTGGTGGTTTGAAGTAATTCGGCTCTCTGAAATAAGTCACTGATGACGAGTTCGGCCTCAAACGAGTGAAAATGCCATCTGGTGTTTAGATAACCTCAACTTTGCTAACAAGCCCTGCTGGTTGGCATGAGTGGTGGTGTCCAGGTATTCATTTCAGTCAATGAGTAGCAGATAGTTTCTGCTGACAGGAAAGTGCAACTTTTGACAGAAACCATAGAAGGAGTAAAATAAATCGCAAGGATGAATTAGTCCTGTACATAAATAAACAGGAGTCAAGATTACATCTCAACAAAATTTACTGGCGACATTATGCAGGAACCAGTGTCTTTTTCACACATAAACAAACACACACCTAAGCTATTGGACTAAACTACGTTCCCATTTATGCACTTTCTACTCGTACAACGAATAATTTAAAAGGATTTTGGATGAAGATATGAAACTAAAGTGGTCGTAATTTGAATACAGTACAGATGGTGAAGTACTTTGTACTTTATTATATGTGACTCTCTTCTGACCGAATTTCACCTCCACCAACTAGTTTGCCTACATCATTCTGACTACTCCAGCAGACATCAGTAGCTTGCCTGGAGTTTGTGGAAATTCATCTCGGGACACAAAGAACGTAGGTAGTCATTCACTTAAGATCCATGATAAGTGACCGTTATGAGTGTTCTACTTCCAGAACATTTGTAGTGGTATCTTGTGTCTTACTGATATCACTGATATGTGCTAATTAGGACTTAATACGCAGTCGATTGTCAAATCATGATAAATTAGTCTCATGGTGTGTTAGATTTGAAATTCTTGATTTCATTCGGAATGATACAGAGTTTCTCTCTGTGTCATCTTATGTTACAGTGGAAACATTAAGTCAGTCCATGTAGCAAAGATAATTACACATTTGCTTGATTCCTGAATTCCACCATCTGCTCAGCTGACACTGAATTAATACATCGGCGATAACTTGTCCTATCCGATTGTAGAAATAATTTCAACACTTAAACAAGTTGAATACATGATGCTGAATTCTGGAAAATACGGAGTGATTGAATAAAATTATCCAATGTTGAAATTGATTGAGTGATAGGCCGAGATGAAATAGTCAGCAAAATAAAATAATGAAGACAATGATAACTTATGAAATGCTCGATGGGAGGGTAAATCAGCAATATCTTTACATTAATTTGATGGCAACCAAGGCCAGGAATGTGGTTGCACAGATTTCTTCTGAGCATACATGTCTGCCTTCTTCAAGTGGTTTTCGATGACGTCAGCTGTGTGTAGAAAACAAATTCGTGAAGCAAACTTAATATTGGTCCCAATGCTATCAATATCTTTAATTAATTTCTAATGACGGCTTTATGCTAACTATGTATCCAGTGTTCTACGACAACTACTCATAGATCTTGTTTTCTGCTTGCAGGATGTTGATAGTGAATCTGCCTAATCGTATGCTCGATATAACAAGCTTCACAGGAGAAGCCACACTGGAAGATACAAATATGGCGGAGAAGGGATGTTAGACAGCCTATCCTTATTTCTTGAAAGTGGAATCGATTTGGTTGTAAAGAGACAGCGCACCTCTACGGCATACTGAAATATCTCATAAGTACTTTGACTTATCAGAATCAGAGTTCCTAATCTTGTTTCTTTTCTTCTGTTCATCTAGTATCGTTCGATTCTTATATACCCGAAATGGTAACGAAATTATCTAACAGGGGATTATATTCTACGACCCTGCTCAAATGGTACCCCGTGCTTGATCATTTTGAATTCCTTTTTATTATTTGCATTCTATGTTGTGCTGACACCATCCTGTTGACACAGGCAAGTAAATTTCCTTTCATAACAAAATATTCATGAATGATTTGGAGCTTCGCTAGCTCTAAAAATTCCCCATAATCTCTCATGTAATGTCATCATAAGAAACTAAAGTTAGACAGGGTTATATTTCTGAGAGTTTTCAGAAGTCGCTAATGAATGGAATTCATTTGAGCACTGAACACCAGATTGAATTTTTGAGATAAGAATATTCAAATTATAGTTATAGTGTCGTTACAGTGCGGCTGACTCACTAAATCATTTCCTTAATAATCTCAATTGTTACATCTCACTTATATTGGTTTAGATCTCACATTGTTATTACTTATGGATTAGATTGGTTACTGATTCATTTGGTAGCAGTATATATCACTGTGGACATCATTTTTCGTGCTGCCAGATTTGACATTTCGCCAAGGACATTTCGTGCTGAGGCTTGATGACATCTTCATCAGTTAGTCCAACAAAATGTGATGCATATTTAGTAGTCGTATGAATATCAAGGAATCACTTTTTCATAAAATAGATAATATTTTCTATCCCGGTGTAATTGTTGGAATCCTACCAGTGCTGTTGGATTGGTGTCTCGGTTGATTTGGAGTCTAAGAATAAGTATGCAGTTTCTCTATTCACGGCTTCCGTTGTTTTCACACAACAGTTGTCTTTCAGCTAACTGAGACCAATTGCAGATGTCTTCGAAGAAATCCCGGGTGATAATCAAATCGATTACTTAGACCACAGGTTGAGCGACACGTTTAATCGAGACACACTGAGTTTGTTTTAAGCACGCTACTATATAGTACATAAAACAATGAAATATAATATCCAAACCTAATGCTTAACTATAAGGAAATGATTTCTATCGGTGATAAGGAGGATTAATGCAATACATGAGTTAAACTTCGACAGCAAAGAGCATTGATGGTAATAGAGTAGCAAGTGTGAACTGATACTACTTACTGGTAGTAGGCAGTATAAAGCTGAACATGGTTAAAAGGATAACACATCACAGTCGTTAATAATACCTTCATTCTAAACAGTACTTTTTCATACACATGAGGAGTCCTTAGCATGTAATACAACATTCTATCTTCATTCCTCATTGCAGGGAAAAACATTGAAATAGCGCACTCACTTTAACTACAGTTTTCAGTAAAAAGTGAATATAAAAAAAGTGAGAATATTGACAACAATGCTACAATGAGAAAGAAACAAAATACGGTTTACTTAGACTTCCTCAGTAACTCCGTAATTTGCCGTCTCACACGTTTCTCATCACATATATAAGGTACTGTAGAGATTTTGTCCTCAGTCGTACGAGTATACAGTCTTCTATACTTGCTCCAAGTTCTATCTGATGAGATGCAGAGAGAGAGAGTTGTATATACAGGGGATGTTCACAGTCTGACAAGATACTATTTGCTAATTGCTTGCAGGGATTCCAAGTATCCACCCACAATAGTATTAACGAGTTCATTGAGCTACACCCTACTGGAACTACTGACGGCTTTTAGCACCCTACGCAGAATATCAAAGTTTTTGTTAGGTTTCCCGGTAAAGATTAAGCCGGAACAGTAAAGTGTGTGCAGAATGCAAGAATTAACAAACGTTAACATTAGAGACGGAAGGATACTAAATGCTTGAATAGAACACCAAACGAGATATAATTCTACAAAAACTACCATGATGTGGGAAGACCAAGAAAAATTGATCAGAGGAAATTCACAGTCCAAGGTATTTAACATTCGATTTGGCTTCAACTCCAGTATTATTTATGATAATGGAACCATGCGAACTAACCAGTTCACGTAAGTCGCGCCTGCATCTGAAAGTTGAAATAACCAACTGGCATCTGGATGGGGAGATGAAGCTTAAGACAATTCTACGAGGACGACTGATTAATTTCTGATAAAAAGTTATTCATTTTGAAACGGTCTTGCTGAGAAGTAAACATCAGCGTGGAAACAGTCAGATCATCAGCACACCCAAGAAAATCGGCCACGTGAGAATAGGAGGCACGTCACGTAAGAAGAAGGAAGACAGAAAAATAGAAAGAACAGCCTCCTGGAGAATACCAGTTAGAGTAAGTGAAGCAGTGGAGATCTTCCCATGGTAAACAGTGTGCCTCTTCCTATCAGAAAAACAGGAATGCAACCACCTGGTAATTCAGCATTGTGCTCGTGATGCAGCAAGCTTGTTTAACAAAACAGGCCTGTGTACAGCAGTATCGAAGGCAGATGTGTATTCAAGCAAGGCACACCGAACATATTTGGCACCTCCCTCTAATCTTGAGGAAATATTATGATGTTGGACGCCGGTAGAACCAAAAATTCACCTGCTGTGCTTATAGGCATATTTATTAGGGTCGTTGAAAGCCCTCAATGAAAGTTCAAAGAAGAAAAGTTGAATTAGTAGCAATATGTTTGATCCTGACGGTTTGGACACTTGGTGATTTATGTGCAGGAACAATTTCAATGTCCTTTCAAGAAGCAGGCACAGCGTTACTTGGAGAAAATGATTCAATGAAACTAATAGTGAGAGGATGGCATGAAATGTCAACACATTTATGATGTATAATAGCTGGTACACCATCATTACCAAAGGACTGAGTAGGTTTCGGAAATTTAAGACACTTGAACACATCGTTTTATTGAGAGTTTAATAAGTGCTCATTGTTAACACTTGGAGCATTTGTGGTCACAGCATCAGATGGACGGCAGATAAAGGACTTATTTAGAGTACCAGCATCAACTGATGGAGGATCATTATTTACTTGCTCACCCCTGACGATATTTTCTTAATTAGTCTCCACATATTTGATCAGGTTTCGCATCATGAGAACTTTTGATTATAAATCGTATTCAAGCTCTGTATTTCTGATTTAATTTCACTTTATATGGCTCTTCATTTTCCTGGTGAAACTTTTTGAAATGAAAGGAGGAGAAGCGTTCAAATCTTAAGAAGAGTGTCTCTCTTGGACAACAAACATCAAGACAGAGTTTGAGATGACATGTTACGTTTGTGATTGTGTCATGCAGAATTTGTTCAGTAAATAAGTCGCGATTAGTATCACTTGACATGTTTCCTAGATTTTGTATATTGTCATGTGAGTGGCACCGATGTTGTGTTTCTTGACAAGGTTCAAGAAAGCTCTTTTCTGCAGCTTTCCGTATATATTGGGCAGTATACGTACGATACAATGATCACAATTAAGTAGCGTGGCTCTTTTCCGACCTGCGAATAAGCCGAAGTCATTTGTAAACACTAGTTCAAGGGTGTTTTCCGGTCGTGTTGTGAAGTTGATAATCTTTTCATGACCTGATAATGTAAAGAAAATGTAGTCATAAGAATTGAAATCGCCAGTAACTACTGACAAGTAGACTTCAAGGGAGAGTGGTAGCAGCAAAGGAAGTAAATTCATCAACAAATAAAGGTAGTTCTGAGAGACTACATCCAGGTGCAATATCAATGTTTGAAATGTACATGTAGTTATAATTTGACAGGTATTTTGTCCAACATTCAACAGTGAGGCAGTCAATTGTGTCACTGAAGAACCTGAAACATACATTATTTGATGCTGATGTGACGTTACCACCACATGTCTCTTTAGAGCTACGTCGATCTTGTCTGAATAGTTTGAAACCAATTAGACACACTAGATTATCATCATAAAGGTCACACAACTGGGTTTCTTGAAGATTTATAAAACCTGCATTGCGATATGCATTGGAGTATATGAGGCCGGCCGCGATTCCAGAAAGTTACTTTTATCTGTCAGGGAGCGACAGTTCGTGCTCATAATCACAGGAACAGTCATCTGATGTACTGGAATAGGATCGAAAGCACATTGCCACTCAAAGTGATGCTCTTTTTTGGTTTTGTGCAAATTGGCATATCTGCAGCTTTCAAGCAGTTTGAAACTTCGCGAATGCAAGCAATGCGATTGAGGGCCACGTTTTTCACGGGCTTCTAAGTTAAACCGAACTAGACACGAGGAATCAGATGCTTTATTATGATGGATGGATTTTCGGTAGCCGAAAACTGAAGCGAGATTAGAATGAACATCAACAAGTCTCCTTTATATTTACTGTCAGTTGATGTTTGTGAATAATATAAGTAACCTGAGTGATAGAACTGGTTGACACTGTGAACAGCATTTTGAGATGGTTCGGTCAGCAGCTAATAATTTCCGTTCTTTGGCAAAGGTTAGTTCATATCGTATGATGGATTTCATTTTAAATCCATTAGTTGATGAGTTAGAATAGAGGGGATTGGGTGAAGCAATCAGCTGGCAGTTTCTGAGAAGACACTCATGCCACTATCAGGATTATAACCTGAACTTCCAAGTAGGACATAAGGACACAACAGCATTTAGCCATTTCATACTGTTTTAGACAGTTATCTTAAGCCGATTACGTGGTCGTCTACAGGATACCGACTCCCCAACATACGATTAATCTTGAAGGTCCCTTGTACCAGATAATGGTAAGAGGCCTAATCTGCTCTTATGATAAATTATATGTCCAGCAGACGTTTTCTCTGCTTTCTTGAGTTTCAGATGAAATCTATCGGGCTTTTCGTGAATCCACTTGGTGCAGAAGCCTGAGAATAATTCTCCTTTCTCAGTCGACTCACCGACGGCCACTTCACTCTTCCTGTGTTATCTGCTCCTAGTTTTGCATTCAGATCACCCATTGGGATTTTTATTTTGAAATTAATATTTGTGGTTGTCTGTAGAAGTCTTCACAGTTCTCTTCATCGGAGTTGTACTTTTTCAGTGCGTAATAGTAATAAATCTTTCAAATAAGTTAAAGGAAAAGGAAATGAAAAACAACTAGAAGATATATAGTGGCATGGACGTTATGGATAAACAGGAGTTTAACGCCTTGAAACCCATGGGATCTGACTTTCCAAACCTCTGTGGATTACCCAAAATTCATTAGGTTAATAATCCATTACGTCCAATTCTATCAATGTATCACTCTCCTACACATAAATTAGCAAAATGGTTAGCTGGTATTTAAAGTCCAGTACGCAATGAATTATGTAAGTTTACTTTGAAAGATACATTTGAACTTGTTGACTATCTTGTAGATATGAACATAAAGGACAGGAAAATGTATTCATTTGATGTTATTTCTTTGTTTACTATTGTACCATTGGTTAAGACTGTTGATATTCTTTTGTGGTTACATATCTTCTAGTTGTTTTCCATTTACTTTTACTTTAAGTTATTTGAAAGATTTATTACTATTATGTACTGACAACGTCCATTTCACGTTTGAAGGTGAACATTTTCGACAAGTGGATGGCATTGCTATGGAGAGTCCATTAAGACCTTTGTTAGCGGACGTTTACATGTCTTATATTGACAACTTGTCCTTTGATTTGATTTCTAAATTGTCCTACTATAGGAGATATGTAGATGATATCATTTTTATATGCGATGATCATGAAGATGCCAGTCATTTGTTAGGTAAACTTAACTCTTTACAGAATCATTTTAGTCTAACATGCGAGGAAGTAAGTCGCAACCAGCTTTCATTTTTAGACATACTTCTGAGGCGAAGAGATGGTGGTTCAGCAAGACGATCAATCTACAGAAAACGCGCTTGAACAGGGCAGAACCTTAATTTTCACAATTTCTGTCCATTATAGTATAAGAGAAGCTTGGTGAAATGTCTATTTAAGAGGATTCAACGTATTTGTTATGTTCTTAACTAACAATCCATACCACACCTAAGAAAAAGGTTTTCATGCAATTACTATATAACAGAGAAATAAACAGTAGGATTTTGAGACATAGGTTGAATTCGATCATCCCTAGAAACTTTGTTTAATTTAACGTTTTTAGATATTTACCGACTTGACAAGTAAACGTGTGATCAGATTGTTCGAAAAGTATAGCGCAAATACATAACATTTTTCAGATAATCTCCATCTTCTAATAACGCTATCCAAATCAGGTATATATCATCGGCGAAGTCTAGATCCTCCAAGTTTTCTTGTGTGGTCTATTTTTTGCCTGTTTCCTCGCTGCTCGCCGCTGTTTGTCGCATCATTCAATCTCCTGAAAGCAGAAAAGTCATTGAAGATAGTAGGCAGCCAGCCAGCCTTGTCTTACTCCCGTCTTCACTTAGAAGGATTCCGTAAGTTTCCTTTTGTGGATTACTTGGCACGCAGCATTGTCGTGCAGATGTTAGATGAGATGTATAATTTTACTGGCACTCCGTAGTAACGAACTAGTTTCTATATCACCTCTCGATCGACGCTGTTGAATGTCTTTTCGAAGTCGTTGAAGCTAAGGTAGAGAGGTGACTGCTATTCCAAGCTATGTTTAATGATTATCCGCAGAGTTGCGATTTGATCGGTGCGTGACTCCTTTTTATTGATTCCAGGTGACGTTTCTCGTCTAGGGAGTGTTTAATTCTTTCCAGGATGTAGCGGCTTAGAATTTTGCCTGGGATGGACAGGAATATAACATTGCGCCAGTTCTTGCATTGACATGTGCCTTTGTCATGCAGCTGTAGAATAAGGTTGATGAATATTTGGGGTACGCTGTAGTATTCGAGTAGTTTCCAAATTACTTCGTGGTCAACGCTGTCGAAGGCCTTCTCAAAGTCTATGAAGTTGAGGTGGACGTTTGATTGCCATTCCATGCTTTGTTCGATGATGATGAGGCGTAGAGTTGCAATTTAGTCAGAACATGATTTGCCTTTCCTGAATCCAGCTTGTTCTGGTCGGAGTTCTGTATCCAGTGCGTCCTTGATTCTCTCCAGGATGATGCGTCTCAGGATCTTACTTGGCGTCGACAGGAGCATGATTCCTCTCCAGTTCTTGCAGAGTCTTTGGTCGCCCTTCTTTGGTAGTTTCACCAGGTAACCTTTCCTCCAGTCAGTAGGCACCTTTCCCTCTTTCCAGATCTTTTGCAATAATGGAGTCAGCATATCTGCAGTCGTTTCTGGGTCCGCTTTCAGTGCTTCTGGGGGTACTTCATCTGGTCCAGTTTTTCTTTTTCCAGCTTTCAAATGCTTGATTGCATTCATGACTTCAGTTTTCGTTGGAGGATCGGTGTCAACTTGCAGTTGTTTACGTGCTGTTGTTTGTATTTCTGAACGGGTTGCGGGTGGTGATCGGTTCAAGAGTCTTTTGAAGTGGTCCGCCCATTGTTTGATCTGTCTTTCTTCCTTGATAATTGGGTTCCCTTGGTTATCTTTTATAGGTTTCACTTGTGTTGAACTCTTCCCGGATAGAGACTTGGTTATCTGATATAGTGTCCTCAGGTCCCTTTTGTCTGCTGCCTTCTCAGCTTCAGTGACCAGATTGTCGTAGAATTGTCTTTCGTCCTTCCTGGCACACTTCTTCACTTCTTTCTCCAGGGCTGTATAAGTTGAACTCAGCGTCTCCTTCTCTTGTCCATCTTTGCATTGAATCATTTTCTCTTTCACCATTCTCCTTTCCTCTATTAGCTTCCAAGTGTCCGTTGAGAGCCATTCCTTATCTTGTCTCTCCTTTCTTCCTAAAACCGTTGAACACGTTTCGTTAAAAATAAGGCTCGTTTAGTGAATCATATCAGCGGCACAACCAGAATCTGACAAGTATATCGTCCTCATACTTCTGAATGTCATTTTCTGACAACCTTGATAACTGCACTTGGATTTCTGCCACTCTGATTCCATAATCAATCACACTGACCAGTTTCTCATCTTTTTAGCGGTATCTGTAGACCATCAGTCATCAGGTATCCAGCTGTCACTGGTTTTGGATTCCGAACTGTGAGAATAACAAGAAGCGTCCTACAAAATGGTGTAGTGATGCGAGGTAATAATGTTTCACATTACAGCTCACATTTCACTCATTCATTACTTCGGTACTTTGAAAACTTGATATGTGATTTGCAATTATCAATGAGGTTTCTATCACTGTGAAAATCATAATTTCAAGTGAATTTAAACTAGACAAATCAGTCGATTTAGAAGTTATTCGGAGACGTGATACTCTTCTGATAACTCTTGATGTTGTGTTTTAATTAAAACAATTATACTTCTATGTGTATTAGAATGGTGAGTTTTCCAGACAGGATGGCCTTAATAATATTTTCAGAAACAGTGTAGAAAATCAATGAGAGACGATGAGATATTACGATATGAAGATGTATGTGAATGAAATAATTCCGTTCATTTGTCAGCTACATTGAATAAGGCACCGTACGAGTTTTAATTGATTATGAAGGCGTAAATTTTGACCAGTGCACTCTTAAGTATTTATTGTTGTAATTATAAAAAATATTTGCGTGGGATAATGTTTATCAATGACCTTGGTGATACATTCCAAAAGTCAAGGGGTATCCGTCTGTTTAGTGCTGATAACGGGTATTTGAAAGAAAGTGAGCGGCACTGTTGAAAATCTCCAATAACATCAGAAATGTATTCCATCTTTCTTAATCTACCAATGACATAGAAATGAAGTATAGCTTCTCTCTTGTAAATTTCAATATAAACACAAGCGTTTATGAAGAGATGCAGAATATCCATGACTATGGCGTCCACACCTAACTACCTACTTATAACTGCTCTCTTTCTGTGTACATGCAAATCAGCAGGTAAGTCATTTCTCTATCCATTATCTGCCTTGACCATTATATACACTGGTGAAATGTAATTAGACATATACATTTGTCAAACCCTCAATTTATTACCATTGTCTTCATCGCGTTAACTGACTGAATCATATGAAGGTAGAATTGGTAATGGTTGAGGCAATTTCACAATCCATGACACGCAATATGCACATCTTAGATGCATTCAACAGAATATTTACTATGTACGCTTCTTCTTCTCTTCTTCTTAATTACATATTCACGTCTCACAGAGATGGGTCGATAGCCCTTTAAAGTATTTCTCAATATCACAACGGCGGAAATGGGACTGTTTTCATTTCAATCAAATTTACTTTGTTCTTTACTTTAAGATGTTGAATTCTTAAGGAATCAAAAGGTTGAGGTGGAAGAAATAATCAAGTATTATGAAGGCAAGTTTCACTACACTTTACATCAACGCTTCTTTCTGTCATTTGAATATTTGTTTAAGGTGTTGGTTTGTCGGGATTTAATTGGTTAAGGTATTTCATCATGAGCTGATATTAGTTAGAGAACCATTGGAAAACCTGGGGGTACTCTACAGCTGTTTCGTCTTAGTCTGGGACTCTGGCGAAGTACGCACCAACTGGGGTTTGACCACAGGACCTTCTGGTTACAAGGCGAGCTCGTAGACCATAGCACGACGACTAGTCAATATCTTCGGCGTGTATTTGTCCTCACACCCGACCTGCTGCACCCTACTTGTCTCGGTTTCTCACAAGAACCCCAGGTTACTACCTACGTGAATAGGGCAAGTCGCCAGTAAGCATCTCATCGATATTTAACTGTTTGTTTGTTGGTTTTTAGCATTATTTCTACACTATATTCCACAGATGGAATGTATTAAAGACGGTATATTCCATTGAGTTCAAGTTTACATAAGGATGCACTGAAACCATTGAGAAATAGTTCTATACGGTAAGATTTCTGAAGACTTTCCACATGTTAAGGATTTTGAGAACAATCGAAGGAAATGAAGATAGATCGAACGTACTGTGAGAAGACTATAGAGTGATATCATGCACTATGCAGACCGTCAAGTAGAACTCGAATGGTAAGTGAGTAGTTAGTGGATTCGGTGAGGAGGTGATCAGAACTCATTGGGAATCATGCAGGGACTTTGAGAGGGCTTCAGAAATTATGATGAAATGCAGATCTCTTGCTGAAGCTATGTGAATCACTCGGAACCCAAAGGGGTACTGTTTATTCTTTACTGAGTGATTGTTGAGAGCCACAGTAAGGAATTCATTCCTCATTGGAATTATCAGTTAGTATAATATTTTACTAATGTTCATCAGGCTGATGAGGTCCGAAATCCTCATTTTTCTTAGCTTGGATTCATGTGTGTCAAGGACCAGCACATTTTGTTTGAAAGAAAAACACAATTATCGTTGCAATGCATTAGATACAGGTAGATAATCATCATTTATTCTCAATCCAAGAAAGACTTCAGCCAGTACCGACTCCTCTACTAGGTAAACGATGGAAGAAGTAAATCTTTGGAATATACACTGAGTTACGACAAGAAATTGTTTAGTTTATTGAGAATTTCATTTTTCCCAAATTCATTTTCCACTTCAAACCGTCTTATAGATAAAATTCGTAAAAATGAAGATAAATGTAGTCACTACAAACCAGATACAAATGCACAAGGTGAAATGAACACGTCCTAATTTACCTCTTCCAATAAAAATGTATTCACTTCCAAATTATAAATTCTTCATTGAGTGACGAAATGAAAACCAAGCTGTCAACAGTGTCAGGAATTCATTGCTAGGTTCTAGGATGACAGTTGAATTTACTAGTGTAAGAGTTACCCTCCCATTTTATTCATTTGCATAGCAGGCTGGATTTCAGTCGAAGTCTACAGCAGCTTCAATTGTCTTCTGGTGGTTATCCCACTGAGACACTTTATCGCTTGAAACGATGAATAGAATCTTCGGTCATAGGTGGGAACATCATCGTGCTGACTAGTTCTTAATAGAACGAAATTCACATTCAACCAAATCTACATTACAAATGTACTAGCTTGTTTGTGAATTTCGAAAGCCACTGAAATTTATCTCGATTATCGTATTCTTTCCACTATACCACTATTGGAACACTTGTGTACATGTACTTAACTAAATTCTTCAGAGAATATTTTTCGCGAAGTTTCGTCTCATGGTTTATTCGGTGAAGATGACTGTGATATTGAATGTCATTATGAAGCTGTTCAGTTCACTTTTCGAATATGTCTCTGGCTATACATACATATAACTAATTCTCACCTGCTTTTCTCCACTTCAGTACAATTAGTAAGAAAGATAATAAAGAACAGAAGGCGTTTCAAGAGGTGTAAGTCATTTGACACATTTTATGAGGAGAACTGATCATCTTTTCAGTTATGAAATGCCAGCAAATTTATTCTGCTTCCCACATCGCACTAGAAGTTTTCAAAGGTCTGTGCAGTTTGAATAAACTTCGTTTACTGATATCGAAAATAATTCATCAGAATTTGTCCTAGAATAAATGAATTCCTGTATAGACTATTCTCAGCCACTGCTGTTGTTTTGGCTAGCTCACGAAGACGACGAATCTAGATGAACATTTTACAGGTTTGGCTAGTGATCACACATTCGCACTATGAGTAAGAACCAGTAGTCAGTTATGAATCTAACCAAGTACAGAGAGTCGCTGTTCACTTTCAGATAAGTCTCATGATAGCAGTTCACATATGGCTTTAATTTGTGTAGGTTGAATTTGGAAAGAGAATATTCCAGCATTCGATATCGGCGATTAGTGAATTAATTTTAGTTTTGGTTGATTGATTCTGCAACCCCCTATTTCGAGATTATCATGTTAGTTTCTTTTGTCTCTATTTATTCATTTTGTCCGCTCTTTTTATTATCCTTATCAAGTTAACATGTATATTCTGAATTCCTCACATATATAATCCGATAGAATTTTTAACAAGCATGAAAGTATTGAAAGCAAAATACGGTATGATCTCTTTTACACATATTGACTATCTCAATATTCCAGAGAATATTTTAACTCCAGTTTGAAGGGACAATGATCACACTCCCTTTCAAATGCATATTCATATAGTTGTCATTTAGCCGATAAATTCACTAGATTGTTCGTCCCTATTTATTTCGAAGTCAGTTGAAGATTTTTCCCTTAGTTGAACGCTTAGTAGTCACCGGCATCATGTAACTACTCCTTCGTCTAGTGCAGACTGAATTTTGTCAGTGAAGTTTGCAATGTACGCTGAGTGACTCAACAGCATGGCGCACTGTGAACTGTATTTATAAGGTTGTTGGAGGTTCCACACTTGTCAACACTCGTCGTTACTACCTTGTGTTGAATACAGTCATGCAGTAAATGTATCACGAGCTCAAATAGCTTACTGATAATGTCTCTGACTTCAGAACTGGTTGACTCAGTTTCCATTCTCAGAGGGACATGACTTCCATCAAGATTCCAGATACGTCATGCACGCTGTTGTGTGCCAGCAGGACCTGATGCTTCCGGCTTATCGCCTGCAATCATCTAAAAACACGTCACTTTGCTGCCTTGCTCTTAAATGAGATAATAAATTAATTACGTCACTGATCATCCATCTTTCGGTATTTCAGTCCCATCAACAGTCACTACCAGGCATATTAAATCAGGAAAGAAATAGGAATTCCAGTGTACCCATATGTCGAAATCTCTGAGTGAATACCAATGAAATCAACTTTAGAACATTCATTAGACTTATCTATTTCTCATTGAATCTTAGAATTGTATATAGAAACGCAATTCCACTCATTTTGACATTTTCTTCAGGAAATTTTGCAGTGAATATTGACGGCGAAATATCTGCCACTAGGCAGATCATCGATTCGTTTACAAGTATTTATGAAACTTCTTCATAATGAAATATGCTTTATCTGTCTGTCTGCATGTGTTCTGCATAACACTTTCTATTTAATATTATTACTATCGTTATTACTAGTTTTTTCAGTAATTGAAATGTTTGATCAATTGGAGAACCATTAGAAAACCTGTGATAACTGGACAGAAGCTTTGAGATTCGTCAGTAGTATACACTCACTGGCGTTTCAAGGGAGAATCTTCTGGTGTGAAAGGAAGCTCGAGGATCATTCAGGCCCTCGGAAGTGGCTCATGAATTCTGACCTCTGTCAACTCTCAATATATAGAGAAGTTGCCAGCTTATATTGTAGGCCAGTAAGAGATCGCTTAGGGAATATCAGTGATTTTGTTAACTCCACGCATTAGTCTTATGCCAACATCAGTTCGTTTTACTCTAATAATTTCGATAACAATTAACCACCTACATTTACCTCTTAGTTCAGCATGACCTAGTTAGTTGGACAGCTGAAAATACTGCCAATATTTCAGTGGTCAGTATTATTCAAGTATTTTTCTGTTCAATCTTCACTATTCAATAAATGCATTGAATTCCCGATTCTCAATTCAACACGCAAATATCCTATACAGAAGATAATGAGATTCTTTTTAAACATTTTCTGTCTTTTTTATTTCTTTCCACCATGGGGACAAAACATTTTAGGACGTGTGAAAAGTTAGTTCATGTGGCTAAATATTTATAAAATGAATGTGCATTAATGTGTAGATATATTTATATATTTCCGTCACTAGCTATGTACGCATTTGTTTTTTTATTGCTCGTGTACAATGAATAGATACGAGATTTGGTCCAAAAAATGAAGGTTGCACTTCCTATCTACCTCCAAGGCGAAGAAAAGGTAACTCATTATCATTCTCTGTCATGTATATATCAGTGTAATGATATTAGTCATGTTCATATTATTCACATAGTTTCATTGAGTAACCTCTTTCATGAAAACAGACCTCTTTTAATTCCTATTCAATATACACGTATAGATGCAAGTAAGTTAATGTTTACAGAGGAGTGATAACTAAATTTGAGTAGATACTATAAATTAAGGCATAAATCAATTCATATACATATGTATATATGTATATATCACCATAGAGAACATTAAGAAACCACATAATTACATCATTACGATGTCTCTAGTTTTTGTCTACAGACGAGCAAGCACATTCACACTCACAGTGAATCTCGATGAAAATCCTTTAACCTGCTTTACATTTTGAATGTCCAACATAAATCATACATATCTGCAGGATGTCAAGTATACTGGAAAATTCAAGGGAGCGAAGCTGACACTCGTCTGTTGTTATTCAACACTTCTAAACTCCCCCATCACATAGTTTCATTTCACCAATTCCGTTCGGCCTAATGTAAGTTTGTTTTGAATCTCCGTTCTCTTGCTTTCTCCAGGAGTTAAACGTTTAATTTATCTGATGTCTAAAAAAAATTCTGAACAAGCAGTCTACCTAAAAAATAACAGTGAGTATAGTGAATTTCCTGTTAACTTCAATGTATGGAATTCTTCAATTCATATTTTCAAATGCAAATAGAAAAGCTGAGTGGTGCGGCTTCCAGTTTTATAACCACCAGTTCACTTTGCCATCTGTTAACTTTCTCAGATGTACTTTTATTTTAAACCTCATTGCAGTAACAACACTACTGTTCTTGTAATTCAGCTCTGAAATTACTTTTGGAAGGTATTCTGAAGGAAATACAGGTACGAACAGATTGCCATTATTACTCGCAGTCAATTAAAATAAAATATGTATACTTATGTGCACTTGTTAACTTACGTCTGTACTCTAATCTACCCCTTGTCTCTTTGAAATAGACAAACGTATTTTTACCAGGGAATGAGAGACATTTCCATATACATTCAGGGGATTATCCAAAAACAAATGCTGACACCTATGTTGACTACATTCCTTTAAGTGAATTTATATCAGAATAACACGTTTTCTTTGCATTTTATCTTTCGCTTAGGAGCTTGAACTCTGGTCAACATAAGTGAACTGGTTGTCGTGCAGCATGGAGTGTGGAGTAAAAATCGCTGTTCATTTTTATTTATTGAAACGTAAACAAGTACTTAGTTTTAGTATAATTTAATAGTAAATGATTTTATTTAGTTTATTCAGAGCTTCTTCTTCTTCAAACTAAGGATCACATGTATATCTAGAAAGTAGTCGAAATCTAATGAGCACACAAGTTAATATGTGGCCAGCGAATACAGTTTTTAATTAAACCTCTCCGAGAATCGTTTCTTAAAAAACATACAACCTTACAAATAAGCATAATAACCGTGAAATAGTCATTGTGATTAGCTAATAGACTTGAGTAATACTGGAAGTGAGCGAATCAGACAAAATGCGTCGAAGTTTTGACATAATTAAAAGAAAAGCGGTTGTCGAGGAAAGGGTAGGAAATGGGATGTGTGTACATGTGTATAGACTGGTCAGTTTGTTCTTCATCGACCGATGACTTGATAGTAGCCGCACTCACATTTTATTGTTCCTGCAGTTTAAGATATCACTTCAGACTATTTAAGTCTCTCCCACATGGTAAGGGCGAGTGTGATGACTGTCACGGAGATTATTTTTACTGACAGACTCTCTTGGTTATGTCCACTGACCAACGACTATCAACTAGATGGGACACAATGGAGCATTGGATAGTTTTCACCTGTGTTTTACGCAGTTTCAATGGGGTATGTTCTGCACAACGTTAGCTAAGCTATTTGAATGGACACTGAGAAGGATTTCAAGTAAGTTTGGAAAGTTGCAAGACTTCGTCTTCAATGTTACTTGGAGTCTTTCGAGTACACATTCTGAGAGTCAAGATTTACAGTGAATTTTGCAGAAACATACATAGTAAAAAGGGCAACATGTTTCGTGTAAGCGCGTCAGAAATGTACTGGATAACACCAAACTTTTACAATCATATCAAAACAAGCAGAAAAAAGGGGGAACGGCCTAACTACACATCAAGGTGGTATAAAGTGAGCATCTAATGCATTATAAGTGATCGAATAAAGCTGTGAGTGTCGAGGATATACCGATAAACATGATTACCATCGTTGCGTGCTATGTCTGACTGCAATGAATATGCTGTAACACATTCACGTCTTCACATTCTATAATGTGCTAAATGCTGTCTGCCACCAAGTACCAACAAAGCTTTCTAGAATCAACAGTGTGCGTGGAAACTTGATCAAATGAATTGTAATTGAAATAGAACTTCAATCACACAAACCAGCAACAACCCTGTGTGACTGCGTAAATTACATATTGAACAATGAAAAGCCAATATTCTGTGACGCAATGGCTAATATTCAGTAAGTATATGAACAACTGGTTTCTGTAACAACATGGGTTCTGTATAATGTGAGTATATTCATATGATTTATAAACGTTCAGTTTGATTTAATATAGAGCCAGAACACTATTTAACTAAAATAATAGATACTGGACGGGATTAGAAAGATGAGGGGTGTTTAAGAGTGATAAGAGGATGGAACAAATAATTAAAAACGTGATTATAGAAAGAGAAAATTATCAAAACAATGCAAGGTGGATCACAGATATTCCTCTGTGTACATTATTCAGGCTTCAATCATCGGATTGCTGCCTCTTCTGTATATATTACGGCAATCTGTCACCTATCGTTTATAGAGAGGTTTCATGATTGGTGATGAAACATGCAACTGACATCACATACCAGGCCATCATGTGGAACCCGTCTGGTAGCCGATAGTTTGAATGTTCAGAGATCTTACAGAGGAGACCATGTGAAAATAAAAGATAAAATTGTTGGCAGAAATTTTGGCATTCGAAAGTGGTAACACAGATTTGAATAAACAAGGAGGTGAGCCTCTGAAGTCGTAATTTCCGGTAGGAATACGAGGACTGAATAATATGAGTACATATACTAAACTGATAAATTCATGATTCTAGTGGGTAATTAAATGAGGAAGTTCCATATAACTTGATTTATACATCAAATGGATACTTGTGCCAAAATGGATTTTGAACTACCATTAACCGGGTTCTCGTTTACAGAGTCAAACGTTGGTGTATTCACAACACAAAACATTCACCCATGAGTCAACACATATTTACAGATCTTGGAATTACTGAGGTCTGTAGTGACTTAGAAAATCATCAGTAGCAATAATTCCGCAATTTCTGAAATCTCTTTCTTTGGTATAAGGTGTTCGCACAAGCTAGTGCAACCAACATTGTTCATAAACTCTGACCTACCAGTAAACATTCTGACGGCCAATCTGTGATGATTTCGAACACTGATGAGAGGCATTCACTCCACTGACCGTCTCAAAGTGGTGTGTTGAAATTCACTAAATGATAGACTACAATGTTCACATGTAACTTATGATTCCACTAATCATATTACTTATATGAAACAACACTTTTCTGATTTATACATGTGTTTTGCGTGTCATTCACACCAACTAATGCAAATAAAGTTTTCCATCATTCATCTCCTTCTAGAAGTTATTGAGTACAATGGAAATCAGTGTTTGGATGAGGTCTTCTGTTAAATTAACCCAAAATCTCTCACTTCAAAGCTTTGATACTGTTGAATCCTCTTTGCGAGTTATTGTAAGGTCGCTAAGTACTGAAGCTTACACGGGCTCCAAAACGGATCAGCATGGATTTGTCATTGTCTCTTTAGTCCTGAACAACGTCCAGAATGACTTCCTTCGATTTCCAGAACCTAGTAAAGATTTCTGGATAACAGATTGTGGTTTGTAGTAATCACTTTCAGCTGACTCGGGTCATGGTAAGCAGACACAAGCGTTTTGTTATGTAGTATTTTTTCTAATTCCAATAAGCAGGTTTGTGAGTAATCGCTCCCTCGAGATCGCGCTCAACTACTGACGCAATCTCCTAATTAATGTCACCAATACTTTGCCATGGTGACTTGAACTATATCGTGTGAGGAGGAGATGGAAAATACAGGCACTCATCTAGTCAGCTAAAGAGAACTACAGAGAACAAGAAGGAAATGAATATGTGTTATTGAGACTGTAGTATGTTCCACGCTGAATAACAATGACTTTTATTGTTGTGTTCTCTCAGCTGGATGGCTTAGTCTCACAAATGTCATAGTCTTTCTAAGAAGCATCCTCAGCGCAACTCCAATTTGAAGTGAGCTTAAATTATACTGCCTACTAATCCTTTCACGTAAGTTGGATTTGAATGAAACAGTATCGTGGAAATTTTAGCAAGAAAGAATTGTCTCCTGCAAACAGTTGCATTACTCCATAATAACTATTAGTCTTAGGTATATGGATGGGTTGAAAACAAGAGATTAAAAGTTACCAGAACAACTGACTAGTAGATATGAGCAAGGAGATATCTAAGGTTTGAAGGAGGGAAGGGTGAAAACAATTATGAAATTCAATTCACTAACTGATCAATGCTCGCTCAGCTCAAGAAAATGAAGATGAACTACCTCAAATTTAGTGTCTTCCATGTGTATTTGCCAGCCAAACTGCTTCAATTGAGCTAGTTACATTCAGTATACGATCAGATAAGTTCAAAGGCGAATTTGTGAAAACCTCCCATCTTGGTTTGACAAAGGTCCTAATGAAACTATACTCAGCTGAGTACTGGCTCAATTCCTCAATAGGAGATATCAAGTCGACTATAACAAAGCCTTTGAAGTTATTTATCGTATATCAACCAACCGCTCGCCACATACTCTACGAGTACGAACTTTACTTATAGCAGAGACGATCGGAATTCATCTGAAGAAGCCAAACCTGTGCGTGCATTCAAACGAAATTTGTGTAGCTCCTCTCTTTACCATGGGCAACTACATATTGCGTATTAGTTTTTCTTGAAATGATTTTCTCTCTCATCCTGTGACGATTTTTTGACTTTTTTAATATTTTATTATGACAGTTATCAGAGTTAATTCAATTAACCTGTTTATCTGTTACGCAATTCTACTTAGTCATTATACTTCTCTTATGTTGAGAATTTCTCGATTACTCAATAACCAGTAGTTGCCCCCTTCTCAAACTAAATGATCTTGATCTCTCCTTCAAAACTAAGATATCTTGTTGCAAACATCTGCTAGTCACTCGATTCAATGAAATCCTTTAGCCGGTCACATCAAATCCCTGCAAACAAACACCTGAATATCAATATGATGCTCACTTGCAACTGACCTTATTCAGGTGGGTAGTTACCTGAGTTCTGGATAGAAACGGTTACCAGTGTGGTACAGCATGTAGCACGTGATGACAGATACTAGCCACGGATGACATTCGACTTGCAATTGCGCTTCATATAACGCGAATTGTCAGAAGTCGGAATCCACTAATCATTGCATTGGGTTCCAGTGGCTGAATGGTCTACGAGGTCGTCATGTGACTAGAAAGTCGTGGGTCCGAACACAAGTAAGGAGTACCAAATTAGGAATGGCTGTCCAGCACTCCAAGATTGTCATCAATGAAAGCCACCTTGAAAGGTCTCTCATGTTTATCTCAAGAAATCTTTGAATCTGTGTGAAACATTTTCACATCAAATCTTGTTTTCAGCTCCGAGAGTGGCGTGTGTGTCTTCTATCTCATTATAATTTATAACTAGAACTGATCTGTCCGTATTGTCTGTGTGTCTGGAAATAAAATCCATGTGGTATGTTTCAAATAATCCATAATTACACAGAATCTGTCAGTTAATTATTGAATCTTGTCGACTAATGTACTCAGGAGAAACACAAAAATGAGTTGAAATCCGTTATCAATAAAACAATAAAAAAGAACAAAATTGGAGACACTAATTGGAATCAAATTCTTTTACCAAGTGACTTCAATATTATGATAAGAAAGTTGTTTAAATGTTGGTCACGTAGTAGTCTTGCAGACTATTGATTCTGCGATGAAAACTGTAATTAGTGTGATAATTGTTTCTCCTCGCTGTATTGTTCACCTCTTCAATATATATATATATATATATATATATATATTGTATCCGAAGAGTTTGTATACTCAAACTGCAGTTATATTCTAAATGAAATCGATTTCAAAAACGGTTGTCCTCCGTAATAACGTGAGTGTGGGGTGTTTTGATGCTTCCTACCAGGAGTGATGGTCTGTATGGAGTGAAATGACGGTTTAAATGTAGGAAAGCCAAAATGCCTTTAAGGTTCTGGCAGAAGAGGAGGTAGAAACATTATTCACGTGGATGAAGAGAAGTCAGAGTTGTTGCAGTAGAAATACATAAGATGCTACCATTGTCCACCAAAACAATATTGTATCAGTTCTTGATGAAGGCGCTAGGTTTTCTCGAGCCTCTTTTTCACACTAATCTGCTGCTTTGGACTGTATTCCTAAGTCACTTCCTATAGGAAAGCTGATTTCACCAAACACTGGGCCCTGGTTCCCAAGTTGGCTGGCTTTCTTCTTATTTGTCGAATAGAAAACAACATACATACAGCGCCTCACTTCATTAGAAACGGAAGCTGCTGTGCCCTTATTCTCTGGAATCTGTGCATCCCCTTCCTTCTTGCTTTTGCATGACCTTCCATGTTCTAACAAAGCTGACTTCAGTAAATATGCCTTTGATCTCACCCTTTCTGTCCCAGTAGTTTTTTCTTTGGATTGTTCTTATATGCATAGATTAATGTCAGAAGTTAACGAATGGTCTTACAGCCAGTCCGTCTAAATGTCATGTTGCGGGTTTTAGTTCAAGATGTGACCATGACCTGAACGCGTGGACTGATTCAGTCGCATGAATGCTGTAATATTGACGGCACTGTGATCACAGGTTATTAATATATGTAAGCCGTTAAGGTAGTTGATTCTTTTTAGAAGGAGGATACGAATTTCCTGCAAATTCCTGAATGTAAATATAGATAATTGTAATGGGAACCAGGCAGCCACGGAGAAAACAGAACACGATGTATGAGCAAACACGGGTATATTTTACATGGTCCATGTAAGAACTACGTGAATGTAAACTCATTTATGAAACTTCAACGTTTGTATTGCCTCAAATGATTTTCATTGTTTGTGCAGCTAAAATTCGTCTCCCTTGTACTGTTCCTTATTAACGTATTTCGAAGTATTATTCAGGACTGCATAATGGCGGTTGGTGACATCTGTCGTGACTGTGACTTTCGGTTCTTGACCGTAGTTGTTGACTTTTTTTTGCTTGCTTCCAATGGACTTCCCTAACAGAAATACATACTACTACAACCTTAGTCAGTAACAATGGTATGTCAGCGAAAAATCGTAAGAGCGACAGCAGTGCAACTGACGCGCTGAAACTGAGGTTATTTGAGGAAATATTTCTTGACATGTAATTTAATAGCACTTATATGGCAACAATCTGAAGTGCTTATTCCATGAACATAAGGCCTGTTGTCAATTACTCACATGAGTTGTATTCATTAACACTTAGGAAGAATATTTTCACTAAACTCATGAGACTAATTGGTTCGCTTCTACAAAAACACCAACTGATGAAATGCTGAGCTCATCGTTAATAGATTTGGCGATTGGCTCCTGTGGTGAAATATATTTCGATGTTGGATGTGTTCAAATTGATGATTCCCAAATCAATTCACTATTTGCAGTTTACCTGTCCACCCAGGTAGCTAGCGAGAAATCTGGTGGTTTCAACTGATTCGACTGTCTGAACTAAATCAAACCGGGTACACTGACGATGATCTCAGCCGGAAACCAGTGAAACGGTCGACCAGTGTTTATATCATTTCTGTCTGACTAGCGTGAACTACTGGTTGATAAGCGTGACATGCGACTACTCACTATGGTCAGTCAGTCATACGTAGACAAACGCAAATTCGACAAGTACATTAAAGTCTCGATGAAATACACGATGTATTTCAAAGCAGAGAAACAAGATTTGAAATACTGATGAATACTGAAATAAGGTAGCTCCAAAGAAGGATATTCCGTTGATTGTACTAACTAGCCTATCAGTAATGTCGCGAGTTGGCTTTCTATGTGAGTGGCTTGTAAATAGGTAATTCTGTGAACATGTCGAGTGTGTTCAGTTTCATAGTTGCAGAAAACTATTTCAGGAATAGTGTGTTTTCTGTAATTTTTCATTAGGCTTTACAATCACTTGATCGAAAACAGTCACCAATCACTGTCGACGAGAAATCTGAAGGAGGCGTTTACTTTCACTTATCTGAGTGGCATCGTTTCAGCCGCATGCTCAGGGGTGAACGAGTCAAAGTTCGGACCAGAAAGGTGTGACAGAGGTTCATCATGCTGAAATCAGTCAGCACAAAGTATAAGAATCAGATTAGCATGGAATCTAATGTCAAGTCAGTTCTTTTATATGGTCCAGAGACTTGGCGTGTCACGAAAAGCATTTCCAGCAAGCTCATTGGAAGGTGAAAAGTTACGGTTATCCACCACTAGGCTCCTAAAATCAACACTGATCATAGGAAGAGAGAAGACTTCGACAGACAAATACAAATAATAATGGCCTAATTCAAATCATAATGGGAGATCTGAATGCAAAACTAGGAGCAGACAACAAAGGAAGAGAAATTATCATAAGTCAAGTGGCTGCTGGTGAGTCGAGTGAGAATGGAGAATTATTCTCAGTCTTCTGTACCAGGTGGATCCACGAAAAATCAGATAGATTTCATCTGAAACTCAAGAAAGGAGAGACACCGCCTGCTGGACATATAATTTACAGTAGGAGCAGATTAAGCCTCTTACGATTATCTGGTACAAGAGAATTTCAAGAGTGATCTTATGAGCGGGATTCGCTATCCTATGGGCAAACGTGTAATCGGCTAGTGATGACTGCAGAAAACAGGATGAAGTGGAGATGTACATATGAAAGCTTCTGTCCTTTCAGGAAGACAAGAGAATTATCATAACACTGGGATCGCTGACTTTTGAGAAACTGCCAGCCAATTACTTTGTAGTGCACCTTGAATGTTTGAACTTTGGTTTCAACGCATTCATGCACTGTGACGTCACACCATCTTGTTTTTCCCTGTGTGACTGTACACACGTGGTTTGCTCCCTCCTTGTGCTATCATTTAGCGCACTCTCAGAGATTACTACCCAGCCAGGCAATAGATAAGTTGGATAACCTTCTGATTTATTAAAATTGATATTTTATCTGTGTAAAATGCAATTCTCAACAGGAGACACCACCCAGTCTCAAGCCCTTTCACTTTGAGTTCACTGATCAGTAATTACACGCTGGGCAGAGTACTGGTAAGGGTATTAAGAGATGAAGTCTTAAGTTAGTGTGGTTAGTTAGGGTATATCTTGAGTAAAATCAACACTTACAATTGGTTAGCCTGAGTTTCATCGTTTGCATTATTTGGAGCCTTACGTGTCAATATTTCTCCCTTTGCGAATTAATTAATTTGTTCATTTTCGCATGTAGGGTGATAAAATTTTTTCGTCAGGTTTGTATTTATATTTGTACTGTTTTATCACTGTGTTTCTATATCGTCTTATCTCAACGATGGCTGAAAACGGCTGTCCTGTGCAGATGGCCATTACCCTGCAACTTCCGACCTCTTGGACACACCATCCTTCTGCATGGTTCTGTCATGTGATAGCTCAGTTCGCTCTAAGCCATGTTCACTCACAAGAAACCATGGCCAACCTAGTTATTCTGAGCCTCAACAAAAACACCATGCTGGAAGTTTTTGCCGTTCTTGATGATCCCTCTCCAAACCTGTATGATCGTCTCAAAATTGCCTTATTTAAGAGAGTTGCACTAACTGATCAACAGAAATTGCAAAGTACTTGTGGTGAGAGCAAGCTGCTAGCCAATTGGTAGACATTGATCTACGCTGATTGGTGGAAATTAATCTAGGCTGATTCAACAACCGATCACAGCTGACTTAGACGTGGACAAATATGATTCGCAGACAAGTGGCTCGCATTTCCGAGAAATATCGAAAACGAGAAAGCAGAAGACTGCGTTTTGTTTGCAAACAACCAATCAGAAGACCGCCTTCTTTCTGCGGGCAGAGCCTTATTAATGTACGTAAAATACATATAAATACCTGTTGGTTTTCGTAATAAAACTGATCTGTTGCCTGGCCCTTGTCTTCTGTTGTTACATACTGAATAATGTGTTAAAAAAAAGAGGAGTTTTTAGTAAGTTCGATTAGTTGAGGTTCATCTTGAGTAAAATCAAGACTTACAACTTCATCAATTCAGCACTACACTGGCTAATGAACTAATGGTATTCCACGGAAATCTATTGTAGGAGCTGAACAAATCTTTTCCAAAGAAAGGCAATTATAAGCTGCTGACGGAACCATCTCAAAATGCTCTTCACGGTGTCGATCAGTTCAATCACTCAGGTTACTTAAATTAATCACAAACATCAGCTGACAGTAGAAATAAAGGAGACTTGTTGATGTTAATTCCTTTCTCGCTTAAATCTTCGGCTACCGAAAATCCAATCCATCATAATAAAGCATCTGATTCCTGGTGTGTAGTTTGGTTTGACTTAGTAACCCAATGAAAACGTGACTCTCAATCGCATTGCTTACACTCGCGAATTTTAAAGAAGCTTGAAACCTGCGGATTTGCGAATTTGCAAAACACCCAAGAAACAGCACCATTCTGAGTAACAGCGTGCTTTAAAACGTATTCCATTGCATCAAATGACTGTTCCTGAGAATATGAGCACGAGCTGTCACTCCCTGCAAGATAAAAATATCTCTCTGAGATACCGGTGGGCCTCATATCCTCCGATGTATATCGCAATGCAGGTATCACAACTGTTCAAGAAACCTGGTTGTGTGACCTATTTGATGATAATCTAGTCTGTCTAAATGGTTTTGAAACTATTCAGACAGGATCGACATAGCTCTAAAGAGAAATGTCGTGGTGACGTCATAACCTTCATCGATTCTCAATTGTGTACTTCAAATAATTTATGTTTTAGATTCTACAGTGACAGAATTGACCACTTCACAGTTGAATGTCGGTCAAAACACCTGTCCAAATATAAGTAAATGTATATTTCTAACATCTTCACTGCGCCTGGATGTAGTCTTTCAGAGCTACCTTTACTTCCCGGTGATTTTACTTTCTTTTCTGTTACCTCCCTCATTTGGTACAGCCTTGTCACAAGTCACTGGCGATTTCAATTCTTTTGATTACAGTTTCCTTACAGTATTAGTTCATGAATATATTGTAAACTTCATAACACGACTAGGAAACACCCTTGATCCAGTGTTTACAAATGACTTCAGCATATTTAAAGCTTGGAAGAGAGCTGCTATGCTTAGTTCTCATCAGTGTATCATACGTATACTGCCCAAAATATATGAAGACCTGAAAAAAAGCTTTCTTGAACCTTGGCAAGAAACACAACATAGATGGCACTCATATGACAAATACAGAATCTAGGGAACATGTCAAATGATACAAATTGAGACTTACACATTGAAAACCTTCTAGATGACACAATCACAAACGTAACATGTCATCTGTCTTGATGTTTTTTTGTCCAAGAGAGAAACTCTTCTTGAGATTTGCCCTCCTGTCCGCTTCCCAGCTCAAAAAGCCTTGCCGAAAAATACAACGGTCATAAAAAATCAAAGAGAATCCTGTTTTTAGTAGACTGAACATCCTAGCTCAATGAGAAATACAGAGACTGAATACGACCTGTGATCAAAAGTTCTTATCATGCAAAACCTCATCAAATATGTCGAAGCTTGTTGAGAAAATCACCGGGGATAAGCAAGTAAATAATGGTCCTTCTTCAGTTGATGCTGGTACTCTTAATGGATCCTTCATATGTCGTCCAGCTGATGATATGTCCTCAAATACTACAAGTGTAAACAATGACCGCTTCTCTGGTTGTCAATCGAACGATGTCTTCAAGTGTGTCAAATACCTGAAACCTACCCAGTTCCCTGATCCAAATGGTGTACCAGCTATTAACCTCAGTAAGTGTGCTGACATTTCATGTCATCCTCTCCCTGGTATATTCGATGTATCATTTTCCATTAACGCTGTACCTGCTTCTTGGAAGAACACTGAAAGTATTCCTGTGCCCTAACCAACAAGTGTGCCAACTGTTAAGATCAAACCTATTGCCACTGCTTCGCTTATTTTGAAAATAATGGAAAGACTGCTTTGACTTATCTTTGAACCTTCACTGAAGACTTTCAATGACCCCTATCAGTTTGCTTAGAATCCTAGTAGGTGTACTTTGGAAGCCGCTGTCGTCTTAAATAATATTTTCTCTAGTTTAGATAGAGCTGCGAAATATGTTGGGTGTGCCTTCCTTGATTACACATCTGCCTTCAACACTGAGGTACACAGGCTTCTTTTGTTAAACAAGCTTGCTGCGTCACAAGCACAGTGGTGGATTACCAAGTGGTTGCATTCTTGTTTTTCTGATAGGAAGCAGTACACTGTTTACAATGGGAAGATCTCCACTGCTTCACATGCTCTAACTGGTATTCCTCGTAAGGCTGTTCTTTCTCTTTTTCTATCTTCCTTCTTCTCACATTACTTGCCACCCATTCTTACTAAGCCAATTTTGTTATGTATGCCGATGATCTGACTGTTTCCATGCTGATGGTTAATTCTCAGTCACACTGTTCCAAAATGAATAACGTTTTATAAGAAATTACTCAGTAGTCCCGGTGGAATTGTCTTAAGCTCGATTATTACATCCAAATGTCAGGTGGTTGTTTTAACTTTTAGACTTATGTGAACTGTTTGACTCACACGGTTCAACTATCACTGGAGCACTGGAGTTGAAACCAAAGCGAATGGTAAATACCTTGGACTGTGCATTACCTCTGATCAACTTTCCTGGTCTTCCCACATCACGTAAGTTAGTAGAAAGGCTTATCGTTTGACGTTCTGTGTGAGGAAGCTGAGACCATCTGGCACAATTCCGTCTCTACTGTCACCGTTTGTTAATTCTTGCATTCTGCCTAAACTTCTTTACTGCTCCCTCACAACTTAATCCTTCGATATATACTTAACGTAGACTTTGTGATGCTGTATCGGGCACTAAAAGACGTCAGCAGGACAAGTGGAGTATAGCTAAAAGAACTGTAGGTGAAAACTTGGGTTCTTGCGAGAAATCAGGTAATATCATCTTGTAAGACTCTGAGAATTCACTCCATACACAACTATCTCCTTGCATCTCATTGAGTAGAACTAGGAGCAACTAAAGAAGACTGCATGCTTATAAGACTAAGTACAAAAACTCTATCATACCTTA
The DNA here is from genome assembly GCA_944472155.2 of Trichobilharzia szidati. NCBI lineage: Eukaryota > Metazoa > Platyhelminthes > Trematoda > Strigeidida > Schistosomatidae > Trichobilharzia > Trichobilharzia szidati. The sequence goes on along the minus strand of OX235274.1, from coordinate 21,252,193 downwards.
TTTATGTGATGAGAAAAGTGGAATTTAATATTTCTCCTTCACTGAGGCAATTAGATGCAGTGTTATATTACACGCTGAGAACTCCATATTTGCACCAATAGTACAGTTTGAAATAAAGCTATTATGATTGCTTGTACTTTGTTATCGTTTCTTTTGTGTTCAACTTTATACTATTCACCAATTGTAAGTATTTTGAGTTCATAGTTGCTACTTTATTACTGGCGCTGTTCTGTGCTGTCGAAGTATAACTCATTTATCGCATTAATCCTCCTTTCCACCGATAGCAATCATTTTCTTATCGTTAAGCATTGTCTACTTTATATCCTTTATTTATACACACTTCCATGTTGAACATTGTTAATTCGAACGAGACTATTCCTTGACTGATATTCGCTCTAACCATAGACCATCATAGATACATGCTTACTATCTTTCTTACTGACACATAGTGACTGTGCACTGGACGTCATCCATGCACATAACACTCACAATTCGACGTTTGTATATTATATTTCATTGTTTTATGTACTATATAGTAGCGCCCTTAAGACAAACCCAGTGTGTCTCGAATTTACATGTCACTCAACCTGTAGTCTAATAAGTCGATTCGATTATCACCTCGGATTTCTTCGAAAAAATCTACAATCGGTCTCAGCAACCTGAGAAAATTGTTATTTAAAACAGCGGAAGAACTGGAACGAGAAAATACCCACTCATTCTTCGACTCCGGATCAACTGAGACATCAACCCACAGCACTGGATGGATTCCAACGATTACACCACAATAAAATATCCAGTCTGGGTGAGCAATGGATAAATAAGGTTCGTCCGTAGCTCTGTTTTAGCAGACTTTGTAGATAATAAGCACAAAGCCTTCATTAATAAAGTATTTGAGGTTATTGATAGCATTCCGACTAATATTGATATATTGTCTTCTACACTCAGCTCTGGTCATCGGAAACCACCTGAAGAAGCCACACATGTACATTCAGAAGAGATTCGTGCAACCACTTACATTGGCTTGACTATCATCAAATGAATGCAAAGATATTGCCGATTATCCCCTCCCACTAAGCCTTTCACAAGTTATCATTTTCTTCAATATTTTATTTTTCTGACCAGTTCACCTCTAATTGCCTATTACTCAATGGATTTCAACATTCATTTGATTTGTTTAGTTACTCCTTATTTTCCGGAATTCAGCATGACGTGATCAACTTCTTCAATTGTGGTATATGTTATCGCCAACGTAATAATTCAGTGGGAGATGAGTAGATGATAGAATTGTGGGATTAGGTTAATGTTCAGTGATATTTGCCACATTGAATGCCTTAATTTCTCCACTGCAAACTATAGATGACTTTAGATGGCACACAGAGAAACTCTGTATAACTCCAAATGATATAAGCAGTTTCTCATACAATTCATCATAAGACGCGTTTATCATGATGTGACATTCGACTCCACATTAATAACAAAATTCATACTTGAGCATATCAGTGAGCTCAGCAAGACAGAAGAAATCACAACCAATGTTCTGTGAGTCAAACAGTCATACGGGTAACTTAACATGCACCTTTAATTGAATGATTACCTACGTTCATTGTGTCGCGAGATGAATTTCAACGAACTCCAGAGAAGCTACTGCTGTCTGCTGGAGTAGTCAGAACGATGTAGGCAAACATGTCAGTGGTGGTGGTGGGGGTGGAATTTGATCATAAGAAAGTCACATATAATGCAGTATAGCGTCCTTCACCATCCATACTGTTGTAGTCTCCCACTAAGTGGAAGAAGGCAGTCATTATGTGCACAATCACTGGTGTATATGACTTTGATTTCAATTACTCTATTCATTATGAAACCTTTTCCTTGAGATTGTTATAATATAAGACTTTTTACGCATATATGGAATAAATAAACGGAATAATTCTCACTGTTCAACAGAGGAGACAGCTGATTTGGAGAATTCTGTGGTATTTTGGTCAGTACATGACTGAACAACAAAGGATAAACAGACACAAACACATTTACTTATATGAAAATTGAAAGGGATATAAGTGGGAACGCAGATATCCATATATGAAACTGAACGATTTTGTCATATCATGAATTAAAAAGAGTAGTGAATTAGAGACTAATGAGACTTGAAATTATGCGTTTGGTTTGTCTTCGACCTGCTTTTCATTATGCATTAGCAGTCAGCCAAACTGGAGGTGTTGCTAGCTAGTGTAATTATCAGGTTGTCCAGAGCGAAAATCAAGTGAACCCAGGTTTCAAGCTGAAATCATAATCAGGGCAGTTCGAGCTGATGCATACCGAGGATACCGATCATGAGTTCAATTCCAAAACGAGCAAAACGACTGTCTTATATCTGAATCACTTAGATCAGGCTGGCTAAATGGATACTGTTTGACACGAGCTGTTTCCAGCTACTTGCATTATTCATTAGTGTGTATATAATATCGTGCATTGCTGAATGAATAGTAACTGAATGGCTATGGGAATGTACAACATAAGGGATGATCCTACATAAACAAGACTGTCTGTGAGAAAATGGCTTTTCAACATTCATTTGCTGTTACAGGCTTGCTGTTTGATGATAACTGCCTAGTAGTGTCTGTTCAATTTATTGACACAGGTCAATTCTTTCACTGACTCATTAACGCTCACATGAACTTTCTATTATAGTCAACAAATCAGAAGAATTTCTGCTTATTTATGATCAGTATTATCAATGTTTTCATTATTGAATAAAAGACAGAACTAACTTCGGTGCAGAAAAACATGCATCCATTGTATTTCATAGGTTCTGTCCAGCTGCATAAAACCCGGAGAATTTAACGAGACACGTTATACTATGATTTTAACATACTTTTATTCATCCACAAGAATCAGTCCTCTGGTGTTGATTGTTGTAATAAGGCCATATATGAAAAATCACATTTGCATGATAATACGAGGTCGTTTCATTTTTTGAGGATTTATCACGCTGTCTTTTTGAATACAGAGTTTGGATAGAATTCTTTCGACAGCAATGACTTCTGCAAACCGAAATATCAGGGTTTTCTTGGATTGTTGAATTATTTAGAGGCCTAGCTGGTTTTGACTGTACGTCTCGTATCAGACAGGTGTCTGTATATACCTAGCTGCTTTTCCCACTGAGACGTCTGATAACATACTAAGAAAATCTGCTAGAAGTACACCTGTCAGTCCTTTCGATGTAATTCACGCCGGCATTGTGACTAAATTGGTAAATGCAGTTGGAGTTGTCATGAGCAGAATACCTGTCTACTTTTGACTGATTTGGCGACCAGGCCATGTTGTAAATCCGCATCACTCTTCGATGCAACCTTGATTCTTTTCTTGCTTCTTTCCCGTTGTACTCTAGATAAATGAAAATTGGTTTATTTACACCTCAGCCATGTTTCAATGCAGTCACTTTGAATATGAAATTCCGGCGACTTCCATTCTGTATAAGGATCTCTTCGATAACCCTCAGTTTCTCTGCGAAAATTGTTTTCCTTACATGACGCCCTAGCTATACTGAACAGTCTCTTGGCCAGACATTTGTATAATGGCTTTTAAACAAAGTTTACTGGGCATTTTTCATTAGTACAGTGCATCCGATTCAAGTGATACGTTTCTTTACGATGAATAAACCTCGAGTAGTCTACCAGCCAATAGTACGACCAAAAAACAGGTAACATTGAGCGTGTAGAACTAACAGTACACTGCCCAGTGGCGGAATGTTCAACGAAGCCGTCTCATTAGCTGAAGGCATTGAATTCTGAGTATTAACGAAGAGTCACAAATAAGGGCGACACTCTAGTTCAGTAGTCCATAATCATGTTTCTCTAACTGAGGTTCATTCATCGTCACTCTCAAATCATTCAAGTTCATTCAAACCAACACGTGAAACTAAACAATGTCGATGATTCCGGTAACTGAATGATAGATTTTAGATGTACATTTTCAAATGTTAGTCACATTTCAAATACTATAATATCTGAAGAATAAGACATTTAACTAAATTCGGCGAGAATAAATAAGCCTTTTAGAAGTAAAGTCATAGTGATTACCGTCACTCTCCTTCATAAAATAAATACTAACGAAATATACGCATTCCTTCCTCAGCTGGATGAAACTCCAGGAACAATAACATGTGAGTACAGCTACTATCAAGTCATCGGTCAATGAAGAAACAAACTGACCAGTCTATACACATTTACACACATCATATTTCCTGCTTTTTCCTCGATAAGTGATTTTCTTCTCACTGGATCAAAATTCGGCTGCATTCTGTCTGCTGTGCTCATCTTCCATTATTGCTTAGTCGTGTCAGCGAATCACAATGACTATTTCACGCCTATTTACTTATTTCTAAGGATGTATTTTATCAGAAACGGTCCATGGAGTTGTTTATTGAAAAGAAATTCGTCTGACCACAAATCTCCTTCCTGCGTGCTCATTCAATTTCGACTGCTTTCAAGAGGTACGTGGAATTCTTAGCTTGAAGAAGAAGAAGAAGAGGAAGGTGAAGCTCTGGATAAACTGAGCAAAATCATTTTATTGTTTAATTATAATAAAATTGACTCATTATTTACGTTCCGATAAATGAAAATGAACAGCACCAACTACTTCACACTGCATACTGCATGATGCATGACCTGGCTTTCAGTTCTTGTTTATATTTCATTAACTAAGAGGAGTAAAAAGAATCGACTACTCCACACTGCATACTCCACGATGACAAATTCAATATATTGTTTCTGAAAGAGAAAAGAGAAAATGTAAAGAAAACATGTTATCTTTATATAAATTCATTAAACTGGAATGTAGTCATTAAAGGTGTCAGTGATTGGTTTCGGATAATCCCCTGACTTTATGCAGAAACTTTTCCTTTTCTATGGTTATAAAAATTTCGTCTAGATTTAGGAAACCGGGTTGTAGAACAGAGTCCAGAGGTAAGTTAACAACTAAATGTAAGCAGATGGGTTTTATCGATCGACTGCAGGTGATACCGTCAATCTATTCTTACTCGTATTTCCTTCAGAACACCTTCCAAAATTGATTTCAGATCTAAATTACAACAATACAATTGTGTTGTTGCTGCAATTAGGTGTGAAACAAAAGTACATCAGAGAAGGCAAACAGATGAAAAAGTGAAAAGGTGGTTATAAAACTGGTAGCTGCATCACTCATTAATTCTATTTACATTTGAAAATATCAATTGAAGAATTCCATACATTGTAGTTAACAGGCAATTCGCTATACTCACTGGTATTTTTAATGTACGCTGCTTTTTCAGTATGCTTTTTAGATATCATATCAACTAAACTTTTCACTCCTGGAGAAAGCGACAAGGAGAGAGTGAAAACAGATTGATGTTAGTCCGAACGAAAATGATGAAATGAAACTATGTGATAGGGTAGTTTACAAGTGTTCAGTAATAACAGCCGGATGTCAGCTTGGTTGCCTTGAATTTTCTAAAATACTTGACATTCTGCAGGAATGTATGATTTCTGTTGGAGATGCACAATGTAAAGCAGATTATACGAGCTTAATCGAGATTGATTCTCAGTGTTAATGTGTTCAATCGTCTGTAGACAAATACTAGCGACATTGCAGAGATATATTTATGCTTTTTGTTCTTGTTCCCTTAAATGAAATATACATAAACATATATAATATGTGCAATGATTTATGACATTTTTATACAGTATAATTGTATTTATTTATCAGCCTGTGAGAAAGGAGAAATTTGTGGTTGTCAGCATCATACAAGAATCGAGAAAGGCATCTACACAACTGAATTTATTTTCATAAATTTTAAACAAATCAAGAGATTCCTGTGACACGAGTTAATTAATTCTTCTCTTGCAGTTGTGGTCATCTGTGACATTGACATTTTAATTGAGATTTAAACATCGTTCTAGACAGCATATTCATGACCTATAAACTTTGTAAACACTAACTTACTTGCATCTATAAGTGAATTTGGAATCAGAATTGAAGGTAGTATGTTTTCATGAATGAGGCTACTCATTGAAACTATGTGAGTAATATGAATATGAATAGTATCATTACACTAATATATACATGACAGAGAATGACACTGAGATACCTCGAATTTGAGTCGCTGATAGGAAGGCGTTGCATCCTCTATTTTTGGAGCGAATTTCATTTCTATTCATTGTACACAAGAAAAACATACAGCCAATGGCGAAAATATATACATGAATCAACTGTAACTTATTATTGTTATTATTACATCACAATATGCACTAACCTTTCAAAAATACTAAAATTTGCAGTCGGCATGATGCAGAGAAATGACAATAACAGTATTCACTAAAATTGCATTATCTTCTCTATAGGATAATCATCTGTTTACAGAACTTGTCACGTTGATGTGTCTGAGCGAAAAAGTGTTTATTGAATGCGGTGATTGAATATTGAAGTTAGAACCAAAGGAAACGGGAACGGAAAGATATTTGAATAATACTGACCACTCAAATAGTGGCGCAAATTTTAGCTTTCCAACTAACCAGGTCGTACCGAAGTAAAGGTGAGATGCACGCGGTTGATTATCGTCAAAATATTTGGAGTAAAGCAGAGTGATGCAAGAAGACAAGTGATCCCGTGGGAGTAACATAAACACTTATAGTCCGTATGTTGTAAGCATGGTTCTCTCACGTTTCCACGTTGAACATAGATTTCTCATGGATCTGCACGTTAGCCTGTAAGAGATCAATCATTTGGCTATTATATTAGCTGGAGATTTTTCTATATTTCATGGATCGGCAGAAGTTGGAATTCATTGACTGCCCATTGCATGGTATCACTGTAGCTGATTGGTCTATTGGCACATCTTGTGGTCAGAAGGTCCTGGCATCAAACCCCAATGGGTGTATATTGCTGAACTGTCAAAATTGTCTTTCCAGTAATCCAGTCCTTTAACTGATTTCAACTCGTCATCAAAACGGTAAATTATCCAAAATACCGATAATAGCAATGGTAACAATATCAGATAGCAACCTTTATGTAGAAGGTATGCAGATAGATAAGGAAAGTAAATTTTTTTATAAATTAGTCTTATAATTACTTGTGTACGTATTGAGAAGCTGTTTGGTCAAAAATATTTTGTCGTCAATATCCAAGGCGAAACCTCCTGAAGAAAATGTCAAAATGAATGGATGTACACTTTTATATACAATTCTGTAATTGACTGATGAATGTTCGACAGTTGATTTCACTGCTTTTCACTGAGAGATTTCGACATATTGGTACACCATGCTTGGTAATGACTGTCCATGGAACTAAATGATGCATCATAATGGAATACTGAAAGACTGTTTATCTCATTCGTAATTGAATGATTATCTTCTTTGAAAGCAAGGCAGCGAAGTGACGTGATTTCGGATGATTGTAGGTGACCAGAGAGAAGTCGCTAATCTGAATTTCGCCTTATTTAGTACTCAACAGACAACATGGCGTATTGAGAATCTTGAAGGAACTCATGTTCCCTCTGAGACTGGGAACTGCAGTCACCACTGAGCTATTCATGGTCGTGATACATCTCCTGCGTCACTGTATTTGATACAAGGTAGTAACCATGAGTGCCAACAAGCACGTAACCTACAAACACCTGATAACCGTAATTCACGGTGAACAAACATGCTGAGCCACTCAGCATAGTGATCACACTGCAAACTCAACTGATAAAATTCACTCTGAACCAAACGAGCGACCAGGGTGCATGACGCCAGTGACTACCAAGTGTCCGACTAAGTTAAATGATTTTCAAATAAATAAGGGCAAAGAATCTTTCGATTCCGTCAGCTGAACGACAACTCCAGATATATGCACTTAGAAGGAAGTGTGATCACTCTCACTTTCAACTGAAGTTAAAATATTCTCTGAAATATTGAGATAATTAATATGTGTAAAATAAATCATACCGTATTTTGCTTTCAATTCTCTCATGCTTGGCTATAAATCTGTTGGATTCCATATGCATGGAATTCAGAATAGACATGTTAATTTGATTGGGATAATAAAAGGCGTCGACAAAATGCATAAATAGAGACTAAAGAAACTAACACGATAATTTCTGAATGTTTGGTTGAAGTGACAATCAACCAACCCTAAAATAAATCCATTATTCATCGATATGGAATGCGGGAATATTCTCTTTCCAAATTCAACCTGCATACCTTGTAGTCACATACGTACAGTTATTACGGGACACATCTCAAAGTGAACAGCACCTCTGTACTTGGTTAGATTCACAATTGAATGCTGGTTCCTAATCATAGTGAAAATATATGATCAATGAACGAACTTATAAAATGTTAATCTAGATCCGTCGTCTTCGGGTGCAAGCCACATCAATCACAATGGCTCAGCAAGGTCTATAAAGGGATCCATTTAATTGATGTCATTTTCTGATGAATTATTTGCGATGTCAGTAAACAAAAATATATTCAAATTTCACAAACCTTTGTAAACTTCTACTAAGCTGTAGGCAGCATAGTAAGTTTCCTGGCATTTCACAACTGAAAAGATGATCAATTCTACTTTGAAAGTATGTCAATTGACCTACATCTCTTGAAACGACGCTTGTTCTTTATTAACTTTCTAACTAATTTTACTGAAGTGGAGAGAAACAGGTAAAAATTAGTTTTGATATATATGAACAGTCAGAAGGATATTGGAAAAGTGAGCTAAACAGCTTCATATAAACATTCCATACCACATTCATCTTCATCCACTGATGGTCGAAGCTTGCATGCATCATTTCATGTGATCAAGCATCTCAGTGAGAAAATCCTCAGAAGATAAGAGAAGTTTCTCCAGACTTTGAGTGAAATCCAGCATGCTACTGAACTCAGTAAGATATGTGTGCATCTTTTTCTACGTTAATAAATCCAACTGTTTTCCCACTACCTAGTACTGGATTCCTGATATTGTTGATAGCTTGGCTTTTATTTTGTAATTCAATGAAAAATTTAAAACTTGGAAAAGTATAAATTTTACTATAAGATGCAAATTAAGACGTGCTCATTTCACCTTGTGTCTTTGTATCCGATTTGTATTCGCTGATTGTGTCCTCATTTATACGAATCAAACCTAGAGGACGGTGTGAAGTGGAAGGTGAATTCGAAAATAATGAGTTTCCCAATAAACTAAACTATCTGATATTGTAACTCAGTGTATATTTCAAGGATTTCTCTCGTCCATTGTCAGCTCAGTAGAGAAGTCGATACTGGTTGAATTGTGATGTTGATTGTCAAGAGCAAATTGAGTTATTTATAATTATAAGTTCCAATGTCGATTTTCTTATTTTCATCATTTTCTAAACAATTTCCCGATGATTCAGTCTTTCCTGGTTTGAGCATAACTGACGATTATCCATCTGTAGGTAATGCATTACATGGTTAGAAGAAGTTACTGATCCATGGAATTCATGAATTCCCAAATGATGATGTTGGACCTCAGAAGCCTAATGAACAGTAGTCAAATATTTGCTCTCAAAACCATACTAATTATAATAACTGGTAATTTGAATGAAGAATGAATTCCGTACCGTGGTTTTAAATAGTCACTCTGTGTAGAATTAATGGTATCCCTTTTATGTTCCTGAGTGAAACACATGTCTTCAACAATAGATCTCCATTATACCATGTTTTCTGAAGTCCTCGCTAATTCCCTCCATGATCTCCAATGTGTTCTGATCCCCTGTTTACTGAATCCATTAATTACTCGTCTCGCATTGAACTTCAACTCGACTGTCCGCATGGTGCGTGGTATCACTCAGTGGTCTTCGCACAGTGAGTGCAATCCATCTCTATTTCCTTCATTAGTTTTTGAAATCCTTAAAATGAAGCAAATCTGTATTAACCTCACTATTTTGAACTACTTCTCACAAGGTTTCAGTATATGCCAATGAAAAAGTGAACTAAATGGAATGTACTCTATTTTATGCTTTCTATCTATGCGGTATGATGTAAAAATAATGCAGAAAAACGGACAAACAAACAAATATTCGAATAACAGAAAGATGTGTTGATACAACATGTCGTGAGACTTGCCTTCATAATTCAGGATCAATGTTTCCACCTCAAACATTTTATGCCACAGGAATTCAGCATCTTGAAGTGAAGAATAAAAAAATTGAATTAAAGCGGATACACTCCTATATTCTGCGTTGTGATATTGCCGAAATCATAAAGGTCCATCTCTGTGAGACGTGATTAGGTAATTTGGAAGAATAAGTGTACACCGTAAGTAATGCGTTTGATGGATTGTTAAATTGCTTCAACCATTACCAATCCTAACATCATATGATTCGATCAATCATCACAATGAAGATAATGGTGATAAATCGAAGGTTTAACACAATCAGATATCTGGTTACATTTCATCACTATATATATAATGTTCAAGGCAGACAATGGAGACAGAAATGACTTACCTGCTAATTCACATGAACACAGAAGGACAGCAGTAATAAGTAGGCAAGTAGACGTGGATGCGAACGCCATGGTTATTCTGCATCTATTCATAAGCGGTTTTATTTATATTGAAATTAAAATGAGAAAAACTCGGCTGTATTCATATGCCATTGGTAGATTAAGAAATATACAACAGGTTCCAGAGGTTGTTGGCTAGTTTATATAATCAATATCTGACGGACTGATACACCTTGAGTATTTGAATGTATCGTTGATGTCATTGATCAACATTAATAAAAGAATACGAATATATTTCTAATTACAATTTATAGTACGTAACTCGCAGTGGTAAAAATGACGGCCTCATTCGGTGCTGAATATACGGACAGCCATGACTGTAATTAACGAAAGCTACCTTGAAATGTATGTCGTGTTTATCCTAACATATCTGTGAATCTGTGTGAATAGTTTTCAAATCACATTTTGTTTTCAGCTCCCAGAGTGCTGTATGTGTCTTCTTTTATATAGTAATTCATAACTAGAACTGATCCGTGTTCCCTGTACGTCTTAAAATAAACTCCGTATGGTGTCTTTATATTAATCAATAATTACACAGAATCTGTTAGGTAAATAAATAGTGAATCGTATCAACGAATGTACTCAAGAGAAGTTCAAACAGAGTAGAACTCCGTTATCAGTAAACAACAAAATGGAAGAAAATTGGAGACACTAACTGGAATCAAATTCTTTCACCACGAAACTTAAATATTACGATAATGAAGTTGTTTAGATGTTGGTAACGTAGTAGTCTTGCAGACTATTGATTCTGCGTTGAAAACTGCAATAAGTGTATTAGGTATTTCTCCTCACTGTATTCCCCGCCTCTTCAATGTATGCTGTATCCGAAGAATTTATTTACTTAAAGTACACTTTAATTCTAAAGGCAATTAATTTCAAATGCAGTTGTCCTCCGTACTTACATGAGTGTGAGGCAATTTTTTATTTTTATCTGATTGAAACCACACATTATCGAACCCCTGACCATGTGTTTGGTCGGCCAGAGTCCTAACCGCTGTGCCACCGACGCAAAGTTCACACAGCGATACACCCACTGACTAGGTATTAGTTTCCAGGAGAACCAAACACACACATCTCTGCCTCATGCGACACGAGACCGGCATGCAGCATCATCCTGTGGCACACCCAGTCAAGAGCTTTCTCCCTCGGTGGACCATAAGGAGTGCATCGGGCGGGGATTGAACCCCGGACTATGTTCATGGTCGACGAGCGTCCTAACCGCTATACCACCGACGCACAAGATTTTATTGTGCTGCCCTCCACGAGTGATAGACTGTACGGAGTGAGATGATGGATATATGCGGAACGCTGAAATGCCTATATGGTTCTAGCAGAAGAGGCGGTAGAAACATAACTCACTTGGATGGAGAGAAGACAGAGTTGATGAAGATATTCAACCAACTGCGAAAGACACCAATCACCACCCAGTGGAGACGTGTAGAGGAAATAGTCTATTGCATTCAACTAATCAGCAAAAATTCCATTTCATACTCGAAGATTGATGATGTGAACAATTTTATCATAGTGTGTTTTACTGACAGAGCCCAAAAGGAGCATTTAAATTTAGAATATTTGACGTTTAATCGGTTCGATGGAGGGAGATAACTGACAATTTACTGCAACACTGTTTGCTGATTTTCACTTCTCAAACAAATGAAGTCATCTCGCTTTTTACTTATAAGCAAACCGATATATTTTAAGTTTAATAACGACTTGACTTGTTTTCATTTGTGAGACTGTATGGTGTTCAGTATCTAATGCACCTTTAAACATACAGTAGGGCATACGACCGTTCAGTCAGAAGTTACTTCATGTGAATAAATTAGTAAAAACGATCGATAAAGATGGTAAAATGAGTAAATGCACCAATTCAGTGATCAATAAGTTCAATTTATGAAGTGGAAGTAAACACATCTTTAGACGAAAACTATTTACTCATCCTGTGTGGAGTAAATTTCATTACTGCGAGAATAGTAGAGTCTTTTGTGTGAAATAAGATGCATTGGCAGTGATTAATGTTATGATTAAATCCATTTCTATATAAAACCCATTAAATTACTAAATAGTTTGATAAGTCATGTTGTTTGATTGCATCGTCTGATTGTTCATTTCACTGGCCTACTCAATCCTTTTGTGAGGGACATGAAACAGGGAGGAATCAAGAGAAGTTGGCCCATGTATATAAATGCGTCGTATACTGTATGATATGTGCCTGTTATGTATCTACTAACAAATTAAATTAACAAATATTCTAAAATGATTCCATGAGCAGTTTCTCCCCCTATATTAAATGCAGTTCATTTCAATATTGTAGAAACCATTAAACTGCCTGATGGGAAAGGTATGTGTCATCACGAAACAAGTTTAGTTTACGTCCTAAATGAAATGAAGTTGATAGAAATATCCTGCTCCTTGATGTCAACGCTAGAAACTTGAATTTAATATATATAACATAGTCATTAGTACATACTAAATACCTTGACAGTAAGGTGGTGTGATGCATATTACATACACTTATATATTAGTTCGTTTACTGCCCATATCGAAGTGAATTCTGTCATTCGCTATATCATACCGTTCCATAATATGAAGTATCCAGTTTTACAAATGAGTACAGAACTTCACACGATAATCTATTTGAAAGTGAAAATATGTTACACAATAGTGTCACCGCATTGGTCATTGTAAAGATGTGCTGGTATTTAATTTTATAGGACTACATAATCAAGTGTCGACAATTCTACTTCAGTGAATTAGTTTCTCAAATGCTTTTATGAAAACTGTTTTCTTGTGGTGTTTCAATTTTGGAATCAAGTAGTCAGATGAGGGGAAATAATTTCTTGAAAAGTGTGTCCGTCTGTGATTGTTCATTTCCTTACTTCAAACGAAACACGTTTTCACATTTAGTAAATAGAAGCTGCACTTTAAAAACAAGAAAGCATGTACTATGCGTCCAGTGGTATTCAAATGCCTGCAGTTCAATTGCTTAGTGGAGTGGCTTTAGCGAATAAGTCAACCAAGAAAAGACCATTTCTCATCAACATCTAATGATGAAAAAGAAACCAATAACCAAAGAATTGAGAATGTTATGCCCAAATGAAATGAAAGGAAAGAACTAAACTTCAGAGTTGATTATATGAGGTCAGAATTTTCTGACTGGTGATAAGGCAGTAACTTGCTTAATTGGAATCATGAGCAGAGTAAATGTCTGAGAATAACTAAAAATATCGACAGTATAATACAATGACAAATAATCAAGCAAGAATAAACAAGACCTAACCTGGGTACCTTCTAGTGAAGAGTAGTTCTAGAGAGTGCTCCAGATATTATTGTTAAAAATTTTGCATCGTTATGATGTTAGTCAAGTCAAATACTCTTCAAATGAGTTATTCACTGGTGAGCCAACTGTTTCCTCATTTCCAGAAATTACGTGTCGCAATGATCCTGACACAGACTGATATGGTAGGTTCATTGTAGATTTTACAATGTTAGTTGTGGTGATTTTGTTACTTTTTAAACATATAGTGGTATATTTAGATCTCATGCAGTGATCACATTATTTTAGAAGAGATCTGAAATTGCGAGTAATGCCATATCACCAGGGCATGATCCACACTAATGCAGCCATAATGGTGATAATACAAGTGATGTGACGGACCGAAGTGTGGTAGAGTCCTCTTCCCATCTGAAACAAAATTTCAAACATACTTGGAATCTGACAAAATAATATCGATGTTAAATTGAAAGACAAAACTAAAATCCAAAGACATTTTTTCCTGAATTTCATTTACACTAATATTGTCATTGCAGATTGGTCACGTGGATGTACCCTGTATTGATATAGTCCTTGATTTATGCCCCCATCTCTGAAGGTATTTCCGTGTTCCAGCATTTGTCCCAGTGCCAAATATCCTGGATTATAAATCCGATGTGATGAATATATATATTTTTTAAATAAATATACATATGGAAATGCAGCAAGAGTCAGGCAGAAATGACTTACATTTACTTTACCAACGTATTCTAAATGGTCCCATAGAGTTGACTAATTATAAATGGAATATTATTATTTCTGTTATCCATGGTGACAGCTTCTTCCCTACTCAGATGTCACAGTGTAGCCTTTATCCATTTAGCCAGTCAAATGCTCATTTTCAACGTTGGGAAAGTATTGTCTCAAGTATAAGGAAAATCATTCTCGAATTTGTAGAGGTAATTCTTATCTCAAGGTGAAGATCTAAACATTCTGATCTTTTGGGAGGTTTGATGTTTCATCATCGACCTCATATCACTTAACCGGATGACATCTACAGCAATAACTTCAATAATGAATCAACGAAATATCCACGATTAAATACATAAGTTGAGAGATACCCACATAGCAGTCAAGCTCATTTCCTGGCAGTGATATTAGCATGTTTCATCGAATTTTAGACTTACAACTATAATCTAAAGGCAAATAATTAATTTATACGAAAGCGGCCACAAGTACACATGTCCAGTTTTGAATGATTCAACCAAAACATGGCGATCGCATATGCTACACGGATACAATGATGCACACACGGAAGCAAATGTTTATTAACTCATAAAGTGAATCAATCCGTGCTTGAATCTGATTCAAATGAATCTACTAAGCAAGTGAGCAAAACCACAAGGAGAGACAGGCCGAGTGAGAAAATAGGCAAGATAATAATCTGTGGGACAATCACTCAAGCAGTTGTAATGTCGAATTTATAGCTAAATAATACACTATAACGTGAATTTGCTTCATCATGCAAAATCGCGATATCCATTGCTCTATTTTTTTCGTCTCAACCAAGTGAACTAAATAACTCACCTCACTTTTCAAAATATTCTCTTGTGAATTACAGAATGCTGAAGTGTGGTCTTCCGAAGTTGTAACCATGTCATACCATATGAACTGACAAATAATCTGAACTGGCATACTTTGTTTTAGCTAACATATAAACTTAATTACATCCATCCTTCAACCTAATTAATGTACTAATCCTAACCTGAATTTAGCGGAATTTATTTCAGTGGCGTTACTAACGTTTTTACTAACAAGAGAATAAATTCATATTTCTTGTAATTCACTTTCATGTGAACCTGTTTAACACAATATAATCTCAGTTTTAATTTCATTTATCTTGATGAAATTCTTCACTGCAAGAAATACACGTCATTTATGTTACCAGGCAGACGTGCATTTTTTATTTGTGGATTTGAGCATCCCAGTTGATATTTCCATTCATTTCACCTGGTTTCATTATCAAATTTATTACAATGTAGTTATATTCATGTCATGAACTTCCAGGATGTTTTGTAGACTCAGGATTAATTCTGACTATTAAGACATCATGCATTTCTTCTTACATCGATTAACGATTATACAAGATACTTGAAAATTTAGTCATTTCTATATTTCTTGCAGTTTGCCTTAAATCTCGGCTACTGGAAACCTCCATCATTATATTTTATGTGATTTCCCTTGATCAGTTTGGTTTAGTCTATTAAAATATTTCATCTAATGATAATATTTCCTCTCGCGAGTATTTAAATTGTCTGTGACCTGCTGATTTCCACGTTTCTGCATAGTCGCGGGTGAAAACACATCCCAGTACATCAGAAAACTATTCCTGAGTTATGTTTTGGGGTCTTAAAATTGAATATCTGAGAAACAAAGAAGAAATATCATTATGAATTGTTTCAAGCTTCAAGTCCGACAGCATTACGTCACATGATCTCCTATCGATTAGTATTTTATTTGAAGATCTTGGCTGAAGTGAAATTACCATGCAATAATTCCGCTGAAATTTCTGTACATTATGTAAACACTGTACAAAAATAAAGTTACTATTATTCCATTCAAAAATTATGCTACCGATTTGTATTTTATAACAGACAGTTTCTCTATACGCCTAGTCAATATTGGGAGAAGTGTTCTACTCAAACAGATAAGACTGAAGAAGAAGATGTCACGACTAATAAAAAGAACCTTATATAAAATGGATGACTGAAGAAGGTTGCAGTGGGATAAAAAGATGTGACACAAAATTCCAGAATTCCCACGGGAATGTATGCTACTTATATATAATTATTTCAACAATTATCACTGATAGACTAACAGAAATGCATGTGGTGTATCAAAAAATAACCGTCTGATTTTCTTTGCACAGATTATACAGTGCACTTACTAGTTCAAAGCTTTTAACCTCATCAATCAAACAGTTGATAATTCATATGTGATAAATATTTGTTTTAGTACGAGTGGCGTATGGAATTTATAATGTAGAATAAAATATTTTTTATTGGCGAATAGTTTTCTGTTAGAAGAAACTGGTGTAAGTTTTTCAGATAGGCAGAATGTAAGGTAATATCAATAGATGTCATTTCAAACACTGAAATTCAGACAAAAGTTTTACGGGTTGTTGGATTCATCATTGAATGCTCTGGTAGTTCTGGTACATTACAAGCCATCGTTTCTCATATCAAGAAAATTTTTTTCATCTAGATGAAGATCATTGTAGACGTTACTCATGCGGCAACTCAGGAATCGCTACTCACACTCACTGGTGTCTAGAACAACTCCTACATTGACGAACCTGGAAGAAAATATAAGGTCTGATTTCTCTGTATTGCACTGATTGAATCCCTTCTAATGCAAATCAATTCATAATTTACCTACTGACGTTTCGAGCTATAAAGAAAAATGCATTATCTGCTTACCTGTTTTCATACACAGACAGAAAGACGAAACAAGCAGAATTGTGCCATATTTCGACTTGTCGGGTTGACACATGCGGACTTATGTGACATTATGAGAAGATTGCAGTATCTGATGTCGAAACATGAGTGGAAATAATATTTGTATTCCGAACTGGCTATTTAAGTAGTACGGTAGTGGCTGTCCACTCACAATACTTTTCAGTACACTATAAATCATTTTAGAGGGGCTAAAGTGGCATTCAAGCATTGGAAACAGGTCCATGGAATAACTCCCAATGAATTCTGAAAAAGGCACTAACGATAGAATTGTGTAGGGTTATTAAACAAAATCCCAAGTAATTGTCAAGCAAAGGTCACCGACGTCTTCCTCACAATGCTGAAACTGTTAACATACGACTGCCTACAAGAAGAATTGGTATTCGAAATCAGCACATAAAAACGCTATTCCTTCCATCACCAAACTTTAATTAAAGTTATAAACCACTCCAAACTCCTCCTTTGATTTTATTTTCACTGATTTCTTCATTTCTTCCCTCATCTTAAGGGTTTTCATCACAATATTTAATAAATTATACTCCTCATTCTGCCATCCTTCAAACAATAGAGCGTTTCCCATACAGATGAACAATAACATGCCATTATGATTAATTATAAGTGATATTAACTAATTCCCACTATGTTACTTCACCCCACTCACTTCACATGTTCATTGTTTCATGTAGAACTACTCATTGCAGTCCTCTTATCTTCTCTGTATTGCACACTGCTTTGTACAAGCCATTCACCTCACATATTTCGCAACTCAATTATACATTATCTTTCCTCGCACAGTGGATACATCTCCTGTGACTGACCAAAACCATCAGTCCTACATTTCACAATGTTTCGCAAGAACTGACTGGCGTGGAATAATGGTCTTATCCACGCCAAGTAAAGTGAAAAGTCACGTCAACCTGGAGGCAATAAAGGATGCACTGAATACAGAAATCCATCCCTCAAAACTACCTGGATTCAAGAAAGGCGAATCGTGTTCTGGTCAAATTGCAGATATACGTTTCCTCATTGCTGAACAAAGCATAGATTTTCATACAACTGGTTCCCTTGATAAATTTCGATAAAGAAAGGAAGACGAAATTTGCAGTATAGAATGATATCATTCTATTTCACAGGTTCCCATCAGCTGCAGACTACCTGAAATTACAATGGTTATATAAATGATAATAACATACTTTAATGTTTGAGTAGTAGTAGAGAAGAGATGAAATTGACGCATCCAAAAAAGAATGAAAGCATTACAATTTTTAGTTGAAGTTATCATCATCAATTTATACACTTTCAGAGTTGAAAAGAGGGGGGAGGGGTAAGACAGAAAACAGAAAAATTGATTAACAGAAACAGAAAGAGAGTGTGATTAACCTCTCACTCCCTTGGTAACTGAATTCTGATTTTGATTAGTCATCTAATTCAGTGATCTCAACTCACTGAGCAAATCTCAATCTTATAAACTGTAAATGCTTTTGATTTTTGGAGTTACCATGTGAACCTACAAGCTAACACTGTTTCTGTTAATCAATTTTTCTGTTTTCTGTCTTACCCCTCCCCCCTCTTTTCAACTCTGAAAGTGTATAAATTGATGATGATAACTTCAACTAAAAATTGTAATGCTTTCATTCTTTTTTGGATGCGTCAATTTCATCTCTTCTCTACTACTACTCAAACATTAAAGTATGTTATTTATCATTTATATAACCATTGTAATTTCAGGTAGTCTGCAGCTGATGGGAACCTGTGAAATAGAATGATATCATTCTATACTGCAAATTTCGTCTTCCTTTCTTTATCGAAAGCATAGATTGGCAGTCAAACCTGAACTTGGAAAAGCCTTCAACAAACAGCATTAATCGAGGAGTGATTTGAAACCACGGGAAACCCAGTGAGTCGTTTGAAGTAAATACAGAGGTAAAACAACCTCGCTGCATATTATCGCCGATTATATTCCTATTTGTGGTGGACTGGA
Organism: Trichobilharzia szidati; assembly: GCA_944472155.2. Taxonomy (NCBI): domain Eukaryota; kingdom Metazoa; phylum Platyhelminthes; class Trematoda; order Strigeidida; family Schistosomatidae; genus Trichobilharzia; species Trichobilharzia szidati. Next base: position 21,232,909 of record OX235274.1, on the reverse strand, counting down.
TTTTTTGTCAGACTGTGGGAAGCGAGTATATAGGAATGCTCTGGACCACCGATAAAAGGATCTAGAAGATATTGCGCTGACGATTCCTGTTTGCTTTCATACAAACTCGAATAACTATAGAAGAACACCAACAAATCGGCAGAAGACGAAAGCAGCGAAGACAGGACTCTAGGTGATCACAGAGAAGTCGAAGTGATAAAGATAACCAACCAACCCAAAATCAACAAACATCAGAGTCGAAGATCCTTAGTTTGACTTGTGGCTACCAAACGTTTCCCAGAAGAATGTCACATGGCTTTGACACGATTGTTTCCCCAGAGATTGACATGATGCATGATATGAAATGAAAGCATTTGATGGAGGTGACACATTAGAAAATACCGAACTTAATGGAACATTTGAGAGATTGAGCTCATCCAACCAGTCAAGACCAAGTAAATTCAAATCATGATGGTTTTTGAGATGACATACACCTTGAAATTGATGCTCGCCAAACTGATCGTGGTAGTTGATCTCACTCATGAGACCCAGTATTTCTACAGAAGCATTCTCAGCAACATGTCCTGTCGGAAGAATCTCTGGCCTCTCAAGTGTGCGCTACGTGTTTCGGGAAGTTAAAGCAATATCTGACGCTGTACCTAACTTAAGACGAATAGGAGTATAGTTAATATACAGCGTAATGTACTTGCATTTTCTGGCAAAATCAACTTTAGAAGTTGTTAAATTGGTCTGTACTCGAGAGATGTTGTTTTGGAATGAAGGACTACATTTGCTCCTCAATGAAGAATTTTCCGGGGTGGGCAGTAACCCTCTTTCTGTAAAAAATAGTGCCACTTGCAGCATTTATGATTCTTGAAAGGACAAAACGATGAAATGGCGTGACTTACAGTGACAACACACTGACGAAGGTCTAGCTGAATCTTTTGACCGACGTGTTGAGTGCTTAAATGTGATCGCGGGAGAGTTCACCTCGTTAATTGAGCTAAATCGATGCTTATTGAAAGATGATCTGAGGCGTGATGTTACCCAGCGGTCTCCTTATCATGTCTCTAATCTAATTCCATTTTCTCCTGAATATTTGTTGAGTAACAGCTTCTTGACTGGTTCGTTCCCAGATATGTCGGTTGTTAATTCTTTCTAGTAATCCGATCTTTATTATGGACTTCCGAAGTCGTTATCACGTACAGTTCGCTTACGTCTTCTACACATAGCTGAAGCTGTTGCAATAAGATCGACTAAACCGGAACTTTGTATCCAAAATGAACACGTCCAGACGCTGTTCCTACCGTGGCCAAACTTGGATTGATGATTCTTCTTCTCACCAAGAGTGCTCCTTCCCCTTAACCCTCTTGGCTTTTTTTTTCCTTTGCTTATTATTACAATTATTACTATTATTATTATTAATATTATCATTATTCGTCATAATTTATGCCCTTCATGCAAACGTTCTCTCAATACTATCGAATTTTTTTTTTCGTTTATAATATCCGGACTTATTATTAGTGATATAATCTCTTTTCTCAATATATGCCTCCACCTGTTTCATTTCACATATTCGTTATCTCATTATGAACCTCCCAATGCAGTCTTACTATCTCCTGTTTAACACAGACCACTTTGTACTAGCCACTCACCTGACACCCTTTTATAACCTTGAACTGACTTGTCAATTTTCCTACCCCCACTCTACAAATCTATTATGATTAATCACCATTGTCTCCCGTTTTACATTATTTTGTAATCGAATTCAGCCTAGCACGTTTGTCACACAAATACGACTATTTATTTTGACACCCCATAACTAATCTGTTATTCTACGTTAAAAATGTATCTGCCGCATAACTGGCCTTATTGTAACGACAACAAATATTATATTTTATAATTGTAAGAACCTGAAGAGAAATTATTGAAAAGAATATTCTTCGTTCAGATTGACTTTTAATTCATAATATGGGAATTTTCGACACTATCAATTCCGAAGATAACTTGATAAAAATCTGCTACCTATTGGAAATGTCTTTCGTGAAGCACCTAATTTTCTGACCCATATGGAAGAATTGGTTTACTCAACAATGGTGTTAAAAACTCGAATTTACAGCTTTACGCTGAGTGCGGCAGACTTGCTCACTGATTTCAGAGTGATCTAGGCGAACTTTGCCGTTCCGGTTCTTTTTATCACATGAACTTCCGTGCCAACTTGCTGTAGTTTAAACGATGATGCCTAGACCAGCCAAGGATGTAACCTCTTTCGCATTTTTCCCGTTGACATTTATTTTAGTTTATTGTTGTTAGTTGGTTATTTCCATCTATGTTCGCTTGAAGCTCTATCTTCTCCGCTTGCCTCTTCTGAATTATTCTTTAAGCCTCGGAGTTTGTGTGACAATAGACACAAGTCATCAGCGAAATCCAGATCTTCAAGAGTCTTCTATTGGGTTCGAGATACTCCTATCTTCCCACTGCCTGCAGTCTGCCACACATTCCAGCTGACCCAAAATTAGGGAATATCATCAGTGATGATAAGCAGCCTCGTCTTACACTTGTATCTACTTCAAAGGCTTCGCTGTCTTTTGAGTCGTGGATCACTTTATGTGTGGTAATGTCATATGGCTGTTGAATGAGGCTGACAGAGATCAGAGGTTCTCCATATTGTTGAAGTAGTTTTCAAATCACTTCACAGTTGGTGCTATTGCAGGCATTTTCGAAGTCGACGAAGTTGAGGTGGAGGTTTGACTGCCATTCTGTGCTTTGTTTGATGATGATGCATGGATTCTAAATTTAATCAGTAGATGATTTGCTTTTCCTTCAATCAGCTTGATCAGTTCGGAGCTGTGCACCTAGTGTATCTTTCCGTCTGCGCACGATAATGAGACTTAATATTTTGCTTGGTTTGGACAAGAGCGTGATTCCGCGCCAGCCCATGCAGAAGTTTGAGTCGCTCTTCTTTTGTAGTTTCACAAGGTTGACCTTCTCCAATCACTAGGGAACTTCCCTTGCTTTCAAACGTTTCACAGTAAGCGCTTCCATTCGACTTCAACTAAAATAGCGCTTATGGTTGCTGTGTGGCCATCTTTGCGTCATGACCTTTATTCCAGGCACACTACTTGCTGATTATTTAGTGCGGCCCACCTAAATTGCCGGTTACGCTGTTTTTAACACCGCCAAAACTAGCCAACTGACAGTATAGCACTTACGGCCGTTCAAAGATGGAGTTCTTAACGAAGAAAATCCAACTTTCCACCATGTGTTTTAATCCCCACACACAAATAAGATAAACTTTGTAGGCGAACCGACTGAGGTTCAATTGATTTGGTGAACTGTTTAGATCCCCCTGTATTATTCCTGGGAAAAACTTAGATTATAATGGACTCAGAAGTATTTTGAAATGATCAACATATTTTCTTTTATTTTTAGCATTTTCTTGGTTTCACTGGATTCATCCGTGTTGGTCTCATCCCTATCCCTATCTAGGATAGTGATCTGAAACCCTTCACAATTGCGACATTCCCTGCTTCAGTTGATTGTCTGTTGTTGAGTTGTCCTTCAACGTTCCAGCACACATCGTCATTCAGTGAGATCTAGAATGAACTCAGGTTCTCCATCTTTTGTCGATCTCTGCATTGATTAATCTTCTGCTTCACCATACTCCTCTCTCCTGTTAGATTCCAGGTGTCTTTGGAGAATCATTTCTTGTCTTGTCTCACCTTTCTTCTTAAAACGGGAGTGCACTTTTCCTGAAACATCATTTTCAGAGAGCTCCATTATTCTTCCACACAGGTTCCCCCAGTGATATCACGTAACGTCTCCAGCTTTCCTCTGATGGCTGCAGTAAAGGTGTCTTTTGTACTTCCATCTTTCGGTTTCCGACTGTTAAATCTGAGTTGTGGTCTGTGTCCAGTTGTTTTCAAGGATTTTAGCTTGACCCTGAAAGTTCCTTGAGCTTAATGATAGCCTGATACCAAATCTACTCCCATTCTTGACTAAGTGTCTATCTTTTTCATTGCACACTAGTCAGTAACTAGTGTAATGTATCTAGTCCTATCTTCGCTGCAGACTGAATTCTATCAGTCATGTTTGCAATGTGGCCACCATGCTAGGTGGCTCGCCATTACGGTGCACTGTGAGTTGTTGGTATGAGATGGTTGGAGGCAATCGGCAGGAAGCCTTGGACCTAGGTTTCGTGCTAGTTGGCACTCATCAGCAAGGCGTATCTGCAACCTTGAAGGAACTGATGTCCCTTCTGAGATTCGAACCCGCGTCACCCAGTGCTGGCCACATTGGAAACATGACTGATAGAATTCAGTCTGCACCGAAGATAGGACTAGATACATTACACTAGTTACTGACTAGTGTGCAATCAAAAATATCCAATACGGTCCTACAGGAGGTCAGTCGCGAGCCTGAATAGCTCAGTGGTAGCGTCTCTGACTGCAGCACTGGGTGACGCGGGTTCGAATCTCAGAAGGGACATCAGTTCCTTCAAGGTTGCAGATGCGCCTTGCTGATGAGTGCCAACTAGCACGAAACCTAGGTCCAAGGCTTCCTGCCGATTGCCTCCAACCATCTAATAAGTGTCTATCTGAATATGTCCCAACTTACTTGAGCAAAACTGAGGTGAATGCTGCTATTGTTTACTGGATATATTCATCAGTAGAGTAGAATCTGACGAGCATTTTAGCTACTGACCATCAATATTTTAAAAGAAAATATAATTCTAAAAGCAGATATAAGCGAAAATTGTATTTGCGTAACTTTCACTAAATCTGAATTAAATAGTTTCAGCCATAAATTCTGCAAACTCATGAGAAATTTAATATAAAGTTCAAAATAGCTTCCTATGTTTAAGAAATCTTGGAATTCCCAATGATCATACTTATGTACTCTAATTAAAACCACCAAAATAACACCAGCACCTACTACTGTCTACTACTGTTAGGTATATGACATCACAGGAATATCAGTAAATGGTCCACATACGAAAAAGTCAAATACAAACTCAAATTTGTAGTAAACAACAAACCTCACAATATCCTGATTAAAATATGCAAAGAAGCTAAAAGAAAGCCCGTTTTTCAAAGCAAGAAGTCCGACCAAATGATTGATGAAAATGAAGTGGCACGGAAACTGATAAAACTATCGATGGAGTTTCATTAACTATCGAGAGAACAAAGTGTGCATTCAATATTTTGAGAGTAGAACTGAACCTTAATGGGACAAAAGCGCTCTAAAGAGGATGAAATATCTCATTGGTTGTCAGTGAACTGCAGCGTCATTTCTAGCACAGAGGCAGCACTAAATTTAATAAACAAGACAACAATAAATCACAATGTGCAATAGAATTAAAACATGCAGAGGACGAGAAACTAAACTTAACAAAACGCAGTAATCACGTAGACTGAGACTGTAGAATTGAAAGAATGTGACTATTTCATGAAATTCAAAAGACGTGTTTAAACGGGTCTGTATGCGGAGGTTAAGAAGCCCAGAATAGTGTTGCTTGATAGTACTGAGAAATCTGGGACTGTCAATGCTTGAGTTTAAATGTTTGTATTTCATACCTTAAATCATTATTGTGTTCAAAACGAAGTGAAGTGTTAAGATATACTAACGACGTTATCCTATGGGGCGAATACTTGATTTTACAATCGAAGAATGAAAATGAGTTATCTGAACACATTTAGTCGATAAATTGTCGTATTAAAACTCTTCAAAACTACAGATTATTGAATTCATACGAAAAGAAAAGAAGTTGGATGACAATAATTGGAAATTATGAAAAATGGTTAATTTGTATATGAATGATCCTTTCAGTAAAACAGCTACGAGCGTGGCTGAAGAAGCAGCTAAAAGGGAATTGGTTGTCTATCGCGAATTCCTCACACGACACAGTTACTCTGTAGGCAACCGATGGGTGGTAAAATAAATACCTCACTTCAATAGAAGTGGGTCAGTTGGTTTGTTGGAACATAAGCACATAGGTTAGTGTATGGTGATTGACCCTGGACAGTTGATCAGCTTGGAAAAAAGCACAGCCATGATCTTATAACTATCTCACAAATTTCAGTAGGAATCTCAATAAGACTTGCAGTAAAATAAAAATCGAACATTGATCCTACTAACCCTAAGATCTATAAGAAGATATTTGAAATATCATCAATGCTTTCAAATAAGGAAAGGACTTTAGAAACGCTGTCAACGCATCGCCCACCCCGACTTGTACAGAAGGTTCTTAGACCTTAACATCAGACTTAGACTTTATTTCTGCTGACTCTTCATTATGGCTTCTGTGACTATCAGTACTATTGGTATGGATCCATTGCTGTGCTATTAGCTGCTGCTTGATGCAGGTAACTATGAATTGACTAATCCTACGCACACAGCTCTCCATCTATAGACCTTCCCAGGAAAACTAGGTTTATTAAGGTCTAGTGAAGCTGGTCTATAGCACTAATACTACCTTGTAGATTAGAGAAATGTGGTCTGTGCTTCATTTTCTTGTTGTAGGATCGCATATCCTGCATTATGTAAGGAGGCTATTTGTTTGGTGAAAATTAATGCACTTTACTTGCGGGTTGAAATATATCATTGTAAAACCACAAAACATCAAAAGTTATTCTGAGCAATGTATACTGCCTATCATCTATCTAGGCAATTTCGTCGGCACAGAATTTCGCCGACGTTCACTGAGATAAAGAAACATTTTCTTGCTTCATATACCTGATACTGCTCATATAGGTGAATTTAAATATGCCCTTTTCAATGCCCGCTGTATGAGAGAAGTGATGTGTACTTGTCATAGTTTCAGAAGTTCAACTAAGAATAATCATTGCATAGTAATACTTATCCTGAACTTATATGTATGACGACATCTGTTCTTCAGCAGACAGACATCTTTGAAACGTGCAGTGTGTTGTCAAACTAAATTTGGACCTGATGAGACACAGATTCATAAAAGTAGCAAGAGAATCAACGAGATTTTGAAAACATTGGACGTTGAAAAGCGCCTACCCAAAGGAAGACCGAGAAAAACACTACGGCTTTAGATCTTACATACAGAATAACCATCCCACATATATGAACTGTATTATTTTACGGGCATCTGATATATCGAATCTAAAACATTAGGTTGTTAATGGGAGACGAGTATATAAAGATCTGATTCTATATTGGAGAGGATGGAAACATTGGTTTGAATGCCCCACCCGTTAATTCTTTGCATTCCTACTCCTTACTACTGTTTAACTTTTTTAAGTAGCATGAAATTATATTTTCTTACATCGTAATCATAGTTGCTCATTTCTGGTGGGATGTATCTCATTTATTGTACTAACATTCTCTTTCGTCTGGCCTAATTATCTTCTTGTGGTTGGATGGTATTCGTCCTACATTTCTCTCTCTGTTAAACGTTTCATATGAATTTGTTTATTGGATGTATCATACAGTGAAAACGTATTATTCACCGGACGACGTTTCGAACACAATGAATTGCTAATAACCATATTAGGTGAGATTCTTGTTGATTGATATAGTCACTAGGCGAAAAACTGGCGAAGATGCATAACTTCACTTCTGTAAATTCACTAGTTTGTCATGTCACTCGGCCATCTGCTCTGCAGCAGTATACAGAAGGGCTCTACAAGAGTGAGTATCAGTGAAACTCAGCGAGAGACAGACCACTACCAGTGACATAAAACATATTGGAAAGTTCGACTGATGGTAACTTATTACAAGACGCTGACAGGGAACAACACATTCCATGAAGCACAACATGATTTCAAGAGAGATGGATCCTGTTCATCAAATCTCTTATTAGCATGGAACGATTGAATATATAATGCCAACCGTTTCACCGATGTCATTCTGTGATGTAGTTGTACATTTTATTCTTGGTTTCACAATTTATTATTATGATATTATCTAACTGCTATGTGACAATAGTTATTTTCCCCCTCTTACTCACCATTATACACATTCTACCTATACACTAAGTGTTGCCTGGATTTTTAATAACAATCCGTTTACACAATATGCACAACTTTCAGCCTGGTTTATTGCGTAAAATTTACTCTTCATCCAGGAGTTTCAAGTAAAACAGCCATCTCCAGTACATCATGCGACGTGACGTATTGATGGTAAATCTGAAGAATAAAATAATCCACTAGGGTTTTTTCTTTGTTCCCACAGAAATGCTCAAAGATGGGCTGCAAACCAACTCAAAATGTGCACAAGTACAACATTTGGAGACTAACGGATATAACTGAATGATCATAACAACAAGAACTGAAGAAAATAAGATGCACTGTCTCGGAGGGAAATTCATGTAGCCTGGGGATTCAAGCAGGCCGCCAATTATATAAACACTTGAATGAATTTATCCTTGTTATTATTAGTATTATGATCACCTCGATTGTTATCCATTAATTGGCATCCCTGAACTGTGATCCTATATTTTATGAACTACATTAAATCAAATGCCTATGACCAATATTTCATTATATAAATGTAAAGCCTGTTGAGAATTCACCGAAAATACTTATTCTCTTAAATCGGGTTCTTATTGTTATTACTAAGACGTAGTTATTTTTTGAACTTACACAATTGAGTATGGATAGTGTTATCAGAAGACGGAGATCATCCAAGGAATGTGACGTATTTGCGCAATACATTTCAAACATTTACTTGTCAAGTCTATTTATGTGAAAAATAAAGGCCAAATAAAGTACACAAAGTGACAAAAAGATTTAAGAATAATTAACACTGCGTTTGACTATCCAATCACATAAAAATTACCAAGGTAGGTTAATAGGAATAACCAATTGATTTTATACACATTGAGGGGTAGGAACCTAAGTTCACGAATACCTATCGCCCCAGCGTATTTCAGTAAGCACCCCTGACTGTTTTTAAAATGACCTTGAAAGCTATTTTGACACCAATCTTATGGTTTATATTGACTAGATGTTAAGCTATAGACGAGGTTGGTAGTCTACCCCTACGTCTATCCATTTTCCGAAGTTCATCCGTTTTTCTAACCATTTCAGAATATGCTCTCCCACCCTTACATGCAAAGCACGATTAATCCCCCCCATGCATGTGTGTTCGCGTGCACACGTAAATTGGTATGAAGGGTGTGATGTAAAGTAATCACTTGTGCACTTTTGAGGTTTGCAGTGAAGCATATTTTTAGCTTTTTAATCAATTATAAACCGAGCTGCCCATTGGGTTCTGTGGATGACCGAGTTTATTCTCTGTTGTGAAATCCTGCTACTTACTTTCCCATTGTATGACAATTTAATGCAAACATCTTTCTTAAGGACAGAGTAGATTGTAGGTTTAAAACTTACTGACTTCTATACCGGTTTAGGAATTTTTTAAGGATAATAGCACTATCTAAATCTAAAGAAGGGACTAATAGTTTTAAACAGTTATCCGTTATTATTATCATCATTATTATTCCCTTCGGTTCCGAGTGGAAATTAGGGCTTCAACAACACGTATCCACTTTTTCCTATCTTCTGCCGTCCTCTTCAGCTTGGATCACAGTTGCCCACAATCTCTAATATCCTCCTCACACGATCTCCTCCATGTCACCCACGGACAACACACTCGTCACTTCCCACTGAGATTCGACTTGGGCGACGGTCTGCATTGCGCGCGATATCATTCGATGGTCTCCTCAGTGTATTCTCGATCAGTCCATGTCCATTTTCTCCTACATATTTGTGGAGCGATCGGCTCTTGGTTGGTTTGCTCCCACAGTTTCTTTCTGGTCAGCCATTTGGTTTTCAGTATGGAGCCAGCCAGCGAAGCAGGCAGCTGTTGATGAAATTCTGTGACCTGTTGGAAAACCTCTTCGTGACTTACATGCAGTGCAAGTTTCTGACCCTTATAGAAGAGCTGACCGACTTGACATTGGTGTTGAAAATCCGAATCTTGTTCCTTATATTGAGTGCAGAAGATTTCCAAATTAGTTATACGCTAGGCAATATGGTACTTCTTCATCGAGTCTATTTATTCACAGTAGGCAACGAATCACATGGAATTTCTCCCATTTCTGACTCTCGGGTCAACTCGTTTCCAATTACTCGATTTCGAACTGTTTTAAGAATGGAAACACTCTGAGGTTAATTGATATCCTTTACTACAGTTTGGAAGCGGATGAATACAAATAGGCACATACAAGTGATTTAAAGTTGAACAGTGTGTTCTTTATGAAATATGATGCATATGAGCATAAGTCAAGGAAAATACGTCACAAGTGTTCTTAAAATCTGAACGATTACACTACCTGTAAGAGGTTATAAAGGTATAAATCTCAAGTACTCTGTAAAACTTCGTAGTTTCAAATAACAGTAAGATTATTAGTTTTCAACTGAAATTGATTTGTACTTTCTAACTAACTAGCTAACTGATGAAAAAGGGATAAGCTTTGAGTTTTGTTCATTTGAACAATACTACTCTGAATAAACTACACTCAAGTATTCATACTCATTGTGAACTATATCTCTAGTACACGTGGAGCAGTTTCGAAATTATGATGACTGTTTTTATGGAATAAGAAATAAGTGCTCACATTGTTATTAAGCTGAAAGATTATACAACGTATAAGTGATTATGAAGGTATAAGTCTCATGGACACCGAATACAACATTTAGATAAACGACTTTTAGTGATTTCAGCAACAGTGTCACCTCTGACCACCAAACTCATAAACAATGTCTTCTTTGGCACTGTGATTTGGCTGGAGACAGTTTCTTTCTTGATGTTTCTGTCAATAAACCTTCTAGGCTATCCATTATTTAAGAGAGTTGTCCGAAGGTTTTCTAGTTCAGTGTCGACCATATCTATAGAAGAGGTTTTCCGAATTCTGGAGCATAGAGAACAGATAAGATTTCTCTTCCAACCTAGAGGTAACCAACTGTTGAAGTTAGTGTACTGTCCTGTAAATATTGGCGTTCGATAAATTGACCATTTTAACGTGGCATTCTCTCTTTCATCTAATATCGCATCTAAGAAGTGAAGTGCGGAATTCGATTCTTCTTCGACAGTGAAAAGCATCGATGGATGAGAACCATTAAATTTTCAAGAAGCTCGGCAGCCGATCAATTGTCATTACAAATAATAATAGGTGCTATCAATATATCACTTATACATATACAAACTAGAGATTGTTTCTTTCAATGGAACAGTCTCTAAGCTTGCCATGGAGACATCAGCTAGGAGTTACTAGAGACCCCATGACGACTCCATCCAATTAATTAGAAATGACATCGTTAAATCTAAACTGCACATTAGGCGGGCATCTCAGTGAAAGCTGCTCCAAATATTTAGTTGGTATTCCAATGTTTATACATTTAAGGTTGATGTAATCGCATAGACAAAAATAGTTTCTGCTAACAGTACAAGTGAAAATAAAGAGCAGATCATATGCTTCCCTGTCACATTAATTCCATCAACTCAGCTGATGAAGTCAAAAAGTGTCCGAAAGACTGTTCACATAGATTTGAGCTTACTGGTTCAAGGATTTTGGCGAGCCATTTGATGTAGAATGATGAGAGGAGTTCAGCATATCCCTTCATCTTCGCTGTCTTTACCGTTATCATTATCACACTGTTAACTAATTAGACAACACTTGACCTAAAATTTTGAAATCTTTATACCAGTTTGCTTATTTCATAATCTTTAAATGTTTTGTAATTCTTCCACATCAATTCTACCCCGTTAATATATCATCTTAATTACTTTATTCTTATCATATCTGCAATATTGAGTGAACGATTTCTAGTGCCACTTAATGCCTTTTTCAGTAATATAAATACGACTGTATAGCTGCTTGAAAATGAAGTCGTTGAAAAGAGATGTCTCTTCGCTAAGCAAAACCTGTGTTTTTCCTTGTGTAACGGAAAGGCAAATAATACCAGCTCATGCTACTTATTATGGATAAGTAGTATGGAGTTAAACAGTATTCAAGGTATACGTATACAAGAAATTAACAGATGAGCCATCTAAACCGAAATTGTCATTCTCTCCAATTTAGAATTAGATCTATATGTACTCATCTTCCTTTCCTAAAACAAAGAGAACTACTGTGTTGTATACTAACGCAGGTTCATGAACCCACAACTCCTACGGTATTTGTTCTACGTAGACCAAAGACAAATCAAAACAACAAACTGATCATCCAAAATACGAAATATATTCCGGGAACGAAATCGTCTTGTGATGTTGAATACTTAACTAGGTCAGGATGGTGAAAGAACGACCGAACAAATGAAATGCGGCACCAGGCAAAATGGAATGGATGCTTGGCCGCGAGACTTCAGTTTAACGAGTCAAATTAAACAATGAAGGTCAGTATGCAATGTTGGGTCATGAATGCTGTACCATAATGATTTTTACCAATTATTTACTGCTGTAATTCCGACTCTACGTTGTGTGGTGGAAAGAAGTTTGTTTGCTAGAGAACAGATCTCCATATAGAAACAAGTTAAGGATAGTTATCACTGAGCCAGATTTTCCTGAGATCAGCTTTTGAAACTATGGCAAGCAACCATATCTCCTTTTATACAATAGGCATTAAGAAGGGCATATCTAAGTTTACTCTTCAGAGCAATGTCAGATAAACCTTAGGTGAAAACGCTCCTTTTTCTCAGTAGACTCTGGTGAAATTCTGTTCCACTGACGTTGCCTGGATTGACAGGATAAATTTCTCCGAATCAGTTTTGATGTTTTGTGGTTTTCCAGTGATATAGTTCAACCTGCAAGTGAAAATGGCCTGCTTACTTATTGCAGGATATGCAATCCTACAATGAGAAAATGCAGCACAGACCTCAGTTTCTCATCTGTAAGGTAGTGCTAGTATTATGGACTAGTTACACTATACCGGCCCTAAATAAATGTAGTTTGCGTAGGAGCGTCTATAAGTGACACTACTATAAGATGGAGAGTCACGTGATAGTGACCACCATCCAGCAGCAACTGATAGCACAGCAAAGAATCCATACTAATAGCACTGATATTCACATTGGCCACTATGAAAAGTCAGCAGAAAGAATGTCTAAGTTTGACATTACGGTCTAAGAACCTTCTGCCATATGTTTTGATGAGCAAAGCGTTGGCGGCGAATGGTTGTAGATATGATGGCCACATAGGCTCTACTGTTGTATTTTGGGATGACGCTAGTCGCCGCCCTGGTGTCAACCAAGAAGAGTATCCCAAAGTTACAGTCTGTAATAAAGAAAAGGCTACAGGTGAGTGGTTTAACGGCGACGACAGTGGCCATTACGTGCCGGCGCACGCGCTGATCAAATTGAAGCTCTATGTATCGTCATCGAAGAAAGCATAGAATGGCAATCAAACCCATCCCGACTTGAACCTTATCGACTTCATAAAAGCCCTCAACAGCGTTGACGGAGAATTCATTTGGAGACTACTTCAACACTATGGTGTACCTGAAGTCTTTATCAGCTTCATTTAACAGCTGGCTATATGGCAATGCCTGTCATGTGTCAGGTGATCCACAACGAAAAACTCAGCGAGGTGTTTTAAGTGAATACAGGAGTAAGGCAGGGCTGCCTATCATCACCAATGCTATTCTTAATTCTGGTGGACTGGATTTCGTGTCACATTGTGGAGATGGAGAAGGCAGGAATACGGTGGACGAATATCAGGATTCTAGAAGATGTGGATTTCGCGCGTGGATGATTTACGTTCAATGTCACTCGAATTCGAAGACTTATACGCAAAAAGCAACAAGTTGCTTGAAAATGCTGGCTGGTAGTGAAGACTGGTCTGCAGGTGATGAACATAACCAATCAACTGACAGCAGCAACAACAACCACTACCAATCGCCATCAGTGGGAGAGATTTGACAGAGATTACATCCTCCACTACAAGCAGTTGACATGGATGTGGACGTCAAAATCAGTCTTAAGAGGAAAAGCAAAACATAGCTACATCACTCTGAAATCAATTTGGAAATCTTCTGCACTCAGTCAGCATGAAGAAGAGAATTGGGATTCTCAACACAAATATCAAGTCAGTCAGTGCTTCTATATGGGTGAGAAACTTGGCTAGTGTGTCACAAAAGGGATTTCCAACAGGTTGCAGAATTTTTCAACAGCTGACTTCTCTGGCACTATACTCAAGATTAAATGGCCAGCCGGCCAGATAGAATTAGCAACAAGATACTATGCAATGGAACAAACAAACCAAGGGCCGTTCGCTCAAAAAATATGTAGAAGAAAATGGAGATGAATCGATCATACGTTGAGGAGGACATCGAATAACATCGCTCGAATGCAACCCCAATGAGAAGCAACGAGTGGGCTAGTTTCTGATATTCCTCTGATATTTTATGGCTAAAAGTACTTCGCTGACATGTTCACTATCCTGATGGTTGTAATTAGAGTACATAAGTATGGGTATTAGGAAATCCATGATTTTTCAAACAACAGAAGCTATTTTAGAACTTCATATTAAACTTCTTCCCTATTTGCCGAACGTGATGTTGGAATAATTTCTTTTAGTTTGACTGAGACTCATAGAAAAATAATTTTTGCATGAATCCATTTTCACGAGTATTTTTCATACTACTCAATAATAGTCAGTGGCTAAAGTGCTCATCAGATACTTGTTAATGACTATGTCTGTTATAATACAGTGATGCTAAGGAACTGTTGCTATTAGGTGCCTGGGGGCAGTCGTCAGGGAGCTTTGAACCCAGGTTTAATGTCTGCTGGCACTCGTCAGCTAGGTATGACTGAAATCTTCATGGAACTGAAGTCTTCTCGGAGACTTGAATAGGCGTCACCCGCTGCTTTATTCAGAGAGGTTACTACTGAGCCATCTGGCTTCGCGAATGACTTTCTGTTGGACTGTCTTCGATGCCTCGACTGGACACTAAGTACTGTCCTTCTATAGTTATTTGCTTGGTGGAGACTTAATTCTGTCAGTCAGGTTTTCAAGGTGTCCACCATCCTAGGTGGCTCGCCATCATGATGCAGATGTGCCTTGCTGACTGGTGAGTGCCAACAAACATGAAACCCAAGTCAAGCAGGTCTTCGTGCAAATTTCCTCCAAGCATCTATTGACTGCAGTGCTGACCATACTGTGATAGCAAGGCACCTAGCGTGGTGGCCACATTGTAAACTTGACTAAGAGAATTCAGTCTGCACTAAGCAAAGGACTAAATGCATAACACTAATTTGTGTCCAATTAAAATAATGATATCTACTTTATTTCATTAGAAAGATTACAAACTTACGTATTTATCACTTTCCGGAACAATTTGAAAGTAATCGGAAATATCCCTACAGAGGAAGTTTCTCACGCTTATACCGAGCACAGTATATGAATTTATTGAGATATAAACGTATTCACACTTTTATTGTATTTTGTGATATGTATAACTGTTGGAAATAGGTTCTCAGATGTTCCTTTGACTTCATCAACGGCAAGTATAACTTTGGGGGAAAATGAAGGTGAAACAGAAGGGGGAAGCCTGATTTAATAAAGATTGAAAATGAGAAAATAGTGGTTAAATGAGCAGGTAAATGGGAAAATGGTTTAAAATATGCAACGGTCAGATTCAGGAGCCACAGGTTGAGAGCAATTGAAACTGTTGCTGTTCCTCATCTACAGCTTACTGAAAATCTCAATATTAGTAAATGTGGTATTGAGTGATGAACACATGAATGGAAGAGTTAGTAATCAGTCGAAAGAATGTAACTAGGTTACTCAAACGGAGAGGATTTCATTAAGGTAGCTGACATTTGAGTAATAATCATATTTATAGATGAACGTGAATACAATATAAATTAACATTTTTCAATTTCATTTTCCTGCCTTCTGTAAGTCATCAGACAACCAAGTCATAAAGGTTAATCTTAACTCAAACAAATCGAAAGATGATGCAAATGAATGAGGTCGTTCAGTATCACATTAGTGCTCACCAACAATAATTAAAGTCACACTATTGTTGTCTGCTTTTAGTCAATGATTCACTCGTCGGTGTCGAGAAATATTAGAGCTCAGCTTTTGTATAGTTGAAATGTGGCGAAAAAGGCTTGAGTAAATAAAGAGTCAATTCATAATGAGAAGTGTTAACGCACCATGATTAACGGTATGCATCTGCAATGCATTTTATGAACTATATGTGTAAAACAGTTATTCATTTGGCAGTGAGTTATATTTGAGATACTCTGCAGCGGAATTTCTACAAGGAATAAAATTATGCCATTGTGAAAGATTATAACTTCATTATCAGGTAATTCGTAAATTCATAGAATACACAGTCATGCTTTATTATTTACTGATGACGTTCTCATCACATTTCAGTGCTCATTATAATATAAAGGATTTCCATCCTGCCCTGGCAATGGATTTCACAGGGAGCACGATTCTTTCACATGTCGGATACTGGCACTGTGTCATTCGTGTTGCATGTACTGGATGTAAGAGATTCAGTGAACAAAGATTCAGTGGTCATGTCAATATGATGCCTCTTAAAAGTGTGGCACTAACTGACCCTAATTTGTGTGGCTATGCGTTAGTGAGTGCGCAGTGATTATTCCGTTTTCCTGGAAATCGTTGATTTTACTGGGATCAGTCAATCTCTTCACTTGGCTGAATTTCTCCATCCCGATAACCTACATTAAGCCGAAATACTGGTCTATTTTGTTTAATCATGCCATCTTCATATGTTTATCCCAGAACATTCTTTCCTATGACTTGTCAGTGGACTTCCAAGTTAGAAAATTCATGTTGAGTTAAAGCCACATTTATGGGTTATTTCTAAGCAAGCTACCATGAATCATCTCTTGAAGAACCTCGTGATGGTTATGACAAACTCACTAATACGAAATGTTTTAATATGACTTCAGTGAAGGTAAACATCAGTTAACATCTCTGTGAGTATTCGACGCAATCAGCTTCTAAGATGGATAGTGGAAAAGCGGTTTATAAAATCTTCATCTTCTTAATTCGCTGCATAACAGTAAGAAGCGGTTTCTGTCAAGTCATAGTGAGCTTGTGAGTAAAACAACAGAAGTCCACGGTGAAAATAATGAAGAAGCCAATGCGTATTCAGTGTATTTATTCAGTGTTCGAGAATGTAAGACACGAATTCTCTTTCTTGTCCATCTGATGAATACACTTGGTTTCAGTAAATTCAGGGCTTCATTGAGATTTGAGCTGAACCATTTGAAATTACTCATTTTGAAACGATAGTTTTGTGAAAAATATAACAGAAAAACGTGTCGTATTTGTTATTCAACTGTGCCACTTTATTATTTATTGAAGTGACTATTCACGTACAAATGTCAAGTAGGCTAAACGAATGTGTTTCATTTCGAAAACAAATAGTCGTATTAGTTATTTTTCTACTGAAATATGTGTGTACTTTGAAACCAACTCTGAACAGAGATAGAGGGCGAAAAAATAACAAGACACACTGAGTCGTCTAGCTTATTTGGTGTCAGTTTAATCTTCCAACAAAATAACGTCTTAATCTTTGAACTCACAGTTATATTCTCGTGTTAAATAAACAGTTTTTAGTGGTTATTTTTTATGAAAAGTATTTCGTTAGATTGTAATGATACGTGTTAGAATGGTCGAACATTCTATGGCATCACTTAGTTTATGTTCACAACTATTCGGTGTGTTTTTTCATACTTATTCCTACTGAATAATAGTCGTCATTTTGTAAGCTTAAATTGTTATAAGAAAAGCACTGACATCCATTGAGGTTTATTGAATGTAAAGGCGTGATACTGAGACCCTTATTAAGCAAACACTGAGACAAATTTATGAGTGAAATAGAACGATCACCTTAGTTTCCCAAACTTATCCGCTTAAAATTCCAGTGACTAATTGTCACTATAACTGCATACAATACCAAACGAAGTGCATGCATCGAATCGCATTTTCATAGAGTTTTATTTTCAAATGTCAGATTCCGGACTGAGATGATTCCCGATGAAGAGACCGAGTAGCAATCAAATGAGCAGCACCTCAAAATTAAATTTCGTTCATTTACACATGCGGGAAAGTGCGTAAAACATTCACCAGTCTTCACTTCAGTTTAATTTCAATAATTAGGCTGCATGCATATTACAGAACGCAACAAGGCAGTTGTTATTTGCTTATTTGTAAGTGCAACGAAGCGTTTGAAGTTGTTGGTTTGAACTGATCGAATGCAGTTTTGCTGGTGTAATCACATGACACTCTGTTGTCCAGTTTAAACTCGCCTCTTGTAACACCGATCTGAGATTATCACAGATCTAAGAGAACTCAAAAATTTTGCAATTTCATGCGGATTTTACATTTGTTCAGTTTTCGAATAACAATATCCCTGCCTTTACTGCAGTGATCGGAATTTAATTAACTATAACGCTAATATCAATATGATTTTTTAAGACTTTAAGCAAACATTCTTCACTCTATAGAACTGCTTCTCGGTTAGAATGTGTGTAAGATTTCGTTACGACGAATGCAGTATCTTTAACGGCAGCTCATTATAACACTAGACAGAAAAACGAGGTTAAATGAGGTGATGCTGGACTTCAGACAGGCTTCGATAATTTCTACAATACTGTTTCCCTATACACAATTCATTACAGTGACATTCATACAATAAACGCTGGTGAAGCCATAATCTGGAGTCCAACAGTGAGCGAAATTAATGTGATATCCCTACAATCAACAAATCTTATATTTCACCATAAATTAGTTGAATTAATCCCAGCGTGTTAAGAAAATCAAAACAAGATTTTTCTGAACGTTTCGCTGTATAAGCCACAGCTGCTTCAGCAGATTTATTCGCATTTTTATTAATCATCAAAATATATAGTCCAAAATTTGTTTTACATAAATTGAAGTCAGTTATTTGAAGGTCATTTGTCCATGGACATTGTTTTACCAATAGAAAATATGTAAGCAGTCATCACATATATTTGTAATGACTAATGTCAAGTTGTTGTTGTGTTCACTCTTTTATAGTTGATTAGTACACATTAGTTTTGTATGAGTGTGTGTTTGTGTATGTATGTTAGTTGTCACATGGGAAATACGTGAATTCATATGTGATAAACATTATCCTACATTAAAATCAGTAAAACGTTTGAACATTGTAGATTAGATCAAATAAAGTATAATTATATTTCAATAGTTTACACACAATGATAAGTTTTGTTATTGGTAATCTTTAAAGCAAAATTACTGCCCATGTTCACACTTATGATTTGTACTCATATATGTAGTTCATTTAATTTTGTTCATTCGTGTTTTTTTATTCAGAATTATATTCCAAGTTGTTGATAGTTGTACTGAGTCACCCTTGTTACATGTATCCGGTGTGACTTTATTGAATATCGATTCTGTTATAAGTCTTTCTTTCCATTTGTTCGTGTTAGTTTTTAGAATACACACATTGTTCCAATCGATATTGTGGTTTTTGTCCCATGCATGTGCAGCTATCGATGAATTTTTTTCAAGATTCTTGTAGGCTTGTGTTCCTGTTGGTTGACCTTTGGTTGGGCGTTTATGTTCATTCACTCTTATTTTGAGTGATCTGGATGCTTACCCACATATTTAGTCGGGCAGTCAGCACAAGATATTTTGTAAATCAAGTTGTTTTTATCCATCATTTTTATGGGATCTTTCAGTTGATTTATTTTATTTTTGATTAGATTTGTCGGTTTAAAAGTTGTGTGAATGCCGATATTTTTGAGGTTTCTTTGAATTGCCTCTGATGTACCATTTTTATATGGTATTGTGACTTTTCTTGCATTCTTCAATTTTGTTATTCTCCGGTTTTACTCTTGTTTTCGCTTTTTTATATTATCTTTTATAAATTCTTTTGGGTTGTCGTCGTCGAGTAGCATTTTGAATAGGACATTTATTTCTTTACACTAGTCCTCTGGCGTTTTTGTAACTCTACGTATTCTATCTGCAAGACCTTGTATTAATCCTCGTTTTACTGTGAGTGGTTGAGCTGAGTGGTAATCAAGGAATCTTCCAGAGTGTGTGGTTTTTCTATATAGCGTCGTTTTAATGCTACCATCTGTTATTCTTTGTATTTTGCAGTCTAGCATAGGCAGTTCCCCAATTTCATTCTCTACTTCCATACTGAATTTTATTGAGTCGACACATTCGAAGGGAAAATATACCAACCGAATGAGGGAGTAGCCATGGGATCGCCTATCTCACCAATAATAGCTGACATATTCATGGATTATTGGGAAGAGAATGCCCTTACTTAGAGAATTGAAACCAAAATTAGGAAATTCAGTTTGGATTTCAATAGCTCCCAAGACAAACATGGCCGCGAGATTTTATGGAAGGCCGAAAATACATAAAATAGATGTTCCTTTAAGACCAATAATTGATTTTACCAATTCAGTAACATATACTTTATCAAAATACATATCACGAATACTGAAACCACTTCAATACAATATTCCTTCGAACATCAAAAATATTGAGGAATTTAAAAGGAAAGTAATGGACATAATTATCCAAGAAGACGAAATTATGGCAAGTTTTGATGCGGTTTCTTTATTTACTAGTATTCCTATTTGTGATTCACTCGATATTATGAAATATGAACTTGAAAACAATCAAGAAGTAATAACTAAATCTTTATCATCAATAGATGAAGTTATAAAATGCTTAAAACTTTGTTTGGAAGCTACACATTTTACCTTTAAAGACAAACTATACTGTCAAACAAATGGAGTTGCAATGGGTTCACCAGCATCTCCAATTGTAGCAAACCTATATATGAAAGCCCTAGAAAAGAAAGCATTGACAAGTTTTATTTGTCATCCTAGAATATGGAACAGATATGTAGACGACACATTTATCATCATAAAGAAAGCTGAAAAAGAAAACTTTCTAAAAGAAATCAATTAAGTCTCAGAATATATTGAATTTACTAATGAAATAGAATCGGCTTACGTAACTCTACACTTTCTTGATTGTCTTGTAAAAAGACAAACTGACGAGGAACTAAAGTTTACCATATACAGAAAGCCGACACATTCCAACAAGTATTTGAATTTTCACTCAGATCATCCAATAGGAATGCAAGTTTCAGTAGCTTTAAATCTCGTTACCAGAGCTAGAAACATTATAATAGATAATGACGATATGGAGAACGAGATATCCAATATAAAACTGATTTTGATTGGAAATGGTTATCCTGAAAAGCTACTAGATAATATTATCAATAGAAAGGAGCATAAGGGAAAAGAGAAAATTGAAAAATCCTGGCTATCGACGATAGCCATCCCATACCGAAAGGACACAGCTGAACAACTTCAAAGATAGTTTGCCTCATATAATATTAAAGTCTATGTTAAACCTTCTAGTTCTCTGGAGGAAGCGTCGGTGCCTGTCAAAGATATAGTTCCCAGAATGTCACAAAGTAATTGTGTCTACAAGATAAAGTGTTCAGAATGTGATGCATGGTATATAAGGGAGAGCAGTAGGCAGGTGAAGGTCGGAGTGAATGAACCCAGACAATGCACGAAACGTCCACCTAGAAATGAATTAGAACTGAAACGTCTAGAAAAAAGATCGGCTATAGCAATGCATGCGACAGACAGCGGACATAAGATTGATTTTGAGAATGTCGAAATTCTTGGAAGAGGATTTCATTCACATGAAGGAAGACATCTGAAGACTTGCACAACTTAACCAAATCGAATGCAGCGAATAGGAAAGAAGGGATAGACTTATCACCTACAGGCAAAGACTAGGATTGTTCTCTAGAATTCCCATAGCTTCGGCTAGGTGTAGAAGACGGGTTATGATTCCATTCGAAAGACTCGATGGAATACGATAGATAACTTTGAAAGCACTATTTTTGTCCACTTGGTGACCACTATCAATCAAATGAGCCAAAATAGAACTTAGTATGGATTTTATTTGACCTTTACCGAACCATGAAGGAAGATGCTCATTAATGCGTTTGTTAAGCTGTCTAGTTGTTCACCCTATATAGCTTTCGCCACAGGAGCAACTAAATTTATAGATACACATCGAAGTGGCACAGCTAGGTAGCTTATCTTTCACTTGAGCAATCGAAATTGGTCGGCTGGAAAAAGACAAAGAAAAGGTGGCGGCAGTAGAAGTCCGTTTTATCGCTCTCGGTAATCTCAGATGTAAGACTTCACTAGCCACGTCCCCATTAAATTGCAGTTTCATGAACAGTTCTTTCTTTTTAACTGTTGTCTGTTTTTCTTTGTTGTACCTGGTATTCCTGTGTCTCCCTACAAATCTACTAGGATAACCCATTTGGACCGGCGTATTTTGGATGTATCCTAGCTCATTTTCCAGGGAGTCATCTGCACAGATACGTCTTGCTCTATTCGTGAGGCATCTGACCAATTTGATTTTATATCGGATTGATACAAAACTGAGGAAATGTGTATATTGTCCTACTGATGTAGGCTTTCTATAGACATCTATCTTGAGTGAACCGTCCTCTGTTCTGCTCAATTGGACGTCAAGGAAATGTAATTCAACATCATGTTCTTCTTCACAAGTGAAGATGAGCGATGGATGTGCATCATTAAACTTTTTTAACATTTCATTCTTGTCAGTTTTCACATCAAGAATAATGAACGTATCATCAACACAACGAAAATAATAATCAGTTGTCTCTATTACTTGTCTCAATGGACCATTTTCAATCTTGGCTAGAAAGAAATCTGCCAAAATTGGCCCCTATGGAGAAACCACGGCAATTCTGTCGATTTGCCTGTAGTAAAGGTTGTTGAATAAGAAATGTACATTCATAGTACATCTTAAAAGCAACTCTTTCAGACTAATAACTGGAATTCCGATGTCGATCAGCTTTTCTAGTATCTGTTGGCATATGAATTCCACAGTCTCCATAAGTAGTACATTGGTAAACAGTGACGCTACATCTAAGGAAAGCATTTGCTTCTCATTTACATTGATGTCATTCACGTTAGCAATAAATTCAAAAACGTCTTTAACACTATGGTTTACAACCAACTTGTGTAGCGGTTGGAGGAGTTCACCTAGCCACTCCATGGTAGGTAGAATTTGACATATCCAGGATTGGGCGAAGAGGAAGTCCTGGTTTATTTACTTTGGGCAGACCGTACAAACGTGAAGTATTACTTCCAGTAGGTTTAAGACGGTTATAAGCTTATAACCGTCTTAAACCTACTGGAAGTAATACTTCACGTTTGTACGGTCTGCCCAAAGTAAATAAACCAGGACTTCCTCTTCGCCCAATCCTGGATATGTCAAATTCTACCTACCATGGAGTGGCTAGGTGAACTCCTCCAACCGCTACACAAGTTGGTTGTAAACCATAGTGTTAAAGACGTTTTTGAATTTATTGCTAACGTGAATGACATCAATGTAAATGAGAAGCAAATGCTTTCCTTAGATGTAGCGTCACTGTTTACCAATGTACTACTTATGGAGACTGTGGAATTCATATGCCAACAGATACTAGAAAAGCTGATCGACATCGGAATTCCAGTTATTAGTCTGAAAGAGTTGCTTTTAAGATGTACTATGAATGTACATTTCTTATTCAACAACCTTTACTACAGGCAAATCGACAGAATTGCCGTGGTTTCTCCATAGGGGCCAATTTTGGCAGATTTCTTTCTAGCCAAGATTGAAAATGGTCCATTGAGACAAGTAATAGAGACAACTGATTATTATTTTCGTTGTGTTGATGATACGTTCATTATTCTTGATGTGAAAACTGACAAGAATGAAATGTTAAAAAAGTTTAATGATGCACATCCATCGCTCATCTTCACTTGTGAAGAAGAACATGATGTTGAATTACATTTCCTTGACGTCCAATTGAGCAGAACAGAGGACGGTTCACTCAAGATAGATGTCTATAGAAAGCCTACATCAGTAGGACAATATACACATTTCCTCAGTTTTGTATCAATCCGATATAAAATCAAATTGGTCAGATGCCTCACGAATAGAGCAAGACGTATCTGTACAGATGACTCCCTAGAAAATGAGCTAGGATATATCCAAAATACGCTGGTCCAAATGGGTTATCCTAGTAGATTTGTAGGGAGACACAGGAATACCAGGTACAACAAAGAAAAACTGACAACAGTTAAAAAGAAAGAACCGTTCATGAAAGCAATTTAATGGGGACGTGGCTAGTGAAGTCTTACATCTGAGATTACCGAGAGCGATAAAACGGACTTCTACTGCCGCCACCTTTTCTTTGTCTTTTTCCAGCCGACCAATTTCGATTGCTCAAGTGAAAGATAAGCTACCTAGCTGTGCCACTTCGATGTGTATCTATAAATTTAGTTGCTCCTGTGGCGAAAGCTATATAGGGTGAACAACTAGACAGCTTAACAAACGCATTAATGAGCATCTTCCTTCATGGTTCGGTAAAGGTCAAATAAAATCCATACTAAGTTCTATTTTGGCTCATTTGATTGATAGTGGTCACCAAGTGGACAAAAATAGTGCTTTCAAAGTTATCTATCGTATTCCATCGAGTCTTTCGAATGGAATCATAACCCGTCTTCTACACCTAGCCGAAGCTATGGGAATTCTAGAGAACAATCCTAGTCTTTGCCTGTAGGTGATAAGTCTATCCCTTCTTTCCTATTCGCTGCATTCGATTTGGTTAAGTTGTGCAAGTCTTCAGATGTCTTCCTTCATGTGAATGAAATCCTCTTCCAAGAATTTCGACATTCTCAAAATCAATCTTATGTCCGCTGTCTGTCGCATGCATTGCTATAGCCGATCTTTTTTCTAGACGTTTCAGTTCTAATTCATTTCTAGGTGGACGTTTCGTGCATTGTCTGGGTTCATTCACTCCGACCTTCACCTGCCTACTGCTCTCCCTTATATACCATGCATCACATTCTGAACACTTTATCTTGTAGACACAATTACTTTGTGACATTCTGGGAACTATATCTTTGACAGGCACCGACGCTTCCTCCAGAGAACTAGAAGGTTTAACATAGACTTTAATATTATATGAGGCAAACTATCTTTGAAGTTGTTCAGCTGTGTCCTTTCGGTATGGGATGGCTATCGTCGATAGCCAGGATTTTTCAATTTTCTCTTTTCCCTTATGCTCCTTTCTATTGATAATATTATCTAGTAGCTTTTCAGGATAACCATTTCCAATCAAAATCAGTTTTATATTGGATATCTCGTTCTCCATATCGTCATTATCTATTATAATGTTTCTAGCTCTGGTAACGAGATTTAAAGCTACTGAAACTTGCATTCCTATTGGATGATCTGAGTGAA
This sequence comes from Trichobilharzia szidati, assembly GCA_944472155.2. NCBI lineage: Eukaryota > Metazoa > Platyhelminthes > Trematoda > Strigeidida > Schistosomatidae > Trichobilharzia > Trichobilharzia szidati. The sequence goes on along the minus strand of OX235274.1, from coordinate 21,207,613 downwards.
AATTCAAATACTTGTTGGAATGTGTCGGCTTTCTGTATATGGTAAACTTTAGTTCCTCGTCAGTTTGTCTTTTTACAAGACAATCAAGAAAGTGTAGAGTTACGTAAGCCGATTCTATTTCATTAGTAAATTCAATATATTCTGAGACTTAATTGATTTCTTTTAGAAAGTTTTCTTTTTCAGCTTTCTTGATGATGATAAATGTGTCATCTACATATCTGTACCATATTCTAGGATGACAAATAAAACTTGTCAATGCTTTCTTTTCTAGGGCTTTCATATATAGATTTGCTACAATTGGAGATGCTGGTGAACCCATTGCAACTCCATTTGTTTGACAGTATAGTTTGTCATTAAAGGTAAAATGTGTAGCTTCCAAACAAAGTTTTAAGCATTTTATAACTTCATCTATTGATGATAAAGATTTAGTTAATACTTCTTGATTGTTTTCAAGTTCATATTTCATAATATCGAGTGAATCACAAATAGGAATACTAGTAAATAAAGAAACCGCATCAAAACTTGCCATAATTTCGTCTTCTTGGATAATTATGTCCATTACTTTCCTTTTAAATTCCTCAATATTTTTGATGTTCGAAGGAATATTGTATTGAAGTGGTTTCAGTATTCGTGATATGTATTTTGATAAAGTATATGTTACTGAATTGGTAAAATCAATTATTGGTCTTAAAGGAACATCTATTTTATGTATTTTCGGCCTTCCATAAAATCTCGCGGCCATGTTTGTCTTGGGAGCTATTGAAATCCAAACTGAATTTCCTAATTTTGGTTTCAATTCTCTAAGTAAGGGCATTCTCTTCCCAATAATCCATGAATATGTCAGCTATTATTGGTGAGATAGGCGATCCCATGGCTACTCCCTCATTCGGTTGGTATATTTTCCCTTCGAATGTGTCGACTCAATAAAATTCAGTATGGAAGTAGAGAATGAAATTGGGGAACTGCCTATGCTAGACTGCAAAATACAAAGAATAACAGATGGTAGCATTAAAACGACGCTATATAGAAAAACCACACACTCTGGAAGATTCCTTGATTACCACTCAGCTCAACCACTCACAGTAAAACGAGGATTAATACAAGGTCTTGCAGATAGAATACGTAGAGTTACAAAAACGCCAGAGGACTAGTGTAAAGAAATAAATGTCCTATTCAAAATGCTACTCGACGACGACAACCCAAAAGAATTTATAAAAGATAATATAAAAAAGCGAAAACAAGAGTAAAACCGGAGAATAACAAAATTGAAGAATGCAAGAAAAGTCACAATACCATATAAAAATGGTACATCAGAGGCAATTCAAAGAAACCTCAAAAATATCGGCATTCACACAACTTTTAAACCGACAAATCTAATCAAAAATAAAATAAATCAACTGAAAGATCCCATAAAAATGATGGATAAAAACAACTTGATTTACAAAATATCTTGTGCTGACTGCCCGACTAAATATGTGGGTAAGCATCCAGATCACTCAAAATAAGAGTGAATGAACATAAACGCCCAACCAAAGGTCAACCAACAGGAACACAAGCCTACAAGAATCTTGAAAAAAATTCATCGATAGCTGCACATGCATGGGACAAAAACCACAATATCGATTGGAACAATGTGTGTATTCTAAAAACTAACACGAACAAATGGAAAGAAAGACTTATAACAGAATCGATATTCAATAAAGTCACACCGGATACATGTAACAAGGGTGACTCAGTACAACTATCAACAACTTGGAATATAATTCTGAATAAAAAAACACGAATGAACAAAATTAAATGAACTACATATATGAGTACAAATCATAAGTGTGAACATGGGCAGTAATTTTGCTTTAAAGATTACCAATAACAAAACTTATCATTGTGTGTAAACTATTGAAATATAATTATACTTTATTTGATCTAATCTACAATGTTCAAACGTTTTACTGATTTTAATGTAGGATAATGTTTATCACATATGAATTCACGTATTTTCCATATAACAAATAACATACATACACAAACACACACTCATACAAAACTAATGTGTACTAATCAACTATAAAAGAGTGAACACAACAACAACTTGACATTAGTCATTACAAATATATGTGATGACTGCTTACATATTTTCTATTGGTAAAACAATGTCCATGGACAAATGACCTTCAAATAACTGACTTCAATTTATGTAAAACAAATTTTGGACTATATATTTTGATGATTAATAAAAATGCGAATAAATCTGCTGAAGCAGCTGTGGCTTATACAGCGAAACGTTCAGAAAAATCTTGTTTTGATTTTCTTAACACGCTGGGATTAATTTAACTAATTTATAATGAATCAATCTGACTCGGCGCTGAAATTACTCCAGAAGTTCGTAACACCTACGGCCTGGAAACCCGAAGTCTTATGTTTGTTGGCCATGAAACTGTTCATATTTATGATCTCACAGAAACAGATGGGTACGTTTACAAGAAATCTGAATCTGATAATGTCACTTTCAACACAAATACACATGACCCATGTAATTATATACGTACGTTCACACAGAAAGTAGACACCTAATCTTGTCAACTGCCATCTACAGTAATATGACGAAGGTTGAACTAATGGAAATACTCGAGGTACTCGACTTAACCTACAGACGCTTGCTAGAAGACAGGCTGTTACTAACGAGCGTCGTTATCTAAATGATTTGGTTTCCGGATCCTCATAAAGGAGACTCTGGGAAATACAACGTTAACACCGTGGCAAAATCAACAGATTTTTAAAGATGCCAGATAACCAAATTTAATTGGATCCACCAATATACTGGTATTCACACAGTTGTGATTCTTAAAATAGCCATAACTATTCTGTTCGACTAAAATGAACTCATCCTTGTATCTTTTCAATTAATAAACGCCTCTCAAGCATTCGAACAATTAATCTATCAGTTCCTCCATGGTATTTCTTGGTTATACACATGCACTCCCGACCTACTCACCGGCAGTTAAGATGAGGTCAATATCGCTCTGACGGTTACATAATTGAAATAATTCCTAACTGAGACACAGACGTATACCCTTTTTCACTTAAGATGTCAGTTACCGTGTAATCAGATTCTCACCGTCACTCAACTGACTGACATCTTCTCTGATGTCTCACAACCACTACTTCATTGTCTAGGTGGAATAGCCTGTTTGCTTCATTAGTGACTCGGGCTATTCAGTCACTCATCGACACTGAGTAGTTGTCAGTTGAAGGGCTATTTCCTTGAGTCAAAACAGTGAAGTGGTAATTTGGTTAAGAAGGCACCTCTGGTATTTCTCTTAGGAGTGGCGTACAACACCATATGGGGTAACTTTTCTATTCCAAACAGCGCTTTAACAGCAATGTAGAATTTTCACTATTTTTAAAGGTCAGCTACACCTGGCATTCCCATCGAGTCACCTTTTCATCAAGTACTAACTGGGCCCTACTTAGCGTACCTTCGGTGATTGGAAGTGAACGAGTGTTTGAAAGTGGTAGTACTGCTATTTTTGTCTGCTGGTTTCTAGAAAACTCTAATACTCCTACGACAAATGGAAAGAACAAAGAAAACTATAGAACTCAAGTTTTGAAGTCGTGTGATTATAACTGATATGATTATAAACCACAATAAATTGTGCTCGAAACATTTTCATGCAGTAAATAATACTATTTCACTCACTATGTGATTTATCTAAGAAAAAATTAATGTAGACCTGAACGGATTTAATTCTGCCTACTTCAATAATTACTTCGACCTCCAGGAACTGAACACAAGTAGGCGCCTTGCATTACCCTACTTTTAACGAGAAGATTGAAAATTGCAAGAGTTAGCCTACCTTAAAATAACTACTTTTCCTAAACAGAGGTAAGTAACAGACTACCATCCATCGTCTCAGGGTACAAGTAGTAGAGTGGTTATTCTTAGAGTCACTCCTGAAGATCAATTTGGCATTATACACACTATAAACGTAATTCTGGACTCAAACAATGAACGAACTGAGTAGCGCAATTACGGAAAATTTCAAAGTGAAACTTTCGTCCGACACTCAAGCTATTGGCTGAGAACGCTCTTTCATTCAATATGGCATAACAACAGTCTCTGTTTCAATCCTCAAGTAATGTCAGTCATCACTATATGCCTTCCCACATGTATCCTGAATGGTGTCAGAAATGCAAAGACGAGTGTACATTTTGGTAGGGGCAGCACATCGTCTTTCACATAAGAGCACCACAATATTGACAGTTTCTTAAACACAATCGCAGATTCCCAATAAGTCATAGATATGTGCTACAACAGATAAATGTGGAATCATTCGACAAATTTCTTGCTCTCATCCCCTTTATAATACTACGCATTTGATAAATTTTATTTACATGGGCCGCCGAGTCAAAACTCGACGACTCATCAGGTAAGAGAGGACAGAGATCCTTGTGACAACAATAACTACTGAATAATGTGGTCAAAATGCTCGTTTAAGCCTTAACAGCCTCTGCAGTTCCGTCTTCTTCCTCTCCTAACTTCATCAAAGTGAATTTCGAAAGACTGATAGGAATCTCCATGCATCGTCAATTTTTATTTCATTGACTAGCTGTTACATCTAATGAAGTATTTGAGTAAGACTGAAATCACTAAAATGTACGTCTTGGGAGAATTGTCGCACCTACTACTGACGTATAGGCACAACTCTTTTTATCAGAGCAGTTTTGAGAGGATCCTGAAGTTTTGAAGAGGGGTAGGCGATGATCTCACACTTATCTCCGATAATATTTTCAGGAAGCCTCACAATAACTAAGTGACACCTAAGACAAAGGGTGAAACACATTTCCGCATGAGCGAACCCTACGAAAGTTCGGCGTGTCCAGAAGGTGTTGTGGTAACTACAATCTGCACAAGAAAGTTGATTTCAGCATTCAGTGTGGTACGTTATGATGAGAACATACATTAAAATGCCACAATTATAAAATTAATCAAGCAGAAAAATTAATGAAAAAATAGTAACAATCAGCCACGAGAAAACAAACCAAACTACAACCAGTAAATAACTGAAAGTAATGATAAACCAAACTGCAGATATGGCGCGGACTCACGAGTTGTAATTGACAGGTTGTGTGGTCAACATTTCACACTATACAAACCTTACTAGATAGAATGTAATAATGTCACAATTTAATCTGTACTTTACCAAACCTGCAACTGCTATTAACAAAAGTTGAATAAAAAGGTTTGGCTTTTTAAGAAAATGTTCTGCAGAACGACTTGTTTAGAAGACTGAACGTCACAATAACTTCGAGAGAAGCTTTCAGGAACTTTTTTAACCATTGTGGCTGAACTATAAACTCTAGCTTCGTATATGTTACCAGATCGGAGAAATGTGTAAAACAGCGTCCAGCCTGGTCGACAAAACACACCGTAATATAACTTCAAAAATCTAAAGCACCCTCGAGTCGGGCAGAAGTTTGTCCATTCATAACTAAACTCATGCAGTTTTAGCCCTATATTAATTCTGGTACAGTGAAAGATGCATCGAGACTGGCTCTTACTGGAAAGCAGATATTTTTTGCAGTTACTCCATAGTTCTCTGAAATAAAGTGATGCCGTGGAAGTTGGATGGTGAATGCCTGACACGTATATACATGGAACACGCGAATTCTATTTTGAAAAGTTCCACTTTATATGAGAACACTCACTGACTCGTCTTCAATCTTCGTAATGTTTGTATTTTCCAGAAATTGTTTATACAAGTCATCATAGTTTTCTAAATTCCAATAATACACAACCCACAAACAAGCAATTAGGTGATACGCTAATTTGGTTGGATGATATTTTTCTCATCAGATGTCGAATGAGTTCAAAATCCAATTCGAAATTAGTACAAAACTTGATGAGATTTGAGTGAGAAATACTCTGCTGAGAAACAAAACGTAATCATGATCTGTTATTCTGCGTTGTTCGTGGTTCTGTTGCTCCTCAGTAATGCAAGTCGGCGCACTCTCGCTATAGTCCCAAAACCAACAGTTTACAACAAAGCTTCAACAGCCTGCAACCTGATGCAAATACTCACCTACGAACACAACTACCCAACATGCTTTATACTCACAGACGCACTGAGAAGATTTCGTCTCCATCTAGCATCACAGCACCCGCCAATTCCTCCAGAAAGCAAAGACAAATGTATCATAAACAAATTGAAAATTGAAATCATGGATGGTTGTGACGAAATTGCAGATAAACTGTGGCCGAGTCATATAATGAACGAATCATGTGAGTCAGAACACAAGAAGTATTTCATTCACCACTTTGCAGATAACGTGAACATTGAAGATACAGAAATCTCGATAAGTTCAAAAGAGGTTTGGGGTGCACTACGTGCCCCTGAAACTGTACTTCAGATGGTGTACAAGGATGAATTTGGAGGGGTTAGTTTTGTTTTTGTCGACAACTTGACTTCATCAATATATTTCATCTAGAATATGATATTTAAGGGATCTGTGGAAGATGAACCATTATTCTTCCATCGCGGAATACTCTTAGATACTGGAAGTAATTTCATCACAGTTGAAACTATTCGGAATTTAATAGTAGGAGATGTTATATTTAGCATAGTATTTTCTGTTTTCAGGATATCATGGCTATGGTTAAAATGAATGTATTTCATTGGCATATCACAGATGATCAATCATTTCCGTTTGTCTCAACCACCTATCCAGAACTGTCACACAAGGTAAGTTGAGTCGATATTGAGCGTTTAATAATTCCGATTCTCGTCTCAATATCAACAGGGTGCATATCACCCACAAAGGTGTACATATGATGAAATAGAAGTGTCTGATTTATTGGAATACGCTCGTCTCCGTGGAGTCCGGATCATTCCAGAATTTGATACTCCAGGTAAATAAGTTTGAAGATATTTGGTATGATGTAATTATCCACCAATTTTGCCCACATGAAATGATGTTATGTAAATATTTGAGTCAGTAATATAGTGTTCTCGAAATAATGCCGCGAATGGAACTTTGAACCATGAATTCGGCGGAGGCACTAGGTTTGAAACTGTAATGCGGTTTGTTCATGATATTATATTTTCAGGTATATTAACTCAATGAGCATAAACGCCTAACCAGAGGTCAACCAACAGGAACACAAGCCTACAAGGATCTTGAAAAAATGCATCGATAGCTGCACATGCATGGGACAAAAACCACAATATCGATTGGAACAATGTGTGTATTCTAAAAACTAACACGAACAAATGGAAAGAAAGACTTATAACAGAATCGATATTCAATAAAGTCACACCGGATACATGTAACAAGGGTGACTCAGTACAACTATCAACAACTTGGAATATAATTCTGAATACAAAAACACGAATGAACAAAATTAAATGAACTACATATATGAGCGCATCAGTCCTGAGTTGCATGAGAGATTCTTATTCGACGAAAGCCTTTATCGGTACTCTGTGAAGAAATGACCACAGTTTTATTCGAATCATTGCGGGTTTACGGTTCTATTTATTCTTTTTCAATCGCTTCACGTAAACCAGAAAACGTGATGAAGTATTCGAAAATCGAATAGCTTGAATGTAATTAGTTGAAGTGTCAGTAAAACTTTCAAGTGGTTGATGACTGCTTTGAAATTCATAGGTAATATCATTGAATGAATCCATGCAGCTCAAGTTCCTAGAGCAACGGCCGGTTCGCCCTTATTTAAACATTATTGTTGTTCATAACAACAATTAATTCACTACTTTTATGTATCCATACATGTAGAGCCTGATGATGAAGTTATCGAAAAGAGTATTCTTTGTTCAGTAACCATTCTTTTGAAAATTTTAACGGACACTTCTAAAAGCTGTCAAAATGACCTTCACTGATTGTCAAAATACTTCCTTGCAGCGCATACATTGTCATGGGGAAAAGCATTTCCAGACTTACTAACAAAATGTTATCAAGACTCTAAGCCAACTGGACAATTGGGTCCAATGAATCCAGCCAACGATTCTACATTTGAGTTTCTGAAGAATCTGTTTACAGAAGTCACCAGCCGATTTCATGATAATTATATTCATCTTGGAGGAGATGATATAGATTTTGCCTGTTGGTGAGTTTACGCATATTTTATGTCACAGTTCATTGAGTAGACGCGTTAGGACATCCCAAAATTCTCAAAGAATTCTGACGGAAAACGTTTTCTTGCTTCAGATGAATGCAGGTTGAATTCGTCTCATCTAGCACACTTTATCACTACTTAAAATTTATATTTGTTTGAATCTCAGCCAAGTTGAAATGAATGATTCTCGTGTTTTGTTCGCCAGACACTTCCAAACCTCTTGAAGAAAATAGTTGGAATTAAAATAATAAAGGTATATATAAAGCGAACAGTTTGTCTGTACAACTCTTGTTCAGTCATCTCTGAATCGTGATAAGTCATCAGAAACAATACTGAATGCATTGTGAACGACATTTGACAGAATAATTCGCAAGACTTATCATTAGCCTGAATGATTTATACACCGTGAGCAGGGTATGCAGGGTTTTGTATCAGCCTACAATAAAACTGTTTGAATAAAATTCATGATGAACTGGTGTGAAGTAAGGGAATCTGAACTAAACAATTTGCATGTGAATGTGTGAATAATTGCAGATCATTTGTCAGCATATTTCGAATAAAATGAAACGGCGTTAATGTTGATGCCAATTTTGAGTCATTAATGTTTCATTTGAAGTCTTCAGTTACACGTATCCCTAATGAAACCGCCAAAAGTCTCAATGAAACATAAACATATTTTGTTTTATAAGATACACATAATCAGGTTCATAAATTACGTATGAAGATTAGTGATTCATATCTATACTACTTATTGATCAAGACCTGTCATGCATCAAAAAAGATGTGACGGTATCATTTTAACTAACTTATTCATATGATATCCTTCCAAATAATATCATAAATAGATTGTGAAACATTTCATTCCTGTTGATGGCATAACTTGCGACTCAGCTGCATAAGAGAATTATGCCACATTATTTGTTTGCTGAATGTCTTACACGACTTCACTAGGAGGGTATCACTTCACTTTCAGACACTAGCACAACTTACATGAACTAGTTCGTTTCCATGATTCTGGTTTCATAGACCTCAAAGAAGTTGAAACTAAGTTGGATGTAAAACACCTTGGATTGTGTTTTTCCTCCAATCTTTCTCGGTATTTCTATATCAAGTTAGTTTGTAGAAAGATATTTTCCGCATTAATCCAAGCTATCAGTCAGTAATTTGGATAACTATTTTGATAAAAAATTCGGTTTCTAAAAATCACTGACGAAGAACGTGTTAAGATTAAACTTACTGTGTTTCTGTGTGTTCTTTCCTTTAGGATTTCGAATCCAGAAGTAGTCGAATTCAAGCAAAAAATGGGTTTCCCTCATAATTCTTCCCAGTTATTAAATTATTACGTGTCGAAAGTTGTCGACATTGTCAAAAGTGTTGCTGACCGAAATCCTTCGATTACACCTATTTTGTATCAAGATGTTTTAGATTATGGATATCAGGTAAGTGTTGGGAGATGTGTTTAGTAGTAATTGTTTTATCCACACACACACACCACACTATCAGATGTGATTATTTCACAAGGTGAATTGTGGTTCACTAAACGCCTATTGTTCATAAACATTTTAGAGTATTAGCATAACTTTATAGCTTTGTTTGTTCACGGTGACTCTTTCTCATATCATGATCTCAATGGTGGGGATATTTCTCATATTCCTGTTATTGATGTTGTATTATATCTATTGGACTTCTCCGGTGTTGGTTAGTTTCATGGATAGCGACTCGATGATCAACTGTGAATGGTGAAATGGTTTTCTGGCTTATCAGCCACTTCTTAACATTTAAAAAGAGGAAGGTTGACTGTTAGGCTGGAAAGCTTACTCTTTAAAAAATTAACCCATCACTACGATAATTGGATGTACAGAAAAATATGAAAAATAAACTCATTCCTTGCTGGAAAATAGAAAATTTCTAGGATGAACTGTGTTTGTCCTTGAAAGCCTTCACTAAGCCACTCAAATTGAGTGTCACCTTTCGAGAATAAGCATGAGGACACGAATTGTTCTCACCCTGTCCGAGGTTGCTCAGAACACAGATTGAAACAGGTGTGTTATGACACTGTTAGGAATCTGTGAACACAGGTGAATTGGAATTGAGATCTCCAAATTCACAGCTGTATAGTTAATAATCTAGTCCAACCACTCAGACGACAACAAGTACATTGAGAGTGTTTTCAATCATGGTAATACTGACAACATAGAAAGCGTTCATGAGCTGCACACTGATCTCCTGAAAGAAGGTGACTGCAAGATTCGAATCAAAAAGAAGAGAAATTGCAGTTATACAGTGATCTGTACCTAAAACCAACACAGAAGGAGGACGTCTACGGGCACATGCAGACAGTAACGGACAAGAACCCATCCAGAATTTGAGTTGGTAGCACAAATGTCACACTGTGGACAGATAGCGCAAGCAGAGAGTTCATCATGAGTCTGGCGTCAGTCAGTGCTGCTGGAACTTCATGTAAACTAATATTTTCTCGAGAAAGTTATACAAAACGGTTAACTATGATAACTCAGGCTTAATTGTCCCGTTCTGAAAACTTGTCTGACCCAAACAGAATAAATTAATCTTTGGACTTGACTCTAAACTCTTAGCATTACACTCGCTGAGTTGAGTTATTTGGTTCCATTGTGGCACATAAATTAGTAAGCAACCAGAGATAGTTCCATATATTCAGCGATTCAGGATTTCCTACTTGCTGCGAAACTTCGGTTGGTTTTCTAAGACATTTAAGCTCTTAGATGACACCACGTGTTAATGCCTTAGTCTTAGTCACACTGGTTGTGATATTATTGAGTGGAGTGGGGATGCATTTAGTTGACGAGACTCAAAGAAGATGAAATACGCTTCACGTTTTTCACTACTATAAATAATACGGAAACGCTATTTATTTCATCTCTGCCATTATGCGTCGGTGGTACAGTGATCAGGACGCTCACCACCCATTCACGAGGACAAATTTCAATCACCGCTTGATGTACACTTGATATCAATAGTTGACCTGCTACATTACGGTTACCGATAGATAACTCGTGCTGAAAAGTCTATAGTTGTGTCAAAATAGTGTATGGGATCAAGCTATAATAAAAACCGCATATTTTCTGGTTCTAGAGGATTCTTGAAACCAAATATTAGTAGCTCACTTAAACTTCATTTTAAACGTATAGAAATGCTGCGATGTATTGACTTGACCGTCATTTGTATTAACAAAGCCGTTTGTTCAATCTGCTGTAATATTACGTGGAAATTGATTGATCTGGAGTTAGGATAGCTGTTAAAGTGTGCTAATTTCCCGAAGACATTACTGTCAAGGATGACAAGTGTTCTGCCTAGCTTTATTTTCAGATTGAAGAAAACCAAGTTCTCATTGCCCATTTTATAAGTCTTTATCTAGCTTGGCGATCGCGCTGCAATCTTGATTAAAAGAAATCAGTCAGTGCCAACTCCAAGGATCACAAGTAAGACATTGGTTACTCTGAAGTGGCGAATCCAGGAATGACATACTTTTTCCAAAAATTCAAAGACCTTACAGTTGAAAATAGAACAGTAGCTAGTTGACTGCATCTTTCAGTTGTCGGAAAACGATCCGACTCTGTATTTTTCCATTAAAGATAGACAAACACTTAACACGTCCTCAAAGAAAGGCTTTGGACATCTCAGATAGCTTTGGCATTCCTCATAATAACCACTGTATAATTGAAATCTCTCATCCTTTGAATAAGGTGTCTCTCACTTTCTAGATTACCATCTGATCGTAAATTTCTCTCATTATAAGATATTTGTATTCGTTCAGCAAACAACCAGTAATTGCACAAATGTTTGATTCCATCTTATAGGGTGACAAAAACACAGTCATTCATGCTTGGCAAAGATTCAGATGGAAAGAATATGCCAGAAAGGCTACTGGAAAAAAATTCAACGTCATAGTTTCTGGTGGTTGGGATTTAACTCAGCTACATAACGAATATGATTGGATTGAATACTACGAACATGATATCAGAGAATTTGGAGGTTAGTTGGTTTACCGTATGCTTTTAATAGGAATGGTGCCATTAACCAAACTTATGTGTTGACACTGTCTATTGGATTTGCTTAATTTCGAACTTATTTGTCATTTACCAGTGTTAAACGGTTGGTAATTTGAAATTACACAGTATGCGGTGATATAGGTAACAATAATAATAATAATTTGCTTTATTCCAAAACAGTACATGTGATACAGAATGGAATTCTCAGCATTTTTACTACAGTATTGCATCCAGTTAGTACATTATCAATAAATAGAATTCTACATAGATTGAGAAAACCACAGTTCATTATTACAACAACACATTGGCATGTCAGTAGCAAAGGTAAAGCTGAAACAATGTTTGAAGGTGTTAGAAAAGTGGGAGCTGTCTTATTAACTGGCGTAAGCGAGAGAAAGAAACAAAGCAGCACATAACGGAAAAAGAAGAGAGAGAAAAGGAAAAGAAAGAAAGAAAATGTTGTACCTATTGATGATGTGGGTTGGAAAGACGAAATCCAGTTGTACTACTGACTATTTAATGAATTATAGGTGTCACGCCTAATGCTTTCTTTATCACACAGAACACGAGCCAAGTAGGGTATGGTTGAGTTTTTGGACTTGCTGGTGCGAGAATATAGTTTTCTATATAGGCTTCTGGTTTTACCTGATGAGATGCAAGGGGAGAGTTGTGAGTGAAGAGGGTGGTGTGAGTTAGATAAAATGGATTTCGCCCATTTTTCACATGAGTCCATGTGCCTGTCAACCAGAGTATTAGCAAGCTTGTTAAGTGGCACGTTGCTTACCCTGCTAACAACATTTAACATGCTGCGTAAAATGTTATAGTCTTCCTTCAGGAGCCCGGGAAAACTAAGGGGGAACAATAGAGAATAATAGGCAGGATGTGAGAATTAACGAATTGTAGGAGTAAGGGTTGGGTTATACCAGAGTGTTTTAACTTCTTAATGCAGAAAGTAAGACGGAAAATTTCTTAGAAATTGCTAAGATATGAGACGACCAGGAGAGATCAGCAGATAGAATGACGCCTAGGTATTTAATTTCCGATTTAGTTTCTATTTCAGTGCCGTCTATGTTGCATACCTCGTGAGAGCCAACCAGTTTGTTTAGGTCGGATTTATGCCTAAAGGTGAAATTGATTGTTTGGCATTTGGAGGGGTTTAGGGTAAGACCATTTTCCTTGGACCACTGGCTGATTTCTGACAGAAAGCCATTAAGTTTAGAGCAGTCGCTTTGACATTTGATAGGCAAAGATACAGACAGATCAACAGCATATTTGACAAAATTAATGTCACTTGAGGATGGTAAGTCATGTAGAAAGAAAGAAAAGAGAAGTGGGGAGAGTACAGCGCCTTGGGGGACTCCGGCTTCAGTGAGTACAGCAGAGGATGATTTACCTTTGTATACGGTGTACTGCATTCTGTTAGAGAAGTAGGAATGCAACCAGTTAGTGACCCAGGACTCAGTTTTTGTCAAAGAGAGCTTATTTAGCAAGAGAAATCTAGGTACACAGTCGAAAGCAGAAGTGAAGTCAAGGAAGGTGCAGCGGACGTATTTGGCACCTTTATCTAATAATGAGATGATGTTGTTGTGTAAGACAGCTGCAGCGTCTAATGTACTCCTACCCTGTCTATAGGCAAATTGTTTTGGGTCTTCGAAGTTTTTAAGGGAGGGTTCAAGTTTAAGAAGTATTAGTTTTTCCATAAGCTCTAGAAACGGGGAAGTGATGGCAATGGGTCTGAACTTTACGTTCTTACCGTTTCCAGGTTTAGGGACAGGGACAATTCTGATGTCTTTCAATGCACCAGGTACGATATTTTTGGAGAAAGAAGCATTTAGGATGTTGGTTAGTGGAGAACACAACACATCTGCACATTGTTTTAGAACATAGGCAGGTATACCATCAGGATCAAGACTGCGTGAGGGCTTGAGCGTTTTAACCACATTTTAGAATATCGACAGCATTGAAGTCACGAAAGTTTTCTGCTACATGATAGGTAACATTAGAAGTAATTAAAGTAGAAGGACAGCGTATGAAAGACTGATTAAGAGCATTAACATCATACGAGGGAAAAGCATTACAACGCTTACTATTACCAGCAATTTAATTAAAAAGTTTCCACATGCTGATTGGAGATTTACATGGTAAAAGTGTATCATTATAGATATATTATTATTATTGTTCCCTTGGGTTCCTAGTGGAACATAGGGCTTCAACTGCACGTCTCCACTTGCTTCTGTCTTCTGCTGTTCTTTTCACTTGCGTCCATGTTATTCCATACTGTTTCATCTCCTCCTCACACGATCTCCTCCATGTCACCCTTGGACGTCCCACTCGTCGCTTCCCTTTCGGGTTCCACTCGAGGGCTTGACGCGCGATGTCACTCAACGGCCTTCTCAGCGAGTGTCCAATCCATCTCCACTTCCTCCTGCATATTTGTTGGGCGATTGGTTCTTGTTTCGTTTGTTCCCATAGCTTCTTGTTGGTGATTCTTTCTGGCCATCTAATCTTCAGTATGGAGCGAAGACAGTTGTTGATAAAGGTCTGCAACCTGTTGAAAATATTCTTGGTGACCCGCCAAGTTTCTGATCCGTAAAGCAAAATTTACTTGACGTTTGTATTGAAAATGCGAATTTTGTTGTTGATGCTGAGTGACGAAGATTTCCAGATTGGTTTCAGGTTGATGAATGTGTTTCTCGCCTTCCCGATTCTCGATTTGACATCCTCGTCCGTTCCTCCTGTGGTTGAGACAATGCTCGCCAGATAAGTGAAAGAAGTAACCTCTTTCAAATCCCTCCCGTTGATGGTGATTGGCGCTGGATGTTGCTGCTGCTGTTGTTGTTGTTGGTTGGTTATTTTCATAACCTCCGTCTTGTCTATGTTCACCTGGAGTCCTGTCTTTGCTGCTTCTTCGACCAGTTTGTCGGTTTTCACTTGTAAGTCTTCGATTTTGTGTGACATCAAACATAAATCATCCACGCGCGAAATCCAGGTCTTCTAGATTCTTCACGTCGGTCCAGGATATCCCTGTCTGCTCGTTTCCCGCTGTCTGACGCATAATCCAGTCCAGTGCACCACAATTAGGAATATCATTGGTGATAATAAGCACCCTTGTCTGACTCCTGTGTTTACTCCAAACGCCTCGCTGAGTTTTCCGTTGTGGATCACTTGACATGTGCCGTTGTCGTACAGTTGTTGAATAAGGTTGATGAATATTTGCGGTACGCCGTAGTACTCGAGTAGTTTCCAAATTACTTCGCGGTCAACGCTGTCGAAGACATTCTCAAAGTCTGTAAAGTTGAGGTAGTGATTTGATTGCTATTCCATGCTTTGTTCGATGATAATGCGTAGAGTTGCAATTTGGTCAGAACATGATTTGCCTTTCCTGAATTCAGCTTGTTCTGGTCGGAGTTCTGTATCCAGTGCGTCCTTGATTCTCTCCAGGATGATGCGACTCAGGATTTTACTTGGCGTCGACAGGAGCATGATTCCTCGCCAGTTCTTGCAGAGTCCCAGGTCGCCCTTCTTTGGTAGTTTCACCAGGTAACCTTTCCTCCAGTCAGCAGGCACCTTTCCCTCTTTCCAGATCTTTTGCAATAATGGAGTCAGCATATCTGCCGTCGTTTCTGGGTCCGCTTTCAGTGCTTCCGGGGGTATTCCATCTGGTCCAGCTGCTTTTCCAGCTTTCAGAAGCTTGATTGCATTCATGACTTCAGTTTTCGTTGGAGGATTGGTGTCAACTTGCAGTTGTGTACGTGCTGTTGTTGGTATTACTGGACGAGTTGTAGGTGGTGGTCGGTTCAAGAGTCCTTTGAAGTGGTCCGCCCATTGTTTAATCTGTCTTTCTTCTTTGGTAATTGGGTTCCCTTGGCTGTCTTTTATAGGTTTCACTTGTGTTGATCTCTTCCCGGATAGAGACTTGGTTATCTGATATAGTGTCCTCAGGTCCCTTTTGCCTGCTGCCTTCTCAGCTTCAGTGGCCAGATTGTCGTAGAATTGTCTTTTTTCCTTCCTGGCACTCTTCTTCACTTCTTTGTCCAGTGCTGTGTAAGTTGAGTTCAGCGTCTCTTTCTCTTGTCCATCTTTGCATTGAATCATTTTCTCTTTCACTTTTCTCCTCTCCTCTATTAGTTTCCAAGTGTCTGTTGAGAGCCATTCCTTGTCTTGTTTCTTCTTTCTTCCTAAAACCGTTGAGCACGTTTCGTTGAAAATTACCTTCAGAGAGTTCCAATGGTCTTCCACGGATGATTCCTCAGTGGTGCCACGTAGTGTTTCCTGCTTTGCTCTGACAGTTGCAGTGAAAAAGTCCTGTGTGATTGTGTCCTTCAGTTTGTGAGTGTTGAACTTGCATTGTGGCCTATCCCCAGCTATCCTCGAGGCTTTCAGCTTCACCTTGAATGTCCCTTGTACCAGATAGTGGTCTGAACCCACATCTGCTCCTCTCCTCGATCTTGTGTCCAGTAGGCTCCGTCTCCACTTCCTTGAGATTGAAATGAAGTCTATCTGGTTTTTGGTGTGTCCATCTGGTGAAATCCATGTTGCCTTGTGTTTATCCCTGTGTTTGAACACACTGCCACCAATCACCAAATCATTGAAGGCGCAGAAGTCTGAGAAGAGTTCACCATTTTCGTTCATTTCACCGAGGGCCTCACGACCCATGGTGAGTTCTCTTCCTGTATTGTCTCCTCCCAGTTTCGCATTCATGTCGCCCATCAGGATTTTGATATCGCTCTTTGGGACGTTGTCCATTACTGTTTGTAGTTGACTGTAGAAATCCTCCTTCTTCTCATGTTCTGAGGCGTTTGTAGGCGCGTAGCACTGAATGATTGTAACCTTTTTTCCTTTTGAGTTGAACCTGGCTGTCATTATCCTGGAGGAGATTGGTTCCCACTGCATGAGAGCTTTAGCCGCTGTTGGTGACATCATGATGGCTACTCCCTCGGTGTGCTCGTGATCGTCCTCTGGGTGACCGGAGTAGATTATTGTCTCTCCAGTTGATAGTTGGCTCCTTCCACATCCGTTCCATCTGCTCTCGCAGATTCCCAACACTTCTATTCTATATCTCCTCATTTCTGCGGCTACCTGAGCAGCCTTCCCAGCTTCGTACATTGTACGAACATTCCACGTCCCCATCCTTATTTTCGCTTTCATCGAAAGAAGGCACATCGGCTGACTGGCTTCCCGAAGGCTTTCACCAGCCCGCGTCATTTCACTTCCCCGATTCCAGCGAAAAATAAGGTCACTATTTGTAATTTTAGAATTTTGAATATATTTGTGCGTTGAAGTTTTAGTAGCAATTTGGTTAAGTTTTGGGGGTGGAGTTGCTAGCACCACGCCCCAACCCTCCCTCTTTATCCGGGCTTGGGACCGGCTAGAATACTAGTGACCTAGTAATCTAGGCGAGGTTATCATTATAGATAGCATTAAGATTTTTGATTTCAGATTTGATCTGAGCATTAATCTTCTTGAGTCCTAATTTGTCTTTGGATTTGTATAAAGTTTCTTTTTTCCTGCGAAGTTGTTTGAGATAAGGAGATGAGAAGCGGTCGAGGCGTTTGAATAGAGTTTGTTTGGGACAGCATATATCAAGGCAGAACTTAAGATAATCCGTTATATTGACAATTGTGTCATCTAATGAACTTTCATGGAATAAATCCCAGTTAGTATTTTGTAACATGCACCTTAGATTGAGTAAGTTTTCGGATGAGTAGCATCTTTGTTGTTCTTTCATAGAGAGATGCGAGAAGACTTTAATATGTGTTTTGCTGTATATTTATGTAGAACACGAACAATAGAGTGATCAGAGTTGAGGATCGGTGCACGTTTACGTGCTTCGTAGATTCCTTCGTCATTTGTAAAAACGAAATCAAGTGTTTTGTCTAGTCGAGTGGGAAATTTGACAATGTTAGAGTGACCAAGTGCTGCAAGGAAGGAGCAATCTGACGAGTTGAAGTCCCCAGTAATAACAGATAGAGAGTTATCGAAGTTGGCAGCAGCAAACATGGTGAATTCATCAGCAAAATTTGAAAGATTAGATAGTGAGCAACTTGGAGAAATGTACATGTTTGTGATAAAGATGTGTTTATATTTGGGGAGATGTTTTGGACGACATTTGACGGTGATACAGTCTATGAAGTCATTTGAGAATGAGAAGCAAACATTATTAGAAATAGACCATTTGGAGTTAATGAAGGTTGCTACTCCACCCCCATTTTTCTTATTACCACATTTTCGGTCTTGTCTAAATAGGATGAAGTCCTTTAGAGAGATGAGATTGACATCGTACAGTTCGTGTAACCATGTTTCTTGTAATGTGATTATCGCAGTATTGTGATAAGTGTCAGTGGACATCAAGGATTGTAGGCACATTATTTTGTTTGGCAGAGAGCGGCAGTTAGTGTTCATTATGATAGGGACCGTAGTTAAGAGTATTGGTGTACGTTTAAGAGCTCTCTGCCAGCCACTACGATGCTTCCTTCTTGATTTCTTGGTAATATGAAAGTCATTGGGTCGGAAATGAATGATAAAGTTACGAGAGTAAATGATCCTTTTAGAATTCATTTTTGGGTGATAAATAAATGGAGTAAATGGTAGGTTGGATGCAATATGTAGATGTTATGATGGTAGGCCCAAAAATTCAAACAGGCCGCCAACGTCATACAACTCAGGATTCTGACGTTTAAGAATTCAAGAATAAAGAAGAGAATATTTTGATCATTTGGATGCTTTTAGTGTTGTTGTATTATGTGAGCTGGGTGGTTTAACTGCAGATTCCTAAACACTGAACAAGCACATCCTCAAAAGCAATCTTTCAGTAATGAATCTAGATCTGATGAAGGATGCATGCACCTCGATGACGAATATGTCGCAAATGTGAACTCAGATTTCCTTCTCGCATTCAACAAAAAATGTGTACCTGAGAAGGAGTGCTCGAAATTGGGTAAGAAGAAAAGATAGATGGTCTGAATTTCATGGCATCAGAATCCAAATAATCCTGAATAATTGGCACTTTGTTACTGCATGCCTCTCTGTCGCTCGCGACTAAGCAGTTCAGCTTGCATAATTTCAACCGAAACTTGTTGTGAAAGAAGAGCAATTGATGAATTATTTTATGTTGGCGTCAATAGTAGGATTGATGATTAGTGATTTCGACACCAGTATTGGTTCGTCCATTACTTCTGTTTGTCAAAACCCACGTAAATGAAGACGGAAGGATGAGACACTCCGCACCAACAATTCGCATGCATTATTCATTTATACATCATTTATCAATACCACGTACCTCGGAGGGCTAAGTTAACAAATGAGCAAATATATTGGTTGTATGAAGCTGGTCTTCCAGATTATTCGATGGCATTATCAACAGTATCCTGTCTCAGATCGGTTTTGCTGCTTATTTAATCTGACACAGTCTGATCACATCAACTAACAGGACATTTCATGCGGAAGAAGAATTTATCGGTTACTCAGTTAGACTATTACTGTGAAAATTTAAAACCATCACAGTTTTAACCTTGTGATCTTCTGCTTATGCTACAGCATCTATTTGATTTCGAAGGTGACGACTAACAGTAGCGATGAGAACAGGGCGAACATCATGAAGTGAGTTCGTACCAATGGTCTTGAACGCAAATCATTCGTTGGACTACAAAACCTGCAGTTATTGCATCCCCAACATGAATTTTGTACACGAATGTGAAAATTTCATCTCGATCTCGTTTCCACATACTGTTTAGACGATGGGTTGACAGAAAGTTATATTTATAATTGAGATAAAGTGGTAAATATTGTAGTTGTAGCAAAGATAAAGGTTGAGGCGTTTGATTATTATAAGTATTTTCCATACAAATGAATATGTAATGGAGGAGAGTATTTCCTTGTTCATACAGATGAAACTGCGGTGGCCAGGAATAAAATTTCACCCAACGGTCTCGTCAGTGTGTGGTGTATCAATGTTGTTTTCTCTTAAATATTTGTTGCGCAACAGATTCTTGGTTGGTTTGCTCTCAGAGTTTCTCGTTGCGCATCGCATGTTTCTGATCCATATACAGGAAGTGACTGACTTGACAGTTTTTTTTGAAAATCAGAAGTTTGTTCCTTATGCTGTGTACATCGGACTTCTAAACAGATTTCAGAGTGATGAATTTCTGTCTAGCCATTCCGACATTTCAAATACAACGCACCCTTAATTAGGTATTTAACTGACCATTTCTAAATCAAAAATCAGTGTCTAACTTTATCGGTACTGCCAATTCCTCTCATTCAGAAGACAACCACACATCAAACCTTAACATATAAAGCCACACGAATTGCAAATGTTTCCTTCACCAGTGAACTCGGCATATCTGAATTTGCAAATTACACTAATCATCACTCAGTCTATCAGCTTCCTGTGATGATAATAATAATTATCATGTCTTTTACAGGCTCAGACGAGCAGGTATCATTAGTCATTGGTGGTGAAGCTACAATATGGGGCAGACGCGTGGATGAGACCATTATGATCACTCTGGCATGGTAAGTACATTTTGTGAATCATTCATAGAACTCTTCGCGTTAGCATTTTTCGAGCATTTAGGAAAATATTTTTAGCTGGGTTAGGTGGAAATGAACCAAGTGTATATAACGATTTTCGGAGTCGACAAGACGACTCAGTGAAAATGTCACTTGCAGCAGAAAATGACAAAGTAACTCAACGCAGAATCTCTGTTAGAATATGAGCATTCGATAACATCCCTACAGGTTCTGATGAAACAGGATGGACAAATCAATGGGACTGCATTGTTAGCCAATCATCAAACGAATATCACAAAGATGAATTGTGATTTACAGTACTCCTATGACTGTTTTCAACGTATCGCATATTTTAACAGTCACTATTTTTGAATGTTAACCGCTAAGAATGGAGTTGACGGTCCTACTGATTTCGATATCAAATGACCATTACTGATTTTTCAGAGTAGGTTGACGCTGGCCTTTCTTAGCCTTACACCTTTTCATCAACGAATGGCACAGCTGGCCAGATACTGAGTGATACGCCTTCGTATATGCTACATAGGCGAGACTCATGCAAGAAATGATGCAGGGAGACATCCAGTTTATGACAGAGTGATTTTTGAATAGCCTGACAAAAACGTTTAGTGTGACGTAATTTTTCTTGTTTTATTTACTACAATGAAGTATCTTCTCTCATCTCTGTGACATACATATGCAGGCCCAGAGGTGCTGCTGTAGCTGAAAGATTATGGTCTAAAAACCCTGAGACAAGTGAAGAATTTTCACAACGAATTGGAGAACTTCGATGCAGAATGCTATAGTGAGTCCTTGTATTCGTATAATCATGTATTATCATGTATATTGTGAAGTTCTATTGCAATATGTTTGTGCCATGACCTTTTTCCAAAATACTCACTGTTACATTCATTCACTTCTTTCACTGCTGAATCGCAGTTTTCATCGTCTCTTGACCTCGTAGGAAAGTATGTGACGTCCATTTCTGTTTCCAAAGGAGAATCTTATCTTACTTCATTTTAGTTGCATATAATATAAGCACAAGCAGGGAAATTAGAAATTTTTCCCAGCCGCGTTTATTTGAATGTTGCGTGGTTAAAGCGATTGCAAAATCCAAAGAATTAATAAACTATCTCAATGGAAATTGAATTCCACTAAACGATTCTTCCTCCTGGGATGTATTAAACATCTTAGAGCTCTTCACTGCACATGATGAATGTCGTATAGGTCCTTGTGAAGGCTGTAATTTAACCCTGGTGATTAATTTGATGGTTTTGTGTCTGATACTGTCAGCAAATAACCTAACTCGATAAATAACAATTTGAAGACAAAACACGTAGTTAAGCAAAGAGTCTCTTTTCGGTAAAATCACTCTCCGGGTTAGCTGCAAAATCGCATTTATGTAGATTTTTCTCATTGAACGGTAGCACCGAAAGTGATGAGTTGTCGGAAAAATAGTTGTCGATATTTGTCAGTGCATATGAAGAGTTGAATATGTGTATCAGAGTAACATAGTAAGATGAATTATTTAGTCAGGATTCACATATAAACGAAGGAAAACGCCGAGTTACTTAAGAGTCCCAAAGACATACGGGAGTTAGGCAGAAATAGAAAATCAAACAAATTAAAATCAAGTGATTAGAAATCAACACAATTGTAGCGATGACGTTAGATATGATTGAATAGCTTCCTTTTGTACGCACATATCCGATTTTCCTAAATAAATCATAAAGGTTTCAGCAATGCATAGGAGAAGACAGAATATTACTCTCCATAGGTTGTTCTTCACTTCGTAGATTACTTTGAAGGAGGCGTTTGTGCAGATGGAACGGCTGTTTCTCGCTAAATGTTCGATTTACAGACAAAAGACAAGCAGATCAGCAAAGAGTCTCTTTTCGGCGAATTCATTTTCAAAGCTGTACAATCGCAAATATATATGGTTATTTTGTGTGTGTGTGCGTATACATTAAATTTGTCAAATGAAATACGGTTAGTAAGTTCAAATGAATTGGATGTTGATAAGAGGTTAGCAACAAAAGTGATGAGTTGTCATAAATGATTGTTAAATAAGAGTTACGTAATGGCATGAATAGTTTGATGAATGAGTTGTACTCAAAGGGTGAGCATGGAAACAAAATAATATACAGAATTACACAAGGGTTGTAAGTTAGAAAAATAAGCATACAAACAGAAGTAAGGTCAAATCAAACAAACAAAGAAGAGTTGGGTAAAATCAACGGAGTTGTTACCATGCGAGTAGAAGTGGTTGGATAATTTTCTTTTGTATACATAGTTCTGGTTCCACCAACTGGATGGCTAGGGCTTCTGCGATGCAAAGAAGACGAAATCGTACTGTCTTTGGGAGGTTGTTCTTCACTTTGTAGATCACTTTGAAGGAGGCGCTCGTTGAGATGGAATGACCAGTGTTGACTAGATGTTCGATTATTGCACTCCTTATATGGCCATTATTTCCTTTCTGTAGCCACGCTGGGTAGTGTTCTTTGACCCTTTTTGACAGGATGCGCGTTGAACGACCGATGTACCTGGCTCCACAGCAACAGGTGAACTGGTATATACACATAGAAGTGGTCATGTGCGGAATCTTGTCCTTTGGGTTTCTGCAGATCAGCGGGCGACTGGAGAACACTATTCTTAGTGTTGCCGCAGGGAAAGTTCTTCCTAAAGAGGTGGAAATTCTCCTTCTGAGGACGTCGCTAAGTAGGTCTCCTTTGAAGTCCAGGTTCATATAAAGTATCTTTTTTGGCACGGATTGTGTCTCTTGCTTTCGGTTTTTCTGTTTGATGTTTTTGTCTACAAATCTTGGTGGGTAGCCATTTTGTATGAAGATTTCCCTCAGGAAGTTTAATTCTTCTTCCATGGTGTCGGAGCTGCAGATGCGTCTGACGCGAGTGGCAAGGGATTTAATTAGGTTTCTTTTCCGACTGATTGGTACCCAGCTGTAGAAGCTTGTTAATTGTCCGTTCCAAGTCGGTTTCCTATGGATTGACCTTCTTAAAGTTCCGTCGTCTCTCCTTGTAAGCTCAACGTCAAGAAAAGGGATTTTAGATTCGTTTTCAGTTTCCAAAGTGAACTTTGTAGCTGGATGGCATTTGTTGAATATTTGTAGTAGTTGATTGAGGTTGTGATCGTCATCACAGATGATAAAGATGTCGTCAACATATCTAACGTACAACTGGAGATTGTCGATGGTTGATTTGAGTGGGCCGTTCTCGAGGCTTGCCATGAAGCAGTCTGCTAGTAATGGCCCAGTGGAGATCCCATTGCGATCCCATCTTGTTGTCTGTAAATAATGTCGTTGAATGTGAATTGCACATTGAATGTACATCTCAGTAGTAGTTCTTTTAAACAGGTCGTCGGTAATCCGATGTTCAGCTGATTTTCGTCGATATAGTGACAAATATAAGAGACAGTTTCTGTGAGTGGAACATTGGTAAATAGTGATTCAACGTCGAGGGAGAGCATAGTTTTGTTCTTTGTATTGATATCTTTAATGTAATCGACGAATTGGAAAGTGTCACGAAGTGAATAGTGGCACATTCGTTTTCGTACAGGTTCTAAAATGTCAGTGAGCCATTTCGCTATTGAATGGTACGGGGAACCTGACATATCCAGAATTGGACGAAGTGGGAGTTTGGCTTTATGTATCTTCGGTAAGCCATATAGTCTTGGTATTGTTGACCCTGTCGGTCGGATCTGGTCATACACTTCATGAGTGATTAACTCTTGGGTTTGCATTCTTTTCAGGACATCGGTGAGTTGCTTTTCAATCTGCTCTGTTTTGTTTCTTTCGTTGGGTGGTTGCGAAAATTTTGTTTTATCTGACAAGATGTTCATTTTCTCAATATAGTCCAAACCAGTATTGCAGCGTTTCATATCAACAATAATCGATAGCTGTTATCAGTATCTTAATACAAAGCCAAAAGTATACAACCATCTGACAAAGCAACATAGAGAAGAATTAAATCAACTAAAACAAAATGAAGAACTCCTTATAACCCGTCCAGACAAAGGAACTGGTATAGTACATATGGAAAAGAAAGACTACCCAGCGTGGCTACAGAAAGGAAATAATGGCCATATAAGGAGTGCAATAATCGAACATCTAGTCAACACTGGTCATTCCATCTCAACGAGCGCCTCCTTCAAAGTGATCTACAAAGTGAAGAACAACCTCCCAAAGACAGTACGATTTCGTCTTCTTTGCATCGCAGAAGCCCTAGCCATCCAGTTGGTGGAACCAGAACTATGTATACAAAAGAAAATTATCCAACCACTTCTACTCGCATGGTAACAACTCCGTTGATTTTACCCAACTCTTCTTTGTTTGTTTGATTTGACCTTACTTCTGTTTGTATGCTTATTTTTCTAACTTACAACCCTTGTGTAATTCTGTATATTATTTTGTTTCCATGCTCACCCTTTGAGTACAACTCATTCATCAAACTATTCATGCCATTACGTAACTCTTATTTAACAATCATTTATGACAACTCATCACTTTTGTTGCTAACCTCTTATCAACATCCAATTCATTTGAACTTACTAACCGTATTTCATTTGACAAATTTAATGTATACGCACACACACACAAAATAACCATATATATTTGCGATTGTACAGCTTTGAAAATGAATTCGCCGAAAAGAGACTCTTTGCTGATCTACTTGTCTTTTGTCTACTAATGTCCGAATGGGAATTATTCATGAATTAAGAAATGTTCGATTACCGTACTTCTGAAGAGAGAACTACTACAATTGTGCTATCATGAGTGGGAACCTTTCCTGGCAGCTCACGCATCGAATGACCAATGTATCTGGCTCCAAAAGAGTAAGTGAACTGATTCATGCTCACAAAACATAACAATTAAACAAGAAGCACTTACATTGTATATGCATTATCGATGTCTACCAATTCTAGTTATTGGATGTGTGAAACAACAAAGCTGATTGTAAATCTCCATGTAATTTTTTGACGATTTATTTCAGTAACAACATAGAAGCTCATCCAGTCAACGGTCCAGGTTTCTGCCCAACTAAAATTTCGAGAACATGAACAAACTGGAGAAAGTGAATGAAGATTGCTTCTTACCCTTTTGTGCATCAGAGTTTTATTGATTTCTATTTTATTAAAATGAACTTCCTTAATTTTTTTATTATCCACTGAAATACACTCGTTTGAAAGAAATAACTTTTGGCTGTCTGAGTGTGTACAGGCTTTGAGTGTTTGCTTTTTACATTAAAATGAACTTTATCCCAGCACACTATTTGTTAGTCGGCGCTGTATGAACGCCTATCAATGGTCAATGTATTCCATGTCCAACTCACAGCTTCACTGTCACAACATCACTTGGTTTCCCATCATCACTTCTATTTGGTTCAACGACTAACAGTTAGCTTTTATTTTCCCCTCCTCTATTCTTATCCAGGTAATTATTGAATACTTAAGTGATCACATATCGTCTAACTACTATTCTAGGAAATGGCGTTGGAGGCTCGTTGAATCCATCTTCAAAGCATACCAAAGACACATACATTTCATTCTGAATATTCGTCAAGCTGCAGACTATTGACTCGTTTGCTGTAACAGTTACTTCATGCATATTCTTTCTGACTGGCCATCCGATCTTAAGTGTAGAAGGGGGACAGTTGTTGATGAAAATCTTCATGGTGCTGGAAGTGATTTTTTTGAAAGATACATTAAGTTACTGTACCATATATCAGCACTGGTTTAACTTTTGTGTTAAGAATTCGAATACTGTTCTAGTTTTAAGTAGTGAAGATAGTTACGCCGATTTCAGAGTAGTGAATTCTTATTTGGCCTTCTCGACTAGATCCTATGTGGCCTCATCCATGTCATCCATGGAAGAAATGATGCTGCTTGAGTAAGATAATTGGAAGAACAATGTCTCTTTAGATTACTGAAGCTGATGCTGATTAGTGTTTTCTCCAGGTGTCTTCAGCACCACTTCATTTTAAATGTTTGTCTTAATTCCTTAAGTTTGGTTACTACGCTCTCAGGTTCTCTATCTAAAGTCTGTGGGCATTTCAATTCTTGTGATCACATCTTGCCTTGATTAACTGATCATAAGAACTCTGTCCTGATTATTGGTCATCGTTTTGTTAAAGCACGAGGGTTGGTGTCCATAAATGATGATGACAGATATCGTGTTTCCTTAGGAGAGATCCCATGACAGATTCTAACAGTAGAATTATTCGTGTGCCTTGAAAATGTACGACAAATTAACCGAGAGAGTTTTCACTCATCTCACAAGAAAAGTATAGGGAAGACTTTATTTACAAGGCAATGTTCACTTGGGAGTATGTTGGAGAGAAGGAGACTGGGATGAATTCGTCAATGAAATGTTGGATGTTACTATCTCTAGTTATCATCTTCTATCTTAGGCTGTGCACAGGTATTTGCTGTGCCACTATAACTCTGTTTACCGTATTTATTAAAAATGATCATGTATCCTCACTTGTACGTACATGACAGAGGCCAGTTTACTAATAAAAACAATTTCTTCGTTTCTTATTTGCTGAAATGCGACTTTTTCAATGTTCTTCGCATTCACACTCTGACAATCACTTAAACGTAGTGTACTGGTGCAGGCGAATGACTGATATAATCTTTGTTTGGTGAATTAATTTCATATTATTCGTTTTTTAATCAGACATGTTAACCTGAGTAGTTTTAGATTATTCAGATTCACTCGGTTTGAATGTTTGACGGAGAATGACGATGAATCTTGAAGACTCAGGTTCTTTGAGACAGTTGAAAATTGAATCATCGAAAACAGATTGACTGAACAAACAGCGTGAAGAGTTAAGCCATGAGGGTTTCGCCTCACCGAAATGAACCATCACGCAAAAGAGAGAGAGTTATTCATGTACATTGAAATTGTATAGTAGTATTTCGTATTGGTTTGTGTGTTTCTGTTTGTGATCCCGATATCGGCTGTCTTCAAGCTATGAGACTTGTTAGTATTGGTAAGGTGGACTCTCGAATGTGGCTTTGTCTGTTTGTGCAGAAAACATTTTCTGAACATGAGTGTGTGTAGCTAATATGAAGGCCACCTGTATTATATTCTTCGGTGCTGGCATAACAGGAGAGATTGTGTGTGCCACATACGTCTGAGTTCACACCAAACTGTTATTGCACGACTTTGTTTCATGTAACACATAATGAATGTTAATATGATGGTGTTACATAATCCAACAAAACAGTTGTTTCGTTCTTCCCCTATTAGCAAAACTTTGTGTAAAATACTTGCTTCATGAGAACCAGAATGTAGTTTAT
The DNA here is from genome assembly GCA_944472155.2 of Trichobilharzia szidati. Classification (NCBI taxonomy): domain Eukaryota; kingdom Metazoa; phylum Platyhelminthes; class Trematoda; order Strigeidida; family Schistosomatidae; genus Trichobilharzia; species Trichobilharzia szidati. The sequence continues at coordinate 21,179,629 of OX235274.1, read as the reverse complement.
TACAATATCCATTTCCAATTCAAGGGCTGAGGATATTTTCATCATTTTCTCCAACATGCTCGAGTGTAATAAACTCTGCGAAGTATTTCAGTGAGACCAAGCAATCACTCAGATTAAGACCTAAACCTCGAGAGGTATATTTTTACTCCATATGGGGTACAGTTTCACAGGCATGTAATACATCACAAAGCTTCATGTATTTTTTTGGAATTTTGACTGTCTTTTTTGCTCACAGACTCCTTAAGATTTTTCGCACAAGTATACAAGGATACATTTCATCTTTCATTAAACGACAAGAACGCTGAAGATACTGAAGCACGAATTCTATGTTCTTGATTACATCTAGTTCTAGCACTAGGATGGAAGTCAAGATTGCTCTCAAACAGATTCTATCTTAATTGCGCGAATTCACTGACAGTGACGCTACAACACGCAAAACAATGGTGAAGGAAACCAACTGGATGACTCTGTCATTATTAGCCTCACCCAAGTGTTTGTACATTAAATACACCATCGTAGACTTTGTTGATTCCTTATAGAAATAATATAAGTCTTCGAAAAGCGATCATTATTAAGCAGGACTGAATATGATGGAAAATGATTCTGAATATAAACGCAGTAGTGCCATTAATTGTTTAACCATTCTAACACGTATCATTACAGTCTAACAAAATACTTTTCATAAAAAATAAACACTAAAAACTGTTTATGTAATTCAAGAATATAACTATGAGTTCAAAGAATAAAGTGTAATTTATTTTGTGATTAAACTAACACCTCATAAATTGGAATACGAAGTACGTCTTGTTATCTTTCCCCCCTATCTGTATCTCTCTATCACTTTGAAGTTAGTTTCAAAGTACACGCATATTTCAGTAGAAAAAAAACTAACATGACTATTTGTTTTCGAAATGAAACACATTTTTTCAGAGTACTTAAAATTTGTACATGAATAGTCACTTCAATAGATAATAAAGTGGCAAAGATAAATAACAAATACGACACGTTTTTCTGTTATATTTTTCACAAAACTATCGTTTCAAAATAAGTCATCACAAACGATTTAGCTTAAATCTTAAAGAAGCCCAGAATTCACTAAAACCAAGTGGATTTATCAGATTGACAAGAAAGAGAATTCGTGTTTTTCGTTGTCGTACTCTGAATAAATACACTGAATACTCATGGGCTCCTTCCTTATTTTCATCGTGTACTTCTGTTGTTTTACTGACAAGTTCACTATGACTTCACGGAAACCACTTCTTACTGCTATGCAGCGAGTTAAGCAGGTGAAGATTTTATGAACCCTTTTGAATTAGGGGGATACTGGGGAATGGTGACGGTCTCCACTAATTATCTTCGACGCTAATTAAGTCGAATACTCACGAAGATGTTGAGCGAAATTTACGTTCAGTGCAGTCATATTGAGACGCTTCATATCTGTGGGTATATCAACACCATTATGAGTTTCTTCAAGATATGAAGCATATTAGCTTGCTGGGAAATACCGCATAAACGTGGTTTTAACTCAACACAAATGTTCTAACTTGGAAGTTTTGTGGCAACTGATAGGAGAGAATGATCTGGTACACAAATATCAAGACATGATGGTTAGGCACATGAGACCAACATATCGGCCTAATGTGATAGGAGTTCAGTTAAACTTAGAAACTGACATCAGGAAAATGAATAATTCCAAGGAAAACATATCAGTCGTTGTGCTCTCGCTAACGCACAACCACACACATTGTGGTGAGCTAGTGGCACACTTTTAAGAAGTATCATTTTTGCATGATCACTGAATCTTTGTTCATTGAATCTCTTACTGACCACTACATGCAACACGAATGACACACTGCCAATGTCCGACATGTGAAAGAATCCTGCTACCAGTGAAATCCGAAGACAGGGAAGGATGGAAAGCCTTTATATCATAATGAGCACTGAAATGTGATGAGAAGGTTATCAGTAAGTAATAATGCATGACTGTGAACTTTATGAATTTACGAATTACCTGATGATGAAGTTATAATCTACCACAGTGGCAGAATTCTTTCCTTGTAGAAATTCCGATGCAGACTATCTCAAATATAACTCACTGGCAATAGAATAAATATTTAACACGTAGAGCTAATAGAATGTACAACAGGTGCCTACCGTCTATCACGTTATGTAAACACTTCCCATTATGAATTGACTCTTTATTTACCCAAGCCTTTGTCGCAACAATTTATCATATATTATGCACTAAAATACTGGACTAAATTCATGATATCAAGAAGTAATGTTTAAATGCATGCTTTGTCGAAAAGACTTCCATGTGGATGACCAGTCTGTATGAGCAGGCAACAAATTGCAGGCAACCTTGTTATTTGTGCGGAAGAACTTGGTTGCGAAACACCTTAGTTTCAGCAGAGGTCACAAAGGTCAGTAAGCAGATCAGATGGCGAATTAACATTGTCAGCTCTGTATAGTCCAGACAAACAAATGTGAGTACGAACTATTTCTGCGACATTTTATACGAAGTCTGAAAGGTTCTCTTGACACATAAGAAAAAGAAATTGTCCATTTCTAGCTCATCTGATGACAGAATGTGGAGAACAAGTTTTATACATCAAAATTCACAATCGATATCAGATGAAAAACAGTTCGCGTTAGACATACACGCATACTGTGACTAAAATTTACATAGATTTGTACAGTTCCAGATATCTACATCTTCAAATGAACAGACGATATTTGAGAATTTCATCAAACAAACTCAACTCTTCACAAATCTGATGTCATTTCAGCGGAAAAACGACTATCAATCTCTGGTCTCAAATCATGTTCCATTACATTGTGTTCAATCGACTATTTTCACCAGATTTAAACATTTCTATTGAAAATGTAAAATACAAATGTGAGAATAGAGTGCTGAGAATATTATAATGGAATCTATGTGTGTATGAAATGCTTTAATTGCTACAAAATTGTCCGATGTATCATTGTGTTTCATCAAGTAGAAATTTTCTCACAGAATGTGAAAATCTGTGTTCATTATAGTGGCCCTGTATTGTTGATTTTGCTTTGTCGAATTCTTTCACAATCGAAAATTTTCTAACAAGGCGACGTGTATACCTTCCAGTTTCGTCTTGACATTGAGTGTATATAACATATATACATACTTGTATCATTTGAAAGCAATTATTCATGAATTAGGTGTAATGTATTACGACGGAAATCTCATCTATCACATGCAAAACTCACAATCATTCGTTCTTTGTACTTGTATAGTCTATCTTACATGAATCCACTTAATAATAAAAAGCATAATGATTTACTTTATTCCAAAAACAGTACTTGTGATACAGAATGGAATTTTTAGCATTAATCACAATATTGTATCTAATTTCCTCAAATTATAAATAATAAATTAATCACAAGGAAAATTTTCCTCATTTACAATAGGGAAAATGCCAAAAACATGCAGCATATAAAATGGAAATAATAGTAATGATAACAGCTAGGGTAATAATAGTAATAATAATAATACAAGTGAAAATTGCCGTGGGCTTGTTTCACACAGTGTTGTCGATGCCGTATAGAAATCCTAGCATGTTTAAAAATATTGAATATAATGTTCTCTTTACATGATATGTTGAGGAGAAAAACAAAGATTACAGCAGTCATAGAGATACGTTGGTGTTTGCAGTTATGAAAGCAAAAACAAAGAAGCAACAGGACCACAAATATAATAGAAATAATAAAAGTAAAACTTGAAGGTATATAAGGATGGATGGAGGAGATTGTTTATTTACTAGATGAAAAAGGTTAGTTAATTCTTGCCTTATACTATTTTGATTACATAAAATACGTGCCAAGCATGGTATCATTGAATTTTTATACGTAGACGTGCGAGCATACAGTTTTCTGAAGTTACTTCTTGTTCTACCTGAGGAGATTCAAGGTGAAAGTTGAGGTTAAAGTGAATTCTCCAAATCGGACAAAATCCCTTTAGCAAATTGATTGCATGAAATCAAGTGCCTATTGACAACGACGTAGTCCACTGGGACACCACTCATCCTACTGACCATCTTCAGCATTCTACGAATTGTGACAAAGTCCTTATTAAGCAAACCAGGAAAGAATAAGAGTGAACAATAAAGAAGAATAGGTAGGATGCAAGAGTGTATGAACTATAAGAGGAGAAGTTGAGTTATACCCGAGCGCCTCAACTTCCTAATGTAAAATGTCAGACGGAATATTTTACTAGAGATCGCTAAGACATAGGAAGACCAGAAGAGATCAGAAGTGAGAATAAGTCCAAGATACTTAATTTCTGATTTAATTCCTATATCATTGTCGCCAATCTTACAACTGTCATGAGAATTGACGGCTTCTTTTAATTGTCTTTTACATCTTAGGCTGAAAGTTTGACATTTAGAAGGATTCAGTTTAAGACCGTTAGACTCAGACCATTCACTAACTCCCAACAGAAAGCTATTTATTTTGGTACAATCTAACTGGGAGTTAACAGCCATTGAAACAGTTAAATCATCAGCGTACTTCACAAAATTTATTTCGTCAGAGTGAGGCAAGTCATGTAAGAAGAAAGAAAAAAGAAAAGGAGAAAGGACAGCACCATGAGGGACACCAGCTTCAGTAGGCAATGAAGTGGAAGACTTCCTTTTTTACACGGTGTACTGATTTCTTTCTGAGAACTAGGAATGTAATCAGTTAACAGCCCAACATTCTGTTTGACTTGCACCAAGTTTATTTAATAAGATGTCCCTAGGGTCCGAGTCAAAAGCAGATGTATAGTCTAGGAAGGTGCAACGAACAAATTTAGCCCCCTTGTCTAGACTGAAAGCAATGTTATGATATAAGACGGTAGCTGCATCTTAAGTACTTCTACTGTGCTTCTAGGCAAATTGCTTAGGGTCATTAAAGGATTAAAGTGAAGGTACAACACTAAGTAAAAGTAATTTCTCCATAGTTTTAAAGAAAGGAGAGGTAATAGCAATGGGTCTAAATTTGACACATGCTCCACACGATTTCGGTATAGGTACAAATTTAATGTCCTTCCAAACGGCAGGCACAATATTACTGGAAAAAGATTTGTTAAATAGATCAGTGAGAGGGTGACACAGAACATCAGAACATTTAAAAAATAATACTAGGTACATAATCTGGACCTAAGCTCTGGGAAGGGTTCAGAGACTTGAGGCAGTTTTGAACATCATTTGTGTTAAAACCTGGAAAATGGCTATTATTAAGACTAGTGATGCTGGGAAGCAGACCTCGAGTGGCTAGTTCCATATCTAATTTCAATTCAGACTGATTTTATTTATCTGATTTCGTGATTATATTCAGTTTACAGAAAAAAGGCTAAATTGAGTCTGAAGTACACACTGAAGTCTGCGTGAATTTTGGGTTATGACAACTCTAGTTTAATGTTTGTCTATGAAAATTCCCGTCTTAAGAATAAGGGCGTGTGTTTAGAGTCAGTAGACCCAGTGCGACATTTTTAAGTGATATTTTGTCGAGATAAACTGTCACTACACAAAGCCTCACTTTTTCGTGGTCCTAGACTTGACGTCCTAGACGTGAACTAGAATGTAATTTCTCACAATGTGTATTCCCATTTCAAGGGCTGAGAATATTTTCTTCATCTTCCTCAACATACAAAAGTGTCGTACCCTGCTTGAAGTATTTCAATGAGACCAAGCAATTACTCAGATTAACACCTTAACCTCCAGTTGTATTTTTTACGCCGATTCCATTACAGTTTCAAAGTCATGTAAAACACCACAAAGCTTCGTGTGTTTCTTCAGAAATACGATTATCTTTTATGTATACGGTTTCCTTGAGATTTCGCACACAACTATTGCGTAAAGATACTTTTCATCTTTCAAATACGACAAGAGCGCTGAAGTCACTGGACCAAGAATTCTATGTTCTTGAATATTTCTAATTGTAGCCCCAAGAAGGAAGTGAAATTTTACTGAGAGGTTACTGAACTTTATCAATGTTCGAAACTTATTTTAGATATTATTCTTAATTTACATAAACCTTTCAAGATTACTTTCAAACAGATCCCATCCTAATAGCGCTAAGTCACTGATAGTGACGCTACAATAGACAACACAACAGTGGAGGAAACCAACTGGATGACTTCGTCATTATTAGCCTAATCCAAATGTTTACACATGAAATACCTCATCGTAGCCTTCGTTGATTCCTTATAGTAATAATATATAATATAAGTCTTCTAAAAGACGGTCATTATTAAGCAAGAAAGAATATGAAGTGAGATAATTTTGAATATAAACGCAGTAATGCCATTAATTGTTTAACCATTCTAACACGTATCATTACAATCTAACAAAATACTTTTCATAAAAAATAGCTACTCAAAACTGTTTATTTAACACTTGAATATAACTACGAGTTCAAAGATCAAGGTGTAATTTATTTTGTGATTAAACTAACACCACATAAATTAGATTACAAGGCGCGTATTGCTATCTTTCCCCCTATCTGTATTAGTTTCAAAGTACACACATATTTCAGTAGAAAAACAACTAATACGACTATTTGTTTTCGAAATGAAACACATTTTTTCAGCCTACTTGATATTTGTACATGAATAGTCACTTCAATTAATAATTAAATTGGCACAGATTAATAACTAATACCACACGATTTTTCGTTAACATTTTTCACAAAACTATCTTTTCAAAATGATTTATTTCAAATGATTTAACTTAAATCTCACTGAAGCTGTAAATTCACTTTGCAGGTTGTAAAAACGAGATGGAAATTACATGGCATTCAGCATTCAATAGAAACTCCTCAATCTCACCTGAGAACACTTGTACAAGCACTCTCACCATTCGTCACCCTTACAGTAGGATCTCTTTGGAACAATGTTCTAGAGTAGGAGATACGAGTGTTGAGAGACTGGCCGACAGACGGTATTTGAACAGTCCATGCCCAGATTGATGGACAGTTATTCCTTGTGTCATTAGCGAGGTGCATAAGCGCAGTAGCTGACACAACAGTGAAGGGAATTCGTCTATACAGAAACCTTCAACCAGATCCGACCGATGCTGGTCATTCCCAACGTCTAAAGCGCATAATAACAATTTTAACATTCGTTCCTTGACTTATGTTCATATTAATCATGTTTCACAAAAGTTGCTGTTCAACTGAAATTACTTGTAATTTTTATTTAGCTTAATTCCTCATTAAACTGTAGCAGAGAACTTGACTAACTGAAATCAAATTGACTCGATAGGCAGAAATGTGAGAGAGAGGGATTCCACTTTATTCTTCCTCTAGTGTGAATCACCTGACTCAGTAGGGAAATACAACACTGCTTAATCACTTATCGATCGCCTATTTGATAAATACACTCGGTCGTTCCACTTGAAGAAGACGAATAGGGATAATAAAAACGTCTATTCTGAATACATTTAACATGAAAGGCGCCAGTTTCCAGATGCCAACAATATTGCACATGAAGAAAGGGTTATTTACACGTCCATGATTTATACAGGCATATATGTTGTGTGACTTTTAGACTTAAATGTAAGAAGAAATCAAAGCGTAATTCATTTGGAAATGAATTTATGCAATTTTCCTTCCAGAAGGACATTTTCTAAGTGAAACAAAGACATGGGATTTTGAAAGTGTGCATTATATGAACTGACAATAGAAATGGATGGATTGGTGTCCAATTTTATAAAGGTTTCCTGATCAGTAGACCTGTTTCCACTATTACTGTTCTGGATAGAGATATGAATGACTCCACATAGTCCACTCGAATATCAGTGATTATTAAACGTGCAAGTCTTTATTCATGTTAATTGTTCAATAGTGATTCAAACCGATGAAGATTTCATGCACTTCATCTAGTGGAGATTTTGCCGACTTTTCAACTTTTTGAAGTCAGTTAGATCGAAGCAAACAACATTTAATGAAGTGTTAATTGGTGTTTGGCTACAATGAATTTGTATTGAATGTTTTCAAATTATCAAGTATTGGTTTCGCTGGGACTTTACTTTGATTGATTGGACGATTTTATGATGAGCTGACATCAGTTAGAGAACCATTGGAAGACAATGGGAAGTACTGGACAGCTGTTTCGTCAGCCTAATTCGGAACTCTGCATCAGTAAGCACCCACTGATAGGTTTCTAACCAAGGACCTTCTGGTTACAGGGCTAGCGAGCTCGTGCACAATGACGTCACTGGAACCCGATCCAATGGCTAGCCAGCCCGTAAATTCTAACTTCTGCCAATTAATCATATAGCGCGAACACTCCGCAATGTCTTGTTTGATGAGTTACTGCGTCATCTTCAACCTGCTGCATCCTACCGGTCACAGCTTCCCACAAGAACTTCAGAGCAACTGCCTGAATAGGGCATCCATTACAGTCCTAAAGGAGGTCATTCGTGAGCCTGAATAGCTCAGTGGTAACCTCTCTGACTATAGCACTGGGTGACGCAGGTTAGAATCTCAGAAGAGACATCAGTTCCTTCAAGGTTGCAGATACGCGTTGATGAGTGCCAACTAGCACGAAACCCAGGTTCAAGGCTTCCTGCCGATTGCCTTCAACCACCTAATACCAACAAAGTCATCTTGTACCTTGCCGGCTGTGTTCAATAATCAATTGATAAGCTGGCGTGTACGTCGGTGGCACAATGGTTAGGACGCTTGCGGACCGTGCACAGGGTCCGGGGTTCGATCCTCGATCGGTGCACGCCTCTACCTCGCTAAGCCGAGTATGAAGCTGGTGAAGAAGGAAGGTTGGGCATGAGGTTAGCGACCCCATCCTGTGAAATAAAAAATAAACCTCAGAGCTCTAGCTTGAAGCCCTAAGTTCCACTGGGAACGTGAAGGAATAGAAGCAAATAAGCACGCACTTTGTATTCAACGGAAAGTCAATTCATGTCTGTGAAGCGAAGTTAGGTGACCTTAAATATACACAGTGGTGGGATTCCACCGGAATAATTTTAAGCGAACATACGGACTAATTATCAAAGAACAACTGCTCTCATCTCACAAACATCAGAATTACTTTGATTAGATTCTGCATTGAGATAATATTCAGAGTGTGTTGAGCGGAACACCTGAGAAAGCGTATTTCTACACAGACAGTGGGTATATTCCTCAAACAACAATGCATTTCACTGGATATCAGAAGTCTATTGGAAATTTATTCTACATAGAAACCATTCAAATATCAAACAAAATGAAGTAAATTACAATTTTCTGTAGAATTCTCCGAATTGTTTACTTTAAAATGGACAGAAACCAGGACCGAGAACAGGGTGAGCTGGTATGCCGTTCCTGAAATTAAATGTTAAACAAATAAGGAAAAATCTGCTGTCAGCTACATATATAAAGTTATTGTCGGCAGTGTTGTTTCACACGTTGAATAACAGAAATTAGAAAAGCGATGGAGTCAGTAATGACGCGTCATTTGTATATTCTCCTTCAACATTTGCAAAAGGAGTATTTCTTGCTGAACTGAAACGATTGTTAGTCAATGAACTGGACAATTTCGCTGACCACTTTAGATGTATCACTGCTCTACTTAAAATTCCGTGTTAAATGCACTGTTCTGTAGCACTTCAGCAGTGAATAACCAACCCCATGATGTTTAGGAAATCGCAGGCACCAGGATCTTTTCCTGTAAATACCATTGTTGTGTGCAGATTAAGTTTGTCATTGAAAAATATACCTTTGGCTGAATCAGAAGTGGGGATAGTTGAACTGCCAAACTATCCCTGTTAGTACTGATACTTTTTGAAACAAATAAAATCCGTCTAATCAATTTCTGTGCTAGAAACCGTTAAAAGTAACTTCCTATACATTGTGGCGATCGGGACCAGGTGACGAATAAAATAATTGTTCAGCAATAACGTAATTGACCATTATGTGATGACTGTCTCTGTTGTTCTGTGCACAGAAAACAGGATATTATTAAAAGATTCAGAGATCGTGACAGGTGAGAGTATCCACACATTACACACTCACTCACAATATTTCATTTCACCGCTCCGGATGTAAAGTATTTATGTCGAGAGTTCAGAGTTTTCATTTTCCTTTCTAAGACATGACAAGCCTAACGCCTCAGAACATTCATGTTCGGCAATTTTATATATGATTAGTTATCAATTCGTCAAGTAGTATGTTACGGAATAATTCGCTAGCACCTTAATTGATGACACCGAATGTCTAGGAAAGGAGATTATTGACGTAACTATATCACGGTGTCCCATTCATAGTTGCATCAAATGGCTACAGAACCACAATATTTAACCAGAATATGCATGACTATAAGTAGAGGGAAACTCACTGGCGCATTCTGCATCGGAGCTCGTCCAATCTCTTTCCGAATTCGTCTATACTGTCAGGGCGTTTCGTCCAAAGTCGTTCAGCTGTAGCAGCACCTCTGGGCCTACATATATATCACAATAATGAGAAGAAACACAGAGAACTGTGGTCAGCGAGGTGAACTGAAACACATCACAATAGCGTTTTGTATTAACTCATTCAATGTAGGTCGATAATGCATTGAATGTAATTTTAGCAAATTAATTAGCCAGAAAATTCTCATCTGTGAATCATATGTCCTGACGTTTCATGAATTGAACAAACGTGTCACTCGATTTCTCGTCAAAGGTGTCTTTCATAGACAGGGAAATGCAACTTTAACGGGAACAAAATCCCACAGTCTAGAAATTTAGTCATTATGATTCCATATGGCAATTCGAAGAAAGCGAATTCAAGTCGAAGTTGAACTTCATTTTCAACGGTTCACATGTAGGTATATTGTCTGTTGATACTGGGTGTATAGTTAAAGGAGCACAACGAATCACTACCACTCACATTTATGATATTGGTTTGATGTTGGCCAACAGTGAGTGAGTTTCAGATGAAGTCATCATCCTATTTCCAACATGTCGACATCTGAACTTACAGTTGTGTTAATGGGTTTCGATTTTGACTGAAAATTATCAACGAAACATTTTGAAATTTCCTGTCCTAAACAATATTTTGATTCACAGTTGAGATACCTACCAAACAATGATTTTGGTGAGAATAGTGAGAAGACAAAGTGAAGAGTACTCACCACGCTAGTGACATTATATTCGTCGCATCCACACGTGTACTCCACAGTGTAGCTTCACCTCCAATGACTGATTGTGTTTGCGTAAGTGAGCCTGTAAACAAAATGAAAAGTGTTATTTGCTCGGGGAATCGATGAACTCAGTGAGAAAAATCTGCTGGATTTCAGAAAGTCAAGTCCGCACATTTTACTGAAGAACGCGACTGATAGATTTGTAGGTCAACTGCCTTGACTAATTGAAAATTTCTGTTAACTACTGTTCAACACTCAAAATATAACGCAGATTTCCTGCAGCTTAACCAGGGCTTCTTTCCAAACTAAAGAGCTACCCACATAGCGGGTCAAGGATAAATTGCTAACGATGGCCTCAATAATGTGCGTCTGCAAATTAAAAGTTGGAATGTCCCCTACTGCATAGGGCATACTCAGTGATCTTCATCCAGGTGAGCACAAAAGTGTAATTCTACCTTTGCATAATGGGGCTAAATATGTTTGAATAGTGTAATCTTAGCAACCTGTCCGGAGAAGGCATTCTCATTGATCTCCGATGTCCTTGGAGACGTATGTAATAGAGTCCAACTGGGTTTTCTGTCAGTCAATACAAGATGACCCAGTTTCCATATCTGGATGAGATGTGCGCAGCCTCTTTATTCACCTCAACCTCCTCCATTTATGTTGGAAATTAACACTTGAAATCCCAATTCCTCATTTTCAAATTCCAAACCAGAAGGTCCAGGGTTCGAACCCCGATGGGTGCGTACTGATGAAGAGTCCCAAACTAGGACGAAACAGCTGTCCAGTACTCCCAGGTTTTCCAATGGTTCTCTAACTGATGTCAGCTCATGATGAAATCCTGTAACCAATCAAATCCCTCCAAACCAACACTTGAAAATCCATTTTTTCTGTTCTCCGTTTCATTACACTGTGCAGGTTTCCTGATCTTTTGTATTATGTCAATTGACCAAAATTCACGTTATGTTCTTCAGATTCGTTGTTTTATTTACACGACGCGTTTCATTCCACCTTATTAAATTCTTCATTAATCGATAACGGTCCATAAATAGCACATTTGTATTCCCACCACACCAGTGATATGACTTTTTACTTATCATTCTTATCTGTCATCTTTGAACTTAAGTATAGCGTATTTGTATCTGCGTGCTTGTTCTTCAGTGATACCCAATTTGTATGTCACACCCCCGACTAAACACATCCCTTGAAACAGATACTGTTTTCTTGATTATATATACACAAACATAGCACTAAGCGAATCGATTTCATGTTGTCTCATGTTCCTATTGATCATACACATGTCAAATGATAATCAAAACGCAATGACTATTATATCACCTCATACTTCTGTCATGATACACTTTCTGATATAATTCTCAATTATCTTCAATGAAAATTACTTACCAACAGGAATGGATTTGTAACCGAAGAGCCTGAGACATTTACTGAAACTGAAATTGTCCACTTCTATTATTCTTGTTTTAAATGTATTCTGAGGATGCCCAAATTTTTAGGATGCCCTGTTGTCCAACGATTTCGAAGAAGCAGGACTATCGATAGATTTAATTATTCAGTTCCCTTAGAATGAACTGGTGTATGTTCACTGTAGTCTATAAATATATACACTAATGAGTCAGTCGTATATTAATCAACCCTACCGAAACAGCTCAGCTCGTATTTTCACACGTCACTGGTGATGTCCACCAGCGCACTACGATGGCATTAGTTTTATCGAGTAACAGATGAATTCTTTCGCCACATCAGATTATCGCATGGAATAATTTGATCACATCGTGGAACAGTATGTCTTTAGATATGCTACTCAGTGGAATGTCATCTTATGCACAACATGCCACACATAATGTCTGTCATCAAACTTTTACCAGTCTAAATAGAATTTAGAATATGTTTGCGATGTAAGGAAAAATGAATTCGCTTTCTAATTTCTTAGTTAATGCTGTCCGAGGAAGAAACTATTCTAACTCTGTAAACAAGGTACCATCGAATTCCTTCCACACTACAGAAAAGATCTAAACAGGATATGTATTGTCGTAAGGATGAAATGAGTTGCATATCTGAATAGGAGTAACAAAAATTGCATCAAAATGTTCCACAAAAATTACATTCATAAAAGCAGGATAAACACAAGCTGGAAAGTGAATAGCGAGTCAGATCATCAGTGACATTGATGTTGGTTCACTTCTGGGTAAAATGACGCAACACTGTAAAATTTACAAAATTTTCTTTTCCATGCACAACATTGTCACGTGTGTTTTGCCGAATGTAGATGTTTAGTGACTGAAAAAGACATTAGTGTTTATCGTTACAACCAATCCGATGTCGAGACTCAAATCTACTTCATTAAGTCAAGATTCTTCAGTGAATGTTTGCTTTGGGAGATGCCCTTGTTCAGTATTTATGGATTCGCAGTGAAACCATTCATCTCAGAAAATGAAAAGAACAAAGAAAACAAAATCCTCAACTAGATCTACAAATCCCGATTAATACACAATTCCTTAATGACTGACTCCTGAGTTCAATGTTAATGTCCCATTGTCTTCTATTATATATGTATATATACATTTTGCTGTTAATATGCCAACATACCGTACAAAGTCAAACGACTCACACTTGTGACGCAAAAAAAAGCATCGCACTCGCTGCAATCATTGTGAATCCGTGTTCATTTCAGAACTGTTGCATAACACAGGCGAAGCGAAACTTGCAACACACACAGGTAAATGTCGTCAACACATAAATTCAGTTCAAAACAGTATCTGTTTCAGACTACGCGAGAATTAACTCACCCCCGAAATCTCTGATATTCTGTTCATAATATCTCATCCAATCAAGATCATTTTGTATGTCATTGAGATTCCATGTACCAGAAACTATAACATTATATCCATCTCGAGTGGCATTGTAGACGTATTTTTGCCAATCTACAGTTTTCCAGACATGAATGATTGTTCTATGGTCAATCTGTTAAACCGAATGAAACATTTGTAAAGTTAGTGGTATGAACATCAAACTGATATAACTATTAAGATTAATTTTGAAGGAATTATCGGTTGATTGTTATTCTGGAAATTCGGGATGGCGCATTCTCGAATGGATGAAGCATTTCGTTTACAGGTTGACTTTATAAAGTTATTCAACCTGAGATCTCAAATTTTCTGATACTTCTTTTCAGAGGTTTGTCAGTCATTTGACATGGATAAAATATGCAACACGTTAGATTTATTCAACCGAAGAATAAAACTAAATCACCTCTGTTCTTTATTCATCAAGTAAATTTTCAAGATGATCAGCGAACTTAAATTGAACTAAATAAATGTTGATTTGATTCTGTTCATGTCTGTTAACAGTGAAAATATAGATACAAGTTTCTTTCTGTTCAAGACTCATCAACTAGTTGTATGATCACTCTACTGAACGACAGATTTACCACTGGAACTGGGAACAATGAGACAACGCAGGGTGTCTATTCTGGGATCCCATATGTCAACAGACACTCAGCACAAAGGTACACAGAATACAAATTTCTATTTATGAAGTGAACTCCTGTGTCCTGTCCAAATTGAGTAATCACATGAAATAACTTCATTGATCGAATACAAGCAGATGAATTCACGATCAAGCACAGGGATTATTCTGTTGTATTTAGGTCGACTGGGTTGTGAGAGTGTGAGAGAGCTTAGCCACACTCAGAATGACAGACTCCACTGGACAAGTAATAAGAGAAAATATTCTCCTATCACCACACAGCAAGTAACACCCTAACTCAGCATTTGGCGACCGAGATCTGTTTCCCTGATGGCGATGAGGTAGAGGGATTATTATTTGTCTCTAGACACCGAATCAGCCAACATGGAACAAACGTTTTAGACGTGAACTAAAATAACTTGAAAATAAATGCTTGCAATAATCTGTCTTTGAACTATTCTTCAAAATATATGACTGAATCACAACATTACTCCTTATCGTCAATTAAAAAGGACTGATAATGTTGTGTCAGTGGGATACAGATAATTATCACTGAATATCGAGTGTAGTGATCTAATTACAAGCATATTTTCCAAAACTTACTTCGCATTCTTCAGCATAACTCTCCTGGTACACAATTGGAGTGATCGGTAATGCAGGGTCTGTCGTCATGTCCTTAACAATCTCAATAAGTTTCACAAAGTGATATTTATGTAATTGGTAATAATCCTCGCCGAATTTCATTTCTTCCATGAATCTATTTATTTGTGGATTCGACCGCCTAAAATGAACACAAAGACAATAAATAAATTTGTTCCATGTTCTTGTCGATGATTCAATTTAAACTGCCTACAAATAAGGAGCAGTAATTTGAAGTCTCCCGTTAATCTACATGAATTAATTGTTAAAATACAACTTGATCAGAGATTGTTTTTTTGATGCAATTCATTTGGCATCTTCAGCACAAACTTCAAAATGACGTCACGACACCACTTTAAGTGGTGTTTGTTTTCATATTACTAGTCAATCCACAAACTGGCAACTTAAATGCGGTGAAGTCTTATTGAAAATACCATCCATGTCACTTCCTAGTGCTTAAATCGAGAGTTGTTCTTCCTGTTGCTCCCAAGGAATAATTATTGAAATGTAAATGAATCGATGAGAAAATTGTTTAAATGAGACTAGTTCAGCGCCTGTTAATCTGAGACAGATAAAAGTATGCCTTCAGTTTGAAATGAAAATATGGCAATGCCGTAATATTGATTTTATATTTACTCTTATGTAAAATCAACAGAACTCACCAGCACTCATAGTCAACCTCATTGCCGCCAAGATGAATGTAATTGTCATGAAATCTTCCGACGATTTCTTTATATAATTTCTCCAAAAAATTATACAACGATGAATTGGATGGATTCAATGGACCCAACGTTCCATTTGGTTGAGCGCCGTCGTAACATTTTGTGAGTACGTCTGGATATCCTTTCCCCCATGACAATGTATGCGCTACAAAAGATGATTGTGACACTCAATGGAAATCAGCTTTACAATATTTCAACAAATAATGTCGCTGAGATACAAAATACGGTGATTAATGCAGTCACCATCTGAGATTGATTCGTATCCTGCTGTCTGAAATTATACACTGTTCAACTCGTATAACACATGTATTTCGCACTAACTACGTTGGTCCATTCAAGGATCAACTACAAGACGTTGAATGCGAACATTGGACCAATGATATTCACGTAGTTCACTGGTCGGATAATTCCGCATATTGTCTAGATAGTAGTTGGCGACTGAACAGAATCACAAACTGTGAATTTTTTCACAACCACCTTGGGTTTATAACTTTCAGCAAAATCAAACCTGATAGGTAACTCAGCAAAGGTAAACGCCGCTCATCATCTCCTTGCTTCAACACACAATCAAACACAAAATCATGCATAAATTGCACTATATTTATGATGACTATCTTGAATTGGTTGATAGACAGTCTACTTTCATCATCATTCTAAGAGCATGTTCATACTGATTCAAACCTTTGCATGGCATTATTTCATTTGAACTCAGATGATGGACAATTAGATCATATTAAATATATATTTAAAATTACCTACCTGGAGTATCAAACTCTGGAATGACACGAATTCCACGTTGACGGGCGTAGTCCAACAGTTTTTTCACATCTTCTTCAGTATATGT
Source organism: Trichobilharzia szidati (assembly GCA_944472155.2). Taxonomy (NCBI): domain Eukaryota; kingdom Metazoa; phylum Platyhelminthes; class Trematoda; order Strigeidida; family Schistosomatidae; genus Trichobilharzia; species Trichobilharzia szidati. The sequence continues at coordinate 21,162,804 of OX235274.1, read as the reverse complement.
GCACCTCGGAGAATGATATGCACCCTGTTTTAGTTTAAACAAACATTTTGATCAATAAATAACCTGATTTTCACCTCACTCACCTGCTGTGACAGTTCCGGACAAGTAGTCGAGACAAAGGGAAATGATTGATCATCCGTAATATGCCAATGAAACACATTCATCTTGACCATGGCCATGCTATCCTGGTAAGAGAAAGAATCATACTGACTATTGCACTTCTTACTATCAGGTTCTTCAGGATATCAAATGGCAAGAAGTGTCTCGCAGTATCTACCAGCATTCCACGGTGTACGAATTCTGGTTCGTCCATCAAAGATCCTTGAAATATAACATTCTGTATGATGAAATGAATTAATGAAATCAAGTCAAAGGTAAAAACGAAACTCACCGCTCCATCTTTATCCTGGTACACCAATTGAAGTATGGTCTCAAGGGCGTGTAAAGCACCCCAAACCTCAACGGAGAGTATGTTAATTTGAGAATCCTCTATCCTCACATTATCTGCAAAATGGCGATTGAATTAGTCGTTATGGCACAACTCACATGATTCATCAGTTGATGCAGTTAATGATGGCCATAGCGGATCATCGCTTTCGTCACATCCATATGTGATTTTGATATTCAGAGTGTTTATATTGCATGGGACTTCAACTTCCTCGGAAATTGGCGGATGTTTTGATTCCAGACGCTTTTCAAATCTCCTCACAGCTTCTAATAACACATCGCATGAGTAATAGTTATGCTGAATGTCAAGTGAACGTGTTAAATGGCAAAGTGTCGAAGATTTTTCGTAACTTGACGGCTTTGGGACTATTGCTAATGTATAAAGTGAGTTATTGAGCAGGAGTGCAATCAAGAATAACACAGAATTAAAAATCATGATTTCTCTGTTCTTGTCAATATCTTTGTTACTTCAATCTCAGTAGATTTTATGTTAACATTGAAATGGACTTTGATCTCATCTGATATTTAATGCTAGAATCACCACACAATCACATGAGTATTTCATCTAAGTACTTGTTTTATTTCGATTGAATATGGTAACCATGGTCTAACAAACTGAACTGGTTGATGTGAGAGGTGTACAACTACTTATATCAACCAATCAGTATTATATAGGTTTTGTATGGAATGAATACAACTCCTAACAGTTGACACACACATGGTTTAACGTGTTTTCTGTCAAGCCATGGCTATAAAACATCGGCTGATTGTTGTGCAGTGGTAGTTAGAAGTTTTAGATCCTTATGGGGAATACGCAGCACTTCAACTAGAGTCACCTGCCAAGTATTCAATAATTCATATGCATTTCTGGTAAATCGAAACCAGAAAACTGCGTCCAGGTAGCCAGTGCTTGTCTCAAGATAGTCTCACAGATAATAAAAGAACACCAAAAGAATTCCAGGCGTACAAATTTTGGTTTGACCATTTTATCACAGTAGAAAAGCACAACAGTTTAAATCGCTTCCTCTTATCATACTATTGGCAGACAGAATATCTCATCACAGTGTTATAATATCTGAAAACATGACCATGAACTTGACCTATCTTTTCTTTTCCTCTTCACGCAACATGTGCATTTCAAGAGAAATAGGAGGACCGTTCAGAAAACGAGAAGGAACTACATTGTTGTGAGTACCATTTCTTCCATCAAGTCTTCAGTTGACGCGTTCAAGATGAAATTAGGCAAGTAAAGGTATCTATTTGAAAAGCCTTCTATCGTCAATCAAAAAATGCTTTGTTGGGTGTGAAGCACCTTAAGTGAGCGGATGATGGACCTTGAGGATACTTTAATCAGACAGCCTTCGTCCACTTGATAGTCTTTCCATTTGTTTGATGAAGAGGAGAAGGGTATAAGATGAGCAGCAGCAAGAGGTAAAAACGAAGATTGGAACAAGTGACCCAATCGATACTGAATTTTGATAAAAAGGATAAAAACAGAGACAAATATGTAGAAGCTAAACGATTGATAAAAATTAGACACACACGTATGATTGAATAAAAGGACAAGGCGGAACTGTTACTGACAACACGGATAGGAAAGTTATTTGTAAATGGCACAATCACGTCACTAGACGGTTGATAATTCTAAAAACCTAGATACCAGCTATATTAGCACTCGACCTTGGACACGAGCACTCACTCTATTAGTGTCTTCTGTAATGGTAAATTTTGTAATTATCACTTCGTAACCAGACTGCAAAACGTGCGCTCATCCAATCGAACAATACACTGACACAGCCCATTTTGTTTCAGCCAAAGTTAGGCTTTCACAAACGAATTATTAGTGACTCATCCTTACAACTCCCGAAAGTCATACGCTCTTTCCCATGTGGAGACAACAGGTTCTTCAAATCTAAGAAATGAGTGACTCCTGTTGGCTTGAATCAAGTCATTTCTGCGAGCGTCAACGTGTGGAGCTATCGTGATACGTATACTCACTGAGAAATTGGGATCAGTATTGTTTGAAATAACAAAGATGTCGAAACGAATATGAATAACATGATAGACGTTTTGGTGAAACTGACCTTCAGTCAAATAGGGTCCGACAGAATGGGCTACATCACATACTGAATCGGTATTTCGCCTAAAGCTTGTACATTTCACTTGCTAGTTTCAACTGTTTGAGTTTTTAGAACATAAGTGGTGGTCTGAGATGATTAGTGCTAAAATAAAATACAAAGGCTTTAAAGTTAACAGGCATTATTGGTTCTCGTGGTGTTGAGTGCACGTCATAGACTGTATTCTTAGATCTGACTTTTGAAAATCCTGATTATTTCACAGTCACTGTGATGTTGGCAGTTACACGGCCACAGATTTGAACTGAATAACCGATGTCTTGATGACGGTCGTTCCCATTCCTATTCCATTCAGATATACCAACCATGTTTTAAATATTTTCGAAGTGTAATTTGACTGGTTTCAGTCCTGCATTCGAAAATCAATAATCTAAAGGATGACGAAACTGTCTCAGTGGAGTGATCCAGCGAAGTACCCATGGAGAGAGAAGAAGACAGAAGAAAACTGCATGAGAAGTGCAAAAGTAGCTAGCAAGTGACTGTAATTGAGTAGTGATACGCCAGTAATAATAAGTATTATTGTAACAACGAATAAAATAAGGCAGTGATAATCTGCAATAATCATACAACAATTATATCATGTTTCTGGCTTCCCGAGTGGAATACAGCAGCATATTTCGGTTGCACTTGGTTCTCTGCTAATATTTCAACTACATTCGGAAAAGTCGAAATGGTCCAAGCTTCTTACCACGTGATCTCCCTGATACCCTCACATACCCAACTTGTCAAATGTCATTCGATGTTCCACTCGATGGTCTGGAATGTAAATTTGAATTTCTGTCATGTGTGTTCAGCCCATCTTCATTTCTTCCTGAATGGTCGTTGGCCAGTAGTTTCTTGTTTGGTTCCTCATCGGAGTTCCTTATTCCTTCTGACAATCTGGACCTCAGGAAAGGGTAAAGGCAGTTTTTGATGAAATGATTCAGCCGGTGGGTGCGTACTGCTGAAGGGTCCCAAACTAGGACGAAACAGCTGTCCAGTAATTCCAGGCTTTTCAGGGGTTCTGTAACTGATGTCAGCTCATGATGAAATCCGCCATGGAATCAAACAAAAATACCTACAAAACAAATACTTGAAAATTCTCTTTGTGATGTGTGAGTCTCTGGGCCATATGAAGACCCTGACATAACATCAGCAATCTGGATCTCGCTCTTCGTACTGTAGGTGTTCCCACTGATTTCAGGATAACGATTCCCTGTTTGTCTATGACGCTGCCTTCCTGGCTTTGACGTCCGAATGTGTGTCACCTATAGTTGAAGCCATCCTTCGAAGGTAATCGAAAGGGACGACTTCCTTTAGATTTCTCCTACTAGTCAGTAGCATCTGTTATTAGTTAGACATCTTCATCAGCTCTGTCATCAGTCTGTTTGCCTGATGTGCTGTCTGAGCTATCTCTTATGCCATGTTGTCAGTTTCCATCTGTAGAAGACATCTGCGAGCATCTGTATTATGAGACAGAAACGATCAACGAAATTGAAGTCTGTGTGTGTTTTCTGATCGAATTTATCCTATTCTTTTCACTGCTTGGGTCCAGCGGGTTGATCATCACATTCCCAATTAGATCTTGGAATTCGGTGGGCTTTGTGTTTTGAATAACGTGAGTTTGATAGTGTGGCGTTAGGATTCACAACTGTCTTTTATATAGCGAATTCTGTGGAAAAGTATTATGTGGACTAACAAACAATCAGTCTCATTAGGATAACTTTCAAACTGGGAAAAATGCAAGTGAGGAATATTTTACCCCATTTGTAGGAATGTTTACCACATGTCTGTGTATTCTTATAGTCATAATTAGGCATTACTGAAGCAACCAATGCACAACGAGGACCTCGGTGGTGAAGCAACAATATGGAGAATAATTTAGGGCAGAAGCTAACGGTATCACACTCTGTCATTTATAAATCACATCTCACTGTACTAAAACAGTACACTCTAGTAGATTTCCATGATTATTCACACATTTACTGGTTCTCAGGAGAACCAGATACAGTCATCCTAGCCTCCAGAAAGACCAGAAATGCATTTCAGTAATGACAATAATTTCTTCGGGCGATATTAATTCACAAGATGAAAAATATTATTCAATAGAAGTGCATAAAAATAGTCATCATAATTTCGAAACTGCTCCACGAGTACTAGAGATAAAGTTTACATTGAGTACGAATGTTTGAGTGTAGTTTATTCAGAGTAGTATTGTTCGAATGAACAAAAATCAAAGCTCATCCCTTTCTCATTAGTTACTTAGTTAGTTAAAAAGTACGATTCAATTTCAGTTGAAAACTAATAATCTTACTGTTATTAGAGGACTTGAGACTTATACTATTATAACCACTTACAGGTAGTGTAATCGATCAGTTTTCAAGAACACTCGTAAAGTTTTATATTTGACTTATGCTCATATGCATCATATTTCATAAAGACCACACTGTTCAACTTTAAATCACTTGTAACTGCTATTTGTATTCATTCGTTTTCAAACTGTAGTAAAGGATATGAATCGACATCGAAGTGTTTCCATCGTTAAAAAGGTTAGAAATCGAGTAATTGAAAAACGAGTTGACGCGACAGTCAGAAATGTGATCAATTTCATGTGATTCGCTGCCTAGTATGAATAAATAGAGTCGATAAGGAGGTACCATATTGTTTTCATTGATTATAAGTTGCCTAGTGTTTAAAACTATTAGTCCCTTCTTTAGATTTAGATAGTGCTATTATCCTTGAAAGATTCCATAACTGGTATAGAGGTCAGTCAATTTTTAAACTGTATCCATAAGAAAGATATTTTCATTAAATTACTATACAATGGGAAAGTAAATAGCAGGATTTCACAACAGAGAATAAACTGGGTTATCCACGGAACCCATTAGGCATCTCGGTTCATAACTGTTAAAAAAAAACTAAAAATATGCTCCACTGCAAACCTCAAAAGTGCACCAGTGATTATTTCACATTCCACTCGGTGCACCAATTTACGGGTGTGTGTTGACACGTGCATAGGGGGGAGTAATCTTGCTTTCCATGTGAGGGTGGGAGGGCATATTTCGAAATGGTCAGAAAAACAGATGAACTTTGGAAAATGGATAGACGCGGGGGGCAGACTATCAACCTCATCTATAGCTAAACATCTAGTCAATATAAAACATAAGAATGGTGTCAAAATACCTTTCAAGGTCATTTTAAAAACAGTCAGGGGTGCTTACTGAAATAAGCTGGGGCAGTAAGTATTCGTAAACTTAAGTTCTCCCCCTCAAAATGTATAAAAACAATTTGTTATTACTCTAAACCTACCTTGGTAATCCCTATATGATTGGATAGTCGAACGTAGTGTTAATTATTCTTATTATTCACAAATCCTTCTTGTCACTTTGTGTACTTTAATTGGCCTTCATTTTCACATAAATGGACTTGACAAGTAGGTGTTCAAAATGTATTTAGCAAATACGTCACATTTCTCAAATGATCTCCGTCTTCTGATAACACTATCCACATTCAATTGTGTCACTTAAGAAAATAACTACGTGTTGGTGATAACAATAAAAACCTGATTTAAGCGAATAAGTATTTTCGGTAAATTCTCAACAGGCTTTACATTTATATAATGAAATATTGGTCATAGGCATTTGATTAAATGTGGTTCATGAAATATACGATCACAGTTCCGGGATGTGAATTATTGGCAAACAATCGGGTGATCATAATACTAATAATAAGGATAAATTCATTCAAGTGTTTATATAATTGTCGGCCTGCTTGAATCTCTAGGCCACCTGAATTTCCATGCGAGACAGCGCATCTTATTTTCTTTAGTTCTTATTGTTACAGTCATCATTCAGTTATATCTATGGGTCTCCAAATGTTGTACTCGTGCACATTTTGAGTTGGTTTGCAGCCTATCGTTGAGCATTTCTGTGGGAACAAAGAAAAATACCCTAGTGGATTAATTTATTCTCCAGATTTACCACCTATGCGTCACGTCGCATGATGTACTGGAGATGGCTGTTTTACTTGCAGCTCCTGGATGATGAGTAAATATTACGCAATCAACCAGGCTGAAAGCTGTGCATATTGTATAAACTGATTGTGCAAACTAAAGCTACTGTTATAAAATAACACTACAGGCAATAATGAGTATGTAGTTAGAATGTGTATATTAGTGGGGGAAGGAGGGAAAATAACCATCATCACATAGCTGTTAGATAAAATAATAATAATGATAAATTGTGAAACCAAGAGTAAAATCTACAACCACATCACAGAATGACATTGATGATACGGTTAGGAGAGCAAGTGAGATAAAATAAAAATACAATAAGGTATTTACAGTTATCCGGTGCCTCAGGAAGATATATATTTATAGTTAGAAGCAAAGGCCAAGGGAGGGAGAGAGACTGAACAAATGTTTTCTCTACACAGAGACTAGGTTAAAAAATATTTATGGCTACTTCTTCAACCATGCTTAGCAATTGAAGGTGTACCAACCTAGGGAGTTGAGGAGGTGAACTGTAAGGAATTGTAATAGCTGAATTTTGTCAGTCTTGTACTCGGTACCCACTAGGTATGTAAGTATGGAACTTCTGATTGACTTTAAGTCTCGTATACCCAGCCATGTTTCAAGGCGTTCCAGAAGGTGACAGTGGGCTTGCCGAATCGTTCTATCTACGTAAGCACATTTTGTGAACATTGAAGTCAAGCATATCACTATTTTCAAAGTGCTTTGTATAAAGAACCTCGTTTATGCCATTACCTGCTGCAATATCCCTTTATTAAGCCATACATTCTGAGTAAAGTGTTGTTCACGATGCTTTCATATAATGTGTTTGACTTTTGTTCCTTTGGAGTAACACATTACAGTATTGCGCTTGCCCAATAGAGTAATCGCTTCACTAAATGAAACTATATTCATATGGAAAATATGCATCTTTCCTCATGAAGCAAGCATTGTGCAGTATGAATTTCAGAGTTTTGAGTGGTTGTCACTCATCAGAACATCAGTCAGACTCTTTTCAATCCTGGAGATTTATTCATGATATGTTGTGTGAGTATTGTCACAGTTGAGATATTGAGTACTAACTGAGCATTAAACACTATCCAGTTAAGAAAACTTATTAGCGATACCAGTTAAACTGTGGAGCATTGATTAGATATATCAACGAACTGTTCAGATTTCAGTTTCTCAATTCCGGTACTATTTGCTAATTAATTCAACTCACCGTCTGTGTGGCTATTACTTTCTCTTTAATTGGACACTAGTTAGTAACTAGTGTAGTGTATCTAGTCGTTTGTTTGGTACGAACTGATTCATGTAATTCAAGCTTGCAATGTGGCCACCATTTCAAGTGGCTAGCCGTCAAATAATCAATTAATAATGTCTTCCAGTAATACGATTTACAGATGCAACCGTTTAAGATATTTCCAGCCTATAGTTATGAGTCAGCCCCAGAAATTGACGGAAGAACATCACTGTGGTTTGCAGCGAGCATTAGAATGTACAAACAATAATCCTATGATTGCCTACGAACTGCAGATCTCCGCCTAATAAAGCGTACTCTCTGCAATCTATAATATCCACAAACATTTGTCCAAAATTTGGTGTTGTTATAGCACAAGAGACTTGGGTGCATCTTCACAATTACCATAATTTGATTTGATTGAATAGATTTAAAGTTTTCTGATAAGATAGACAGAGTCTGAAGAAAACAAAGTAGTGAAGGGGTAGCCTTGTCAAATTTACTAATCGGTTACACGAAACCATAGACTCGCTTTTCACAAGTGATTATGGTGTATTTGATTCCTTTAAGCAGGTGTAATGCTACATTCTGACCATTGCAATATTCCCATTTTATTGAAAGATTATGAAAAATAAGGCAAGAGGTTTTTCGTTCATTTGACATAGAAATTCCAAGAGCGATTATGTAAACATGACAATATTCTTTCACTGACATGCATGTTGCAGGATGCATCGTCAGACGTATTCATCGATGAAATGTCGGATGTTATTGACGACAAAATCATCTGAACTCTCATGTTCTCCTTGAAAATTTGTTGCTCTAACGAAACACTACTCATGGGATTTGACAGGATCTCGTCTCTGCGACTAAAATAGCCTCGAAGAGATAAAGAGAATTTACTGGCATCAGAAGACGGGTCTGTTCAGCAAAGTTTGAACTGTAACGACTACATGCAATATTGATGAAATGAATGTCTTAACAATTCACAAATCCTAGGGGGCAAAATGAAGCCTAGCTGCTGATGTTTCGCCGAACATTTTTCTTCCACAATGAAAACATACTTTGTGTTATCCTGTTATCCAAATATTCAATACATAATCTCAGAGTTATAAATTACCCCTTGCCTGCAAAGAAATAAAAGTTGTACTTGTACCGAAATCATCATCTTCTGAATCATGTTTGAAGAGTGTGACATCACGTCTTAGGTTTTGAAATTTTGTCAGTAACACACTGTCCTAAATGCGAAGCACCCGACTTCGCTGCTTACTGAAACTAGTTAGTCTAATGTTTCTGTACTTTCTCCATATCTTTTTTCTTTATTTTTACGTGACTTACCGTATTATTTTAAAGCCATTTTGACTCAGTATACTGATAATCTGACAATTTCTCCTCTCGATGGTTTCCGGATTAAGTTGTTTTGATACGAATAACTTATTATTTGAACCACTCTAAATGTCAAACACTAATTTTAGTTGCTGGCGTCAACATGACTTGTTTGGACTGATTCAGTCCCTTGAATCTTGTGATATTAACGGCACTGTGCTGAGTAGTATATAGAATGTTACCTATCTTGTTATCAGATTCCTTTCCCATTTCTGTTATTAGTTTTATATCTTGTTGATTCCTAAAAACAATTTTTGTTAAACCTATTGCGTGAGGAAGTTTAGACTTTCCGGCATAACTCAACTTCTACTCTCGCAGTTAATTAATTCATGTATTCTACCCACTATTCTGAAATGTTCAGTCTTAAAATTATCTGGGTTTCTCAGGAACAGATCTGCCGTAATATGCAGAACAGTTAAAGCAATTAGGCATTTTAATTCTCTCAAGAAAATAATATGGCTTTGGGATGATATTAGTAAGACCAAGTCGATGGAATTCATGGCGAGTATTATCCATGTGTTGGTATCAACATATACCATGTTTAGCTTATTGTTCTATGTATATATATATATATATATATTGCGGCTTCTGCATTAATAAGTCCTTTTGAGAATTACAAGTCAGTTTACAGAGTATTAGTTGATAGTTGTGTAAGTCTGGAAACAATCTAAACGTTAGACTGAGCTTCAGATTGCCAGAATTAATTTTAGCAACTTACGTAAGAATGATGTTAAAGTTACCGTTGTACTCACAAGTAGTATAAAACGTAAAGTTGAAATAATGGACGAATCCATGTTTTGTGGAAAATACTGATCGGAACGCTAATAAGAAAGGGACAAGAAGTTCAGCAAAGAAATGTTTTCGGCTGTTTCAATCTCAAAAGCTGTACAGTGGCATTTATATACATAAGTCTACATATATACAATTATTATATATTTAATCCCACATAGTGATGTAGGACTCTAGAGTTTTACGTAAAATGTCTCTGTCATCTATTAATGTCATATTAGCTTGTGGATGCCAAGCAGAGGAATTGAAATGCGGAACTTGTGTTTTGGATTTCTGTCTGTGTTTGGAAATGGGTAAATTGAATTGAATTGGACGAAGTGATTATCCTTTTAACATAATACGGAGTATATTCACTGACCATCTGACTAGAGCATTGTAGGGAGAATTTCACATCTTCGCCTTCTTTAATTTGAGTAGGCTGTATAATCTTGACGTGTATGTACTCGTTGGTCCGAGTTCTTCATACATACTTCTAGGGAATGAATGTTCTTCCTTTAGTTTCTTCAAACGTTTGCTTAATTCGTACACTATTTTGTCACTGATATATTTCTTCTCCTTAAGTTTTTGGAACTTGTGTGTGTATATCAATACATAACTCATCTTTTTAATAAAGTCACTTCTGTTGAGTATGGCTAATGCTGGCCCTTCTGTGATCACTGATATTTTTTTCATTTGTTCCATCAATTTCCGTAGCTCTTCTCTGTGCTCCTTTTATTATCGTGTTTAATTTCCTTTTACACTGATAACACCGATCCACTAAACTGGATTTGAAACGTTCCAGTTGTAAGATTGAGGCTGGAACTAGATCCCTTGTCCGACTAGTTAGCTTAACAGATTCAACATCTCTGTCTTAGTGATTGACTCGTCTGTTTACGTCTGTTGCAAGATATTAGGCCAGGCGAAAGTACCTTCACTTACAAATTACTTAATTCAACACTCCAATAATTATAGACATAACATTTGAGATCTTCATGAAATTTACTAGCCTCTAGCTTGCTTTCACTTCTTTTCATTAGCTCCATCTGCTTCCTCTGTGCCCTTGGTTCACTAACTTCGGTGTTTTATCCCATAAAAGCCGTACTATGATCTTATGATAGTTTATCTACTGTATATTGCCTGCGGGCGGTATTCATTTCATTCTCTTGTATATATGTAGATGAAGAGTCTTTTCGGTTTAAATCCATATGGTTTCAGCGTCCTCTTATTGGGACGAACTCTTCACCCACGTGAGGACTTTGAATTGAAATAAGAATTGTAGTCTGATTTGATGCCATTGGTAATGGAGTTCAGTGCAGTTTTTGTTTCATGGAGCTTAGCGTTATACTCAGGTTATTCATTGGGGACCTTCAACCCTACAGGCTGCTCACAACATTTTAGTTGATCAAAAATGCCCATTAGACCTTTCAAAAGACTGATTACTGAACAAAGAATATTCTATTCGATAACTTCTCCATCAGGTTCTACAGTGATATATATTTTTCATGATTTCTTCATCTTCTTCAGCCCTGCTTGTCTAAGTAACACACTTCTTCCACAACGGAAAAATAGTTTTATGCGTGATGAATTTCATATGTGCTTTTTCGTATAAGATCGATAGAAGGAAAGTTGAAATATGACTTAAGATTCAGAATGAAGTTTGAATTCCCAAAATGTTATTCTGACACTTCTGTGACATGTGGTATTCAAAAACGGTATGATAATGGCCACACAGTTATGAAACCGTTAATTAAACCAGGGGAAATGCCTAGTATTATTCCATGAGACTCTTGAATCAATGGATCAAGGATGCAATTCAGCAAGTAAAAATAATTAACTTGTATTTCTTGTGTCGAAGAATGTCATCAAGAGAAATAAAATCAAAACTGAGATTATATTCCATTAAGAAAGATGGAATGAAAGAAAATTACATGAGATACTTAATTATTTACGCGGTAGCTGGATCAAGCAACAACATTAGGTGAAATTTCTGCGTTCAAAAGATACGGTTAGGATTAATACACAGTTCAGTTGAGCATATATTACTCATCAAGAAAGTAAGAGGTTTAAATTGTCAGATCAACCGAAATATGTAAGTTCGGGTTAATTATCAGTTCATATGGCAAACGTAAGTTGTCAGACCTGGTGGAGGTTTCAGAACACTTCTCTTCGAGAATCTAAATTACGCAAAGGAATATTTTGAAAGGTGCTGTGAATTATATAGTTCACTTTGTTTGGATGACAGAAGTACAGAAACGGATATCGGAATTTTGAATATTTGAGCAAACTCAGTTTACCTTTTGTCATCCTTATTATTATTTACACTACCATAGCCTAAGTGATTCTGCCAGGAATAAGACGAATGGATTCACTTCTTATAATCAACATACATTTCCTCGTGTGTGTGTGTCGGGGTAGGTGTGTCAACATGGTTTTCATGCTGGCATATGTGAATACCTTGTTCTGATTGAATCAGTTATGATTAGCCACGTATATTTGTGTCTATTACGTAATGGCATATGTATAAAGCATATATGCACAACTCCAGAATTCACTGATACATGCTCATATCACTAGCAGGATATCAGTTTGAAAATTGTGCGATTTTCTCTGAGCTGAAGTATTTCATCGTGGTTGTTCCACTAATGTATTAAAGAATTTATTGCTGGAGATGTCATTCAACACAACAATGTAGCATTCACGATGAAATATCAAAGCTACAAGGAAATCAGACAGCTTTCATCTTCATCATGAGCTACAGATGCCTCTTATTTTTTCTAGAAACAATTTCCTTAGGTTTGCAGATGACTGACGATTAGCATAAAACTCAAAATTACTTCTCATGAACTCTTGACGATAGTAAAATATGGCATTTGGCTGGCTGAGTGGATAGAGGTTACAGCGTGATATTTAAATATGGGAGATGTTGTCACCATGGATAAATAAAGTGATATACTGTTTATAAAATATCAACCTTATCAGATGACTTGCAACACGTTGTTAATGTGCATGTGAAACGTTTCTGACTGTCCGCTTTTGCGTCTCCACATTTGTAATTGAAATCCATATTTACCACACCGAGCATATAATCCAGTATACTTGGACTGGTGTAGTATCGGAAGCGAGAAATACTTTCAGAAATGGATGAGGGATGAATCACTGCCTATTCCAATACGCAATAAATCCACATATTTTATCTGAATTCAAAGTATTATTGAGGATGAAATTCATGATAAATTTTTGTTTAGATTTTAATTTTGTCTTTCATTTTCTTACACATTTCAAGTTTGTCTAAAAGTTGGTTTCAAAGGAAAGAAGGAAACAGCCACACATCACTCCAGTGGATGACTTGCATTATCAGTATTACAGTCACCTGAATGTTGATCATGCGTTGATAGGAGAAAGTAATCCACACGTTCGGAGCTACGTTTAAATAATGTGATAACTGTGTGATAGTTAGTTATACCATTATGTGTTAAAAATCTTCTGTTACCGCCACAGCTAATATTGTGAAATCTATAATAAAGCTAACATATCAGTCTGTTTCAGGATCATTGCGACAGGTGATTGCTGAAATTGCGGAAACATTTGACTGTTTAGAGTGTAATTCAGAGGAAGAATATTTGACTAGACAAACCTCATGTCAATGCACCACCACTTAACAATGATATCTGGAGCACTGCATAGAATGCTCTTCACTACAATGTACTCATAGAAATCCTGGTTTACCCACACTTGACTGTTCATAATTGTATTACACCAACGTTATTTTTCAGTTAAAAACAAATGGGAGCGAAGTGTATATTCACTGTTTTGAAAATAAAACACAGACCTACAGAATACGGCAGCATGTTTCAAATTTTGGCTTAGGAAAATAAAAACCTTTGTTTCCTCTGAAGTAAAGAAATTTACAAGCATTTTATAGATAATGTAATGTAAAGGTAATGAAGATTCCTGGCCAACATCAACAGCAACAACCGACAACAATCAGCATAAATGGGAGGAACCTGAAGGAAACAACTTCTTTCACCTACCTGGGAAGCATCGTCTCAACTACAGGAGGAACTGACGAGGATATCAAAGCCAGAATCGGAAAAGCAAGACAAGTTTTCATTTCTCTCAGGTCTATGTGGAGGTCAACAGCATTCAGCGTCAAAAATAAGATCCGTATTTTCAACTCCAATGTGAAGTCAGTACTACTATACGGATCAGAGACTTGGCGTGTCACAAAGAGCAGCTCAAACAAGCTACAGACCTTCATTAACAAATGCCTTCGCTCAATACTCAAGATCAAATGGCCGGAGAGGATCAGCAACAAAGATCTCTGGGAGCGAACCAACCAGGAACCGATCGTGAAACAAATAGGCAGGAAGAAATGGAGATGGATTGGCCACACTCCGAGGAAACCAGCAAGTGACATCACTAGACAAGCCATCGAGTGGAACCCGAAAGGGAAGCGACGAGTTGGTCGTCCAAGGGTGACCTGGAGGAGATCATGTGAAGAGGAATTGAAAGCGTGTGGGCAGACTTGGAGCCAGGTGAAAACTACAGCAGAAAACCGAACGCAATGGAGACGCATGGCTGAAGCCCTATGTTCCTCTAGGAATTAAAGGAAATAATAATAATAATAAATTTATAGATGATATAAAGTGAATGTGTTGTGTGATTGTACTTACTTTTCCCGTTGGGAAGTACAATAGTTTCTATAATTTTGAAACGAACTGCATATAGTATGAAGGGAGAAATTGTTGGTTGAATAAATTCAAAGTGCGTATTAATTTTAATTTCGCCTAGATATAAAATCAAGTGCATATCCATATTGTCTACAATACGTCTACATACATGAGCCACTTCTTCTTAATTATTTCTCATTTCTTGACCCTAATAGAAAGACTGAGTGGTAATATTTAAAGATAATGAAGTAATAATTTCCTATTTGCCGATAATTTTACCTCTTTGTAATTGACTATCATGAGGTCACCTTTAGCATCTGAAGCTCTTATACTGTGAGAACCAATGTCCCTTAACACTATGAAGCTTGCAGTGAGGTAATGTCACACATATATAAACAACGCAGACCAAGTAGAGAAGGAGGACTTCTGCAGTCAACTGGAAGCACTGATAAACAAAACCCCAATCAGGTGGCGACATCAAACTTTTATTGGTTAATATGACTTCAGGCAGAAGTGAGTTCAGTTACCACAGGAAAAAAACTCATAATGGTTGGTTACGCGAGCATTGAAATGAACATTAACGCAGACCTCTTTTCAGAAATCTAACACTTGACTGATTTGGTGTTTGGACGAGTTGTGTACAAGCACGAGGATATACACAGAGTGACATGAGTTTTACCAAGTGCATGCACGGCAAATCAGATAATTTACATCTCAGTTTCAAGACAGTGGAGGCGCAGTCTGCATTATACGAAAATTGAGAAGTGGAGCAGATGTAGGTTAAGACTAATATCTGGTGCAAGGAAACTTCGATTTAGGGTTGAAAGCCGCACACTGTGGTGATAGACAACAATTCATGTTCAACACCTATAAAGTGAAGGATTTCATTTCCTTGTCAGTTCTTGCAGAGTCCTAAGTCACCCTTCTTTGGTAGTTTCACAAGGTAACCTTTCCTGCAGTCAGTAGGCACCTTTCACTCCTTCCAGACCTTTTGCAATAATGGAGCCAGCATATCTGCTGTCGTCTCCGGGTCCGCTTTCAGTGCTTCAGGGGGAATTCCATCTGGTCCAGCTGCTTTTCCAGCTTTCAGAAGCTTGATTGCATTCGAGACTTCAGCTTTCGTTGGAGGACTGGTGTCAACTTGCAGTTGTGTACGTTCTGTTGTTGGTATTTCTGGACGAGTTGCAGGTGGTGGTCTGTTCAGGAGTCCTTTGAAGTGATCCACACATTGTTTAATCTGTCTTTCTTCCTTGGTAATTGGGTTCCCTTGGCTGTCTTTTATATGTTTCATTCGTGTTGATCTCTTCCCGGATAGAGACTTGGTTATCTGATATAATGTCCTCAGGTCCCTTTTGCCTGCTGCCTCCTCAGCTTCAGTTGCCAGGTTGTCGTAGAATTGTCATTTTGTCCTTCCTGAAGCTCTTCTTCACTTCTTTGTCCAGTGCTGTGTAAGTTGAACTCAGCGTCTCCTTATCTTGTCCGTCTTTACATTGAATCACTCTCTCTTTCACCATTCTCCTCTCCCCTATTAGCTTCCAAGTGTCCGTTGAGAGCCATTCCTTGTCTTGTCTCTTCCTTCTTCCTAAAACCGTTGAACACGTTTCGTTAAAAAATCACCTTCAGAGAGTTCCAATGGTCTTCCACGGATGATTCCTCAGTGGCGTCACATAGTGTTTCCTGCTTTGCTCTGACAGTTGCAGTGAAAATGTCCTTTGTGATTGTGTCCTTCAGTTTTTGCGTGTTGAACTTGCATTGTGGTCTATCCCCAGGTATCCTCGAGGCTTTTAGCTTCACCTTGAAAGTCCCTTGTACTAGATAGTGGTCTGAACTCACATCTGCTCCTCTTCTCGATCTTGTGTCCAGTAGGCTCCGTCTCCACTTTCTTGAGATTGAAATGAAGTCTATCTGGTTTTTGGTGTGTCCATCTGGTGAAATCCATGTCACCTTGTGCATATCCGCGTGTTTGATTATCATATACCCAATGCCGAAATTTTTTCAAACTGTTAAAAGTGAACTTGGTTTGGATATATTTAATCTAAAAATACTTCTGTGATATTTTCAATGTTCTGGTGGTTGTAATCAGAGTACATAAGTATTGGTAATAGGAATTCCATAAATTTTGGAACATCGGAAGCTATTTTGGACTTCATATTGAACTTCTCCAGAGTTCTCCAGAGAATGTACGGTAGAAATTATTTATTTATTTCAGTTTCTTTCAGATCTCGTTTTACAAGCATTTGACACATTACTCATTAATAGTCAGTAGCTTTATTGCTCGTCAGACAATGTTCTTGATTATATTCAGCATACTAAAGTGATTTCTTAGAATTGTAGTCATTAGGCGGCTAGGGGCAGTCGTCAGAGAGCCTTGCCATCAGGTTTCATGCTTGGTGCTACTAGTCAACTAGGCGTGTCTGAAATCTTGGTGGAACTCGTGCTCCTTCCGAGAGTAGGACTAGCGGCACTCGGAGCTGTAGTCGGGTTAGCAAATGACTTTCTGTACGACCGCATCCGGTACTTTGACTGGACACTAACTACTGTCTCGCGCATAGTCTGCTGTTGGTTGCAGACTGAATTCTGCCAGTCAAGTTTACAATGTGTTCACCATCCTAGGTGGCTCGCCATCAACGTGCAGATATACCTTGATGACTGGAGCGTGCCAACAAACACGAAGACCTCCCCCGACAATCCAATAACAACCATTCTGAGTGCATCATGATGTCAAGCCACCTAAATTGGTGGTCACATTGCAAACTTGATTGGGAGAATTCAGTCTACACTAAACAAAGAAATAGATGCATGACACTAGTTGGTGTCTAATCAAAATAGTGATATCTATCACATTTCATTCGAACGATTACCAATTTATGCATCTCTCACTTTTCAGAACAGTTTGAAATATCCCAACAGCCAGAACATCTCATGCTCACATCGACTGAAGTATACGAAGTTATCGAAATATAAAATTATTCATGCTTTTATTGTATTCTATGATATGAAGAACTGTCGGAAATGCATTTTGACATATTACAGTGATTGAATCAAGAGCTTCTATAAATAGCCCAAAAAGAACATAAAGGTGAAACAAAAGGAATAAACGATGCCTAATTAAAGAAGTGTGGGGGAAACAGACATATACTGGGTACAAAATTGCTTGAAATGGAGAAATAGTGGCTGAATGAAGATGGAGAATAGGAAAACAGTTATTAAATAAGTGGGGGAATGGGAAAGTAGTTCTAAAACATTGAATGGTCAGCTTCAGGAGCCACAGGGTGAAGGCAATACAAACTGTTGCTGCTGCTCAACGATAGCTTACTGAAAATCTCAACGTGAGAATATGTGGTATTGAATTGTGAACAGGTGAATGGAAGAGTTACTAATCAGTCGATAGAATGTAACTAGGTTACTCAAACGGAGAGAAGTTCATCAAGGTGGCTGACATTTGATTCACGTCTACGGATGGCCGTGAATATAACATAAATTAACATTTATTGTTGTGTCCAGGTCTTCTGTGAGCCATCAAACGACGAAGGTATAAAGGAAAACCTCAACCCAGACCGACTGAAAGGTGATACGAATGAATGAGACCGTTCAGTATCACTTTGGAGTCCACCAACGATGACTACAAGCTATACAAAATTACTGTCTGCTTTGAATCAGTGGATCAACCGTTGGTCTCGAGCATTATTAGAGCTCAGTACTCATACAGTTTAAGGTCATGTTTCTGTCAGGACGACTTCACCTATTCCTCTGTCCATGACTTCTCCATTTCTTCCCTTCAAAATTCACACCAAAGGTTGCATCCAATGTAGCACAAGTTGTCTGGTCATGAATATGCCATATAGAATCTTGTTTCCGGGAATTAACTCCACAGACTGCTTCTTGAATTTGAGGTCGAACATCTGATCTCAATGGTTAGTCAGCAACTACAATCTCTCCATGTGCAGCATTTCATACTCCTGTCTCCCAGAACCCATTGTAGATACTTCACACATGTATGTGTTACATTTTTGAGTCACATTAGAACTATGGGGTCAAGTGTGTGGCGCCTCAACTTTCAGTATTAAACAGTCACTAAATACTTCTAACACAGAATATCCCCATACCTCAGATTTCAAATGATCAACAGTACACTCCAAAAAGCTGTCTGCTGTTGGAGACATTTCCTTCTCTATTTTTCACATCGAATACTGAGGCTACCTCTGCTAGTAGACCTTGTCCCATCATTGATCCCTGTATATCTTTCCTTACAGTCAATCAGTAATGTATCATACGTGCATGGAATTTAAGAAGCAGCTTTAAACGTGGAAATTTACACAATCGATCAGATACGGTTGAGGGTTTCTGTAGAGACGAATTCTTGAAATTATAGTGATGTTTTGAGCAAAAGAACAGAAGTCTGATGAAAATAATGAAGAAGCCTATGCGTATTCAGTGTATTTATTCAGAGTTTGGGATCGAAAGACACGAATTCTCTTTATTGTCAGTATGATGAATCCACTTGATTTCAGTGAATTCTCGGCTTCATTGAGATTTAAGCTCAATCATTTGAAATAGCTTATTTTGAATGAATAGTTTTGTGAAAAATATAACGCAAAATCGTGTGGTATTAGTTATTAATCCGTGTTACTTTACAATTTGTTGAAGTGACTATTCATGTACAAATGTCAAGTAGGCTGAAAAAATGTGTTTCATTTCGAAAACAAATAGTCGTATTAGTTATTTTTCTACTGAAATATGTGAATACTTTGAAACAAACATCAAAGAGACAGAGACGGGGAAAGATAACAAGACGCACTTTTTATTTTGATTTATGTAATTTTAGTTTAATCAGTGAATAAATTACACCCTGATCTTTGAACTCGTAGTTATATTCTCGTGTTAAATAAACAGTTTTGAGTGTTTATTTTTTATGAAAAGTATTTTGTTAGATTGTAATGAAGCGTGTTAGAATGATCGAACCTTCTATGACATCACTTAGTTTATGCTCACAGTTATTTTATGTGTTTTTTCATACTTATTCCTACTGAATAATAGTCGTCATTCGGTAAGCTTATATTTTTGTAAGAAAATCATTGACACTCATTGAGGCTTATTTAATGTGCAAGTGTTATACTGAGACCCTTATTAGGCAAGCACTATGACAAATTTATGAGTGAAATAGAATGATCACACTTTTTTCCTACACATATTTGCTTCACATTCCAGTGAGTAATTGTCACTGTAACTGTTTACAATGCAAAACGAAGTGTGTTCATACTGTCAGTCTTTCACTGGAATTTGAGTACTTTCTCATCGTTACAGTCAGACATAATTAGGGAAATCGAATTTATGACCTAGCGACTTCGAGGTTCTAGCAGTATTTTCAAAATAACAAACATTTCTCTACAGAATAATTGTGTGAAATGTCTTCGGCACCAGACATAGAGTGGATGAACACTGTTAGTTGCATCACGATAGTTGGTGCACATGTACAGTAGCCTGTCTAAATGATATCTGGATGGTGGATTCAGTGTAAATATGTCATCTGGATGAGAGTGGCGAAGATATTCTAACAGTATCAACTGGCATCTTTCGGTGTAGAATTTTTTTCTCCTTCACGTTCCCCAGTGGAACATAGGGCTTCAAGCTAGTGGCTTGAAGTTTCCGTAGCAGTGTTTATTTAACCGGATGGGGTTGCTAGTCCCACGCCCATATTATAAGCATTATTTCTGGCTTAGCGAGGTAAAGGAGTGCGTCGGCCGGGGATCGAACCCCGGACCATGTGCATGGTCGGCGAGCGTCCTAACCGCTATGCAACCGATGCACGGTGCAGGATAAGTAGTTTTTCTTCCACAACGTCTTCAAATAATGTATTCGGATTAAGGTACAAGTCGTTAGCAAAAGTCTGAGAAAAAAACACATTCGTAAGATGACTGATTTATGGTTCTATAAGCATGAAATCCATCCTCAAAATTTCTTGAAATTAGTGGGTGCTTCGGTGTCTTCTGTGGAGACGACATCTACGAAGTGATGACTGAATTATATTGAGTCAGAATTCATATGATTCTTCCATTGTATAACTGAGCCAAAATTTACTTCCATATTATCAAATCCATCTTCCGCATCATGTCTTTCACATCATCACTGCTGCTTCATCATTGTGAGGAATTGGTGTATGAGATAATAGATGAGGTTCAAATTTCATTTATCCGTGTGAGGTGTGACGGATTGATTGGTTGGAGGTGAGAGCATGCATTGAATTTAATTCCGATGAAGTTTTATTTTCGAATGTCAGATTCAGGACTGAGATGATTTCTGATGAAGAGATTGAGTAGCCATCAAATGAGGAGCAACTCAAAATTAAATTTCGTGCATCTACATAGGCGGGAAAGTACGTGGAAACATTCACCAGTCTTCACTTTAATATAATTTTAATAATTATGCTGAATGCATGTGATAGAACACAACAAGGCAGTTATTATCTGCTTATTTCTAAGTGTGACTAGGCCTTTGAAGTTGTCGGTTTGAACTTATCCAACACAGTTTTGATGGTGTAATCACATGACACTCTGTTTTCCAGTTTAAACTCACCTCATGTAACACCGATCTGAAATTATCACAGATCTAAGAGAACTCAAAATTTATCAAAAATCGATGCGTATTTTACGCCCGTTCAATTTTCAAGTAACAAAATCTCTGTTTTTACTTCAGTCGTCTGAATTTCATTAACTGTAACACTAATACCAATACTATTTTCCTTTCAAGTTATACCGACTATTGTTTGATAATACTTGGTAATTTATCTTTTCTAAGTCTCTTAACCAAGTTTCTTCATTGTATAGAACTGCTTTTCGGTTAGAATGTACATGCGAGTATGTAACTTAAAAGAAAACGAATGCAATATTTTTAACGACAGCTCATTATAACACTACACAGAAAATCGAAGTTCATTGAGGCGGTACTGGACTTCAGGCAGGCTTCGATAATTTCTGAAAGACTGCTTTTCCATGCACATAACTGCTTCCCGTTGATTGCTGTTACATCTGAACAATAAACACTAGGGGAGCTGTAATCTGGAATCTGACAGTGGACGAAATCAATATGATGTCCTTATAATCTACAAATCTTAGCCGAACACCGCCACACTACATAAATTGACGATCTCGCTGAAATAGATGGCTACGTTTACAAGAAGTTTGCGCCTAATCATGTCACTTTTAAAACAAGTGCACATGACGCGCATAATCAAACACGCACCTTCACACAGAAAGTAGACATCTTACCTTATCAACGGCCATCTTCAGTAATATGACGAAGGTCGAACTAACTGAAATGCTTCATATACTCGACTTAACCTACAGACGCTTTCTAGAAGACAAATTGTTAATAACGAGCGCCGTTATCTAACTCTTTTTGGTTTTCGGCTCCCCAGATGGGGCACTTGTAAATACAACGACAATACATGACCACAAGGCTTAGTGGTAAGGTGTGCGCGGAAAAATTAACAGGTTTTTAAGGATGCCAGAGAGCCAAATGTAATTGGATTCACCAATATACTGGTATTCACACAGTTGTGGTTCTTAAAGTAGCCATAACTACTCTGGCATTCCCATCGAGTTACCTATCCATCAAGTACTAACTGAGCCCAACTTAGCGTACCTTCGGTGATTGGAACGGAACCGTTTTTTTTCAACCTAGTATGGTCGCTATGATTGTCTGCTGCTTTCTAGATGACAAGGGTTTGAACACAGTTTATTGTTCATAATCGTATCGGTTATCATCAAACGACTTCGAGACTTGATTTATATAGATTTCTTTGTTCTCTTCTATTTGTCCTAGGGGTAATAGAATTTAGTAGATGTATGAAACGAGTGTTGAATCATTCCCATTACACGTGTCTGCATTTGATTTGATAAATAGAGCTCCTACTATCAATCACTCTCATCCGATTGTATGGTTGTGTGTAACTGCATGTAATGCTGTCTCATATGTCTGGAAAATTCCAATACACCTACAACAGGAAGGAGAGAACAGAGGAAACTATAAAACTCAAATTTCCAAGTCGTGTGATTATCATGGATATGATGATGAGCAATAAATTGTTAAATATGGCCGAACCAAGTTCACTGTTAACGGTTTGAAAGCGTTTGGGTATTGGGTATATGGTCTTCATTATAATAAATTTTTTCTTGTATTTCCCAATGGATGAAAAACAAATCGATATTGTTTTACTGACGTTTCGGTATTTAATGCTGCCAATAGCTTCATCAAAAAGTAATTAATAAACCAGAATTTACAAAAGCTCAGTGATATATATATATAACAACTTAATCATCGTTCCTCAGCATGGGGGCATTTCTGCGTTTTTCAGTCAGCCAACTGGTAAAGATAATAAAACCAGGTGTAGACTGTTGCATTCGATAATTGTGTAAAATTATAGAAGCAGCGTGTGTTTACATAGTGAAATTGCTTATCACATCCGTGTTGAATGTGTTACTTCATGGGAGAGTTTTTGTAACCAGGTCAAATTCTGTTTTAGTCCATCATTTCTATTTAGACAATTTGGATTCCACTTGATATGAAGTGCTTCTGATGACGTAACATGTTCTTTGTGATTTCTTAAATGCTGTTCCTGGATTATTTCAATATTGTCAAAACTAATTATATGGCCTGATTTTATAGTCTGTAGACCTATTACTGATTATTTTCAACTGGATTTCTTAGTGGTCGAAAAGATGCTCTTCGGTGTTCATTTCTCCTGATTTCGATTTCTCTCTGGCGATGTTTCTACGATGTATATCGCATCACATTCTAACCATTTTATTTTATAGACATAATTAGATAGAGAATCTTGAGGGATTCGGTCTTTTATATACGCAATGTTGTTTCGCAGTGTTTGATGTTTTGAAAACTCTGATGTCGAGCTGATCGAGTACTCTTCTGATGTCATCTGACGTCTCTGCTCTATGTGGAATGACGACTGTCCAAGTCCATGTTTTCGGAGTGCGTTTTCGACCATACTTAATATCTGTGTTAATTTAGTTGATGAAGTTCCTTGGTAGTTGTTTTGCTTGAGAGTTTCAATAATGTTTGATATTTCTTTTTCTTTTTCGCATCCGTTATCAGAGAGTGTGCTCGTCTATAAAGACTTGAAGCAACTGAAATCTTTGCGCTGATGGGGTGGGATGATCCGAAGTCTAAATATTTATTGGAGTGGGTTTTCTTCCTGAATACAGATATACAAAAAATGTCCGTTTTTCATCCTCTTAACTAGGCAGTCCAGAAATGGTAGTTCATCGACGTCTGATTCTGCTTCCGACGTGAATTGGATTCTGGGGGATATACAGTTTATTTTCTCTAAGAATGAACTGTGTAGATCTCGTTTTAGCACTAGAAAAGTATCAACTACATATCTTAACCATATTTTAAGAGTGAGTATGCTTGAAAAGATGTTATCTTCGAATCTATTCAAGGAAAGGTCACCGACAATAGCAACACCATTTGTCTTTCTATCTAAATTGTCTTTAAATATAAAGTAATTACTTTCTAGACAGAATTTTAAGCTCTTAATAATTTCACTGGTGTCCAGTAGACATCTTTGTGATAGCGCTGTATCTGATTCTAGTTGAATGGAAATGATATCATAACTTTCTTAAATAGAGATACTGATATAAAACGAGTTAATTTCATAGCTTACCATTATGTCTTCTTTATCACTTCCTCGGTGTTGTATTTGGGATTTGAAATCATATGAACATTCTGCAATATTTTGAGTGTCCTTTCTTAGTGTTTGTTGTATCGAAAAAAAGTATTTTGAGAGGTTGTATGTCGATGAGTTGATGAAATCTACTACTGGTCTTAATGGAACTGTGGATTTATGTATCTTTGGTTGACAGTAGAATCTTGAAAGTACATTAGATTTTGGTTTCACTTTTAACCAAAGAGAATTTTCAATCTTTGGTTTCACTTCTTGAAGGAGTCTGTTTGCATTTAGTTTTATTTTGTTGAATTCCGCAGATGTCTTCCTTTCTTCAATGAGTAAGTATGTTCCTTCAGACAGGTGTTCAATTGCCTTCTTTTCATAATCAGTCCTGTTCATTATCACAGTGACGTTTCCCTTGTCTGCTTTAGTTATAATGAATCTCTTGTCTTTCTTCAAATTTCTTAGGGCTTCATTTTCTTATTTGGTGAGATTAGATGGTATGTTTCGTTGTGTTATGAATAAATGTGATGTCTTTCTGGCGTACACATTGTGATTCTTCATTGTTGGACTGTTGTAGAGCGGGTTCGATCACATGTGCTAAGATTCTGTTAATTCTAGTTTAATAATACTTTGATAAAGCTGTTAACGGAAATAAATAGTGAAACGTCAGTAAAAACAGCAATATCGTCGTGTTTTTCATTCATTGAGAAATACAAAAAACACCTTTATTATAACAATAAATTGCGTTCGAAACTTTGTCATCCAATAAATGATACTGTTTCACTACATGATATATCTATTAAGCAAATAATACACGTAAGCGGATTTCATTCTGCCTACTTCAGTGATTACTTCGACCTCCAGGAGTTGAGCACAAGTAAACGCTTTGCATTATCCTACTTTTAACAAAGACATTGAAAATTGAGCCTCGAAATTGCAAAAGTAAGCTCACCTTAACATAACTCCGACTCCTAAACGGTGGTTAGTGACATCCTGCCATGAATCGTCTCATTGTGCAAGTAGCAGAGTGGTTATTCTCAGAGTCAGTTCTGAAAGTCCATTTGGCATTATACACACTATAAACGTAATTCTGGACTTAAACAATGAATGAACTGTGTAACGCAATTACGAAAAATTTCAAAGTCAACATTTCGCCCGACCATAATTATTTTGCCTGAGAACGCTCTTCAACTCCATTTGGGATTACAACAGTCTCTGTTCCAATCCTCAAGTGACGTTAATCATCACTATATGCCTTCCCACATGTATCCTGAATGGTGTCAGAAATGCAAGGATGAGTGTACATTTTGGTAGGGGCAGCACATCGTCTTTCATATAAGAGCACCACAATAATGACAGTTTCTAAAACACGATCGCAGATTCCCAATAAGTCAAAGATATGTGCTACAACAGATAAATGTGGAATCATTCGACGAACGTTTTGTTCTCATCTCCTTTATAACACTACGTATCTGATAAATTTTATTTACATGGGCCGCCGAGTCAAAACTCGACAACTCATCAGTTAAGAGGGAAGAGAGATCCTTCTGACAGCGATAAATACTAAATAATGTAGTCAAAATGCTCGTTTTAGCCTTAACAGACTCTACAGTTCTGTCGTCTTTCTCTCTTAACTTTATAGAAGTGGATCTCGAAAGGTTGACAGGATCCTCCATGCCCTCTGAATGCATCGTCAGTTTTTATATCAGTGACTAGCTGTTATATCTAATAAGGTATTTGTGTAAGAGTGATATCCCTTAAATGTGCGTCTCGAGAGAATTCTTTCATCCACCACTGATCTTGTAGGTACAACTCTTCTTATCATAGCAGATTTGAAGAGTTTTGAAGAGGGATCGGACGTGATCTCACACCTATCCTCCATAATATTTTCAAGAAGCCTCACAATAACATAGTTAGACTTAATTTCAAGTTAGTGGATAAGACAAAGTGTGAAACACATTTACGCATGAGTGAACCCTGAGAATGGTCGGTGTGTCGAGAAGTCGTTGTGGTAACTACAACCTGTACAACAAAGTCGTTTTCTGCATTCAGTGTGGCAAGTCATGATGAAAAAGTACATTAAAATATCAAAATTATAAAATTGCTCAAGCACCAACACAAATGAGAATATGGGAACAATCTGCCATGTGAAAGCACAGCAAGCTTCAAGCAATAAATTACTGAAAGTTTGGGTAAACCGAGCTCCAGATATGGCACGTATTCGCCAGTTGTATATAACAGGTTGTGTGTTTGACATTTCACACTATACAAACCTCACTAGATAGAATGTACTAATGTCACAACTTAATCTGTACTTTACGAAACCTCCACCTGCTGGTGACAGCAGTTGAATCAAAAAAGTCTTGACTTTAAACAAAGCATTCTACAGAACGACTTGTTTAGAAGACTGAACGTCACAATAACGTCGAGAGAAGCTTTCAGGAATTTGCCTAACGATTGTGGTTGAAATATGATATCTGGGGTCGTATATGATATCAAATCGAAGAAAAGTGTAAAATAGCGTCCAAACTTGGTCTGGAAAACAGACCAAAATAAAACTGCAAAAACCTTAATCACCTTCGAGTTGGGAAGAGGTTTGTCCTGTGATAATTTAACTCATACACCTTAGGCCCTATCTGCATTCTGGTTCAGTGAAAGATGCATCAAGACTAGCCTTTACTAGAAAGCAGATAATTTCTGCTGTTACTCCATAGTTCGCTGAAATAAAGTGATTCCGTGGAAATTGGATGGTCAATGTCTAATACTTATATATACAGAACACGCATATCCTAAGCTGGGAATTTCCACTTTATATGACAATACTCAATGACTCACGTTCAATCATCGTAACGTTTGTATTTACCAAAAAATTATTTATCAAAGTCATTATAATTATCTAAATTCCAGTAATACACAAACAAAAACAATTAGGTGATACGCTGATTTGGTTGGATGATATTTTTCTCATCAGATGTCGAATGAGTTCAAAATCCAATTCACAATTAGTATAAAACTTGATGAGATTCGAGTGAGAAATACACTGCTGAGAAACAAAACGTAATCATGATCTGTTACTCTGCGTTGTTCGTGGTTGTGTTACTCCTGAATAATGCAAGTCGGCGCACTCTCGCTATTGTCCCAAAACCAACAGTTTACAACAAAGCTTCAACAGCCTGCAACCTGGTGCACACACTCACCTACGAACACAACTACCCAACATGCTTTATACTCATAGACGCACTAACAAGATTTCAATTCCGTCTAGCAACACAGCACCCGCCAATTCCTCAGGAAAGCAAAGAGGAATGTAGCGTTAACAAAATGAAAATTGAAATCATGGATGGATGTGACGAAAATGCAGATAAACTGTGGCCGAGTCATATAATGAACGAATCATGTGAGTCACAACACAAGAAGTATTTCATTCACCACTTTGCAGATAACGTGAACGTTGAAGATACAGAAATCTCGATAAGTTCGAAAGAGGTTTGGGGTGCACTACGTGCCCTTGAAACTGTACTTCAGATGGTGTACAAAGATGAATTTGGAGGAGTGCGTTCTGTTTCTTGTTGATAACTTGACTTCATCAATATATTTCATCTAGAATATGATATTTAAGGGTTCTGTGGAAGATGAACCATTATTCTCACATCGTGGAATGCTCTTAGATACTGGAAGTAATTTCATTACAGTTGAAACTATTCGGAATTTAATAGTAGGAGATGTTATATTTAGCATAGTATTTTCTGTTTTCAGGATATCATGGCTATGGTTAAAATGAATGTCTTTCATTGGCATATCACAGATGATCAATCATTTCCCTTTGTCTCAACCACCTATCCAGAACTGTCACACAAGGTAAGTTGAGTCGATTTTCAGCCGTTTATTAATTCTTATGCTCGTCTCAATATCAACAGGGTGCATATCATCCACAAAAGTGTACATATGATGAAATAGAAGTGTCTGATTTATTGGAATACGCTCGTCTCCGTGGAGTCCGGATCATTCCAGAATTTGATACTCCAGGTAAATAAGTTTGAAGACATTTGGTATGATGTAATTATCCACCAATTGTGTCCACATGAAATGATATTATGTAAATATTTGAGTCAGTGTGATAGTGTTCTCGAAATAATGCCGCAAATGCAACATAGGACCATGAATTCGGCAGAGGCACTAGGTTTGAAACTGTAATGCGGATTGTTCATGATATTACATTTTCAGGTATATTAACTCAGTGAGGTGATGAAGCACATTAGTGCTGAATTGCCTGAGAGTTTCATATTTGACGACAGGCTTTATCGCTTCTCTTTGAGGAACACTTTGAGGAACAATTTAACTTGCCTACAGCCACACTGAGCCTCCCCGCCATCCAGCACACACTCGAATGGGATATAGACACTGGCCCGCCGTCTGTAAGTGAGGTCACAAAACCTATCTGTAATCTGAAACGAGGCAAAGCGGCAGGACCCGACGGAATTATTCCGGAGGTGTTTAAATATAGGGGTGACATACTAGTATATAGTTTAACTAAGGTACTAGGTAACGTCTTGGAATCAGAGACGGTTCCATCAGACTGGGGTAAGTCACTTATTATACCAATATTCAAGAAGGGAGACAAGTCCTCATGTGATAATCATAGAGGAATCAGCCTGACGAACATAGTCTCTAAAATCCTAGGCTCAGTAATCATGCACAGACTAAGCCGAACTCGGGAGGAACAAACGAGGGAAAATCAAGCGGGCTTTAGGCCAGGTAGAGGGTGCATAGATCATATCTTCACTCTCCGACAGATCCTAGAACATAGACACACTTTTAGGCGTCCAACAATTGCCATATTTCTTGACTTGAAGGCGGCCTTCGACTCCGTGGATCGAGAGGTACTATGGCAATGTTTGACTGTGAAGGGAGTGCCAAGAAAGTACATTGCACTAATCAAGGCACTCTACTCAAACTCACGTAGCCATGTAAGGGCTTATGGGGAATTGTCATCTGAATTGATAACAACCAGTGGTGTCCGTCAAGGATGTCCACTTTCCCCTTTTCTGTTTAACTTCATCATAGATATGCTAATGGAAGTATCCTTAACTGAACTTAACGACTTAGGAATCGACTTGTTACCAGGGAATAGTCTTATGGACTTAGAATATGCAGACGACATAGTCCTGTTAGGGGAGGATGCTGACAAAATACAGAGTCTTCTGAACACCTTGAGCAGCAATCTTCGTATGTTTGGCATGCGATTCGCCCCTGTAAAATGTAAGATGCTGCTACAGGACTGGACTACGTCAACTCCTAGCTTAGTGATAGGGAGTGAAGTGATAGAACATGGTGACCACTTCACCTATTTGGAAAGTTGTATCAGCACCAACGGATTGATTGGTGACGAAATCTCAGCACGGATCCAAAAAGCTCGGGCTGCTTTCGTTAACTTACACCGTCTCTGGCGTAGGCGTGACATCCGGCTATCAACCAAGGGACGTGTATACTGCTCAGCAGTTCGCTCTGTCCTTCTCTATGCTCTGAAACATGGCCAATACGAGTTGAAGACATGAAAAGGTTGTCTGTTTTTGACCACAGATGTTTACGATCTCTTTCTCGCGTTAGGTGGTATAATAAGGTGAGTAATGTTGACATTAGGCGTAGAGTGTTGGGCAAAGAGGGAAAATCACTCGAAGAGGCTATGAAGTTACATAGATTGAGATGGCTAGGTCACGTGCTGCGCATGCCTAACCATCGCCTCCCCCTCGACGGGCATTACTAGCTGATATAGGTGCAGGTTGGAAAAGAGTAAGTGGTGGCCAAACAAAAACATGGCCTCATCAATCCATGAAATCCTTGACAGTTAAACTGAGTCAGGTAGGGAGATGCAGACTTCCGGGTTGTGGCCCTCGGGACTCTAAGAATCAATGGCTGGAGACAATAGGTGACATGGCTCAAAATCGTTGTCAATGGCGCAGATGTATTCAGTCTCTGTAATCTTTCATATTCCTTTCTACCATTACTCATTCTGTTTCACTCTTATACTTGTTAAAACTCTATTGATTCTCTTCACTCATTTTCTTGTCTACCTTTGTGTGCTATTTGGAACGTGGCAACTCGAACTGCTGCACTTCGGTGCCAAGTTCTATGTTGAATCCAGCCAGCCAGCCAGCTTCTCTTTGAGGAAAAGACCATGGTTTATTTCAAATCATTGCGGGTTTATGGTTCCATTTATTCTATTTCAGTCGCGTCACGTAAATCAAAAAACTTGATGAAGAATAGCTTGAATATCATTATTTGAAGTGTCAGTAGGGCTTTCAAGTGCTTGATCACTGTATTTTAAGACGCAGGGATTATCGTTGAGTGAAGGAGTGCAGTTCGTGTAGAATCACAGGAAACGAAATAAAAATTGATTTCAAATGGTGAGTGGTATGGAGTGTTCACTGTTGAATAGCCATGTCATTTTTTATCTAAATAACATTTTCCTTCTAAAAGTTGTCAAAGTGATCTTCACTGGTTGTCACAATACTTCCTTGCAGAGCATACATTGTCATGGGGAAAAGCATATCCAGACTTACTAGCAAAATGTTATTACGACACTGATCCAACTGGACAATTGGGTCCACTGAATCCAGCCAATGATTCTACATTTGAGTTTTTGAAGAATCTGTTTACAGAAGTAACCAGCCGATTTCATGATAACTATATTCATCTTGGAGGCAATGGGATATATGTCACCTGTTGGTGAGTTTACGCATATTCAATGTCACATTTTATTGAGGGGAAATGTTAAAACATCCCGAAATTTACAGAATATTCTGACGGAAAACTTTCTCTTGCTTCGGATGTCAACAGGTTGAATTCGTCTCATCTAGCACATTTTATCACTACTTAAAAGTTATTTTGTTTGAATCTCAGCCAGGTTGAAATGAATGATTCTCATGTTTTGTTCGTCGGACACTTCCAAACCTCTTGAGGAAAATAGTTGAAATTAAATAATAAAGGTATATATAAAGCGTACAGTTTGTCTGTACAACTCTTGTCCATTCATCTCTGAGTCATGATTAGTCATCAAAAACAATACTGAATGCATTGTGAATGACATTTGACAGAATAATTCTCATGACTTATTATTAGCCTGAATGAGTTTTACACCGTGAATAGTGTATGCAGGGTTTTGTATCAGCCTTCAATAAAACTGTTTGAATAAAGGTCATGATGAACTGGTGTGAAGTAAGGGAATCTGAACTAAGCAATTTGCATGTGAATGTGTGAATAATTGCAGATCATTTGTCAGCATATTTCGAATAAAATGAAACGGCGTTAATGTTGGTGGCAATTGTGAGTCATTAATGTTTCATTGGATGTCTTCAGTTACACATATCCCTAATGAAACCACCAACAGTTCCAATAAAACATAAACATATTTTATCTTATAAGATACACATAATCAGAATCATAAATTAGGCATGAAGATTAGTGATTCATATCTATACTACTTATTGATCAAGACCTGTCATGCATCAAAGCAGATGTGACTGTATCATCTTAACTAATTTATTGATATGATATCCTTCCATCTAATATCATAAATAGATTGTGGCACATTTCATTCATGTTGATGGCATAAGTTACAACTGAACTGAAGAAGTGAATTATGCCATATTATTTGTTTGCTGAATGTCTTACACGACTTCACTAGGAGGATGTTACTTCAATTTCGGACACTAGCGTAACTTACATGAACTGTTCGTTTCCAGATTCTAGTTTCATAGATCTCACAGAAGTTGAAACTAACTTGGATGTTAAACACCTTGAATTGTGTCTTTCCTCCAGTCTTTCTTGGTATTTCTATATCAAGTTAGTTTGTAGAAAGATAATTCGTTCAACGTTCTACGTAAAGAAGTTGAGACAGTCTGAAACTGCTCAGTCCTTACTTTCAAAGTTTGATGATTTGTGTTTCCTGCCAACAATTCCTCGTTGATCCCCCTTAATATCTCCTGGGCTACTTAAGGAAGACTTTGTCACACTGCGAAGGGTACTGAAAGTTGTCATTAGGGTGAGTGGGGTTTTGCTAAACCAACTTGTTAGTGCAGCTGTAGATCGACACATGGCAAATATTATCTTATTGGACTTTCCGTGTCTTCTCTATTGATAACTCTCCCTCTGCCTTCATCAGGTAGAATCGGAAGCAACTACAGAAGACTTTAAGCTCGGACGACTAAGTATAAAAGCTGCACAATACATCATTCCACACACGCATTTTATGTAATGATAAAAGTGTAAGGTATGGCACTACTAATTTACTGAGAAACATGAAATAAGTAAACGGCACTTCTAATCCTTTCCATCATTAATATTTTGTTCTTAAAATTTCTACTTCAATCTTAATCTCATGTTCTTTTGAACAATTTTACCAATATGAACACCCTATTCAATTAATTCTACTTGCACTGTGTAGACAGAGAATCAGATGTAATACATGCTGTACTACATGCTGCAAACATTCCACACTGTACCAGAATTGCTGTTTGGAATAAAGCCATTATTACTGTTATTGTTATCATGAACTATAGTTGATGGCTTCTCATAGTACAGGATTATTTCTTCTGCTCACTGTCAACACTTTCACGAAACACTGAGTATTTCTGTCTGTACTCATCGATTTTATTCTCCTGCTTCCGATTAGTGAAACGAAAAGTCCTGAACTAAAGTTTTTGTATAATTTGCATTTCACTCATACAGTCACAAATATGAAGTGAAGATATGATACATCTGTAGGTGATTCTGCTTAATCTATTAGTTCTCTACAAAATAGTATGATGTGAGCACTCAGAGGTGGTTAGCTGTCAAAGCGATTCCAAGATTAAAATGGGCAACCAAGTCTTCTTTACGATTTTTAAGGCGTTCTGAATCATGAATGCTCTACCGTGTATCTGACTAGGTTTCTCCGCTTCGTCTGCACACTGCCGTTCGTTCGAAAATAAACGTTAAAATCGTGAATTCATTTACTGCAATAATGCAAGCTATCAGTCAGTGATTTGGATAACTATTTTGATAAAAAATTCAGTTTCTAAAAATCGCTGACGAAGAACGTGGTAAGATTAAACTTACTGTGTTTCTGTGTCTTCTTTCCTTTAGGATTTCGAATCCAGAAATAGTCGAATTCATGCAAAAAATGGGATTCTCTGATGATTCTTCCCAGTTAGTTAATTATTACGCGTCGAAAGTTGTCGACATTGTCAAAAGTGTTGCTGACCGAAATCATTCGATTACACCTATTTTATATCAAGATGTTTTAGATTACGAATATCAAGTAAGTGTTGGGAGATGTGTTTTGTAGTAATTGTTTTATCTACACGCACAACACTATCAGATGTGTTTATTTCACAAGGTGGATTGCGGTTCACTAAACGCTTATGGTTCATAAACATTTTAGAGTATTAGCAAAACTTTATAGCCTTGTTTGTTCACGTTGACTCCTTCTCATATCATGATCCCTATGGTGGAAATATTTCTCATTTTCCTGTTTGTGGTGTTGTGTTATATCTATTTGACTTATCCGATGTCAGTTAGTTTGATGGATGGCGATTCGATGATCAACTGTGAGTGGTTAAATAGTTTTGTGGCTTATCAGCCACTCCTTAACCTTTAAGAAGAAAAAAGGTTGATTGTTAGGCTGGAAACCTCACTGTTTAAAAATATTAATTCATCACTACGATAACTTTGATGCACATAAAAATATGAAAAATGAACTCATTTCTTGCTGGAATATAGAAGAAGATTTCTCGGTTGAACTGCGTCTGTGGGCAGAAGCCTTGAGTAAGCCACTCAACCAAAGTGTCACCTGTCAAGCATAGGCATGAGGACACACATGGTCTCAGTCTCACTGGTAATGATATTATTCAGTGGAGTGGAGATGCATTTAGTTGACGAGTCTCAAAGAAGATGAAATACGCTACACGTTATTCACTACTATAAATAATACAGGAATGCTAGTTGTTCATCTCTGCCATTGTGCGTCGATGGCACATTGGTCAGGACGCTCGCCGACTATGCACGAGGACAAGTTTGAATCACCGCTTGACGTACACTTGTTATCAATGGTTGACCTGCTATATTACGTTTACCGATAGATTACTCGTGCTGAAAAGTCTATAGTTGAACCAAAATAGTGTATGGAATCAAGCTATAATAAGAAATGACGTCTAACCGCATGTTTTCTGGTTCTAGAGGATTCTTGAAACCAAATATTGGTTAGGAGTAGCCCACTTAAACTTCATTTTAAACATATAGAAATGCTCCGATGTATTGGTTCGATTTTCATTTGTATTATCAAGGCAGTTTGTTCAATCTATTATAACATAACCTGGAAGGGATTGACCTGGAGATAGGATAGCTGTTAAGTGTGCTAATTTCCCGAAGACATTAGCGTCAAGGATGACAAGTGTTCTGCCTAGCTTTATTTTCAAATTGAAGAAAACCAAGTTCTCATTGCTCATTTTATAAGTCTTCATCTAGCGTGGCGATCACACTTCAATCCTGATTATTAGAAATCAGTCAGCGCCAACTCCAAGGATCAGAAGTAAGACATTGGTTACTCTGAAGTGACTAATCCAGGAATGACATACATTTTCCAAAAATTCAAAGACCTTAGAGTTGAAAATAGAACAGTAGCTAGTTGACTGCATCTTTCAGTTGTCGGAAAACGATCCGACTCTTTATTTTTCCATTAAAGATAGACAAACACCTAACACCTCCCCAAAGATAGGCTTTAGACATCTCAGATATTTAAAAAATCCCTCTTTATAATCGCCGTTTAATCGAAATCTCCCATCCTTAGAATAAGGTGTCTCTCACTTTCTAGATTATCATCTGATCGTAAATTTCTCTCATTAAAAGACATTTGTATTCGTTCAACAAACAACCAGTAATTGCATAAATGTTTGGTTCCATCTTATAGGGTGACGAAAGCACAGTCATTCTTGTCTTGCAAAGATTCGACTGGAAAGAATATATCAGAAAAGCTACTGGAAAAAAATTCAACGTCATAGTTTCTGGTGATTGGAAATTAAATGATTTACATAATGAATATGATTGGATAAAATACTACGAACAAGATATCAGAGAATTTGGAGGTTAGTTGATTTACCGTATGGTTTGACAGGAATAGTGGCATTACCCAAACTTATATGTTGACACTGTCTTTTGGATTTGCTTAATTTCGAGCTTAATTGTCATCTGACAGTGTGAACCGTTCGGTTATTAGAAACTGCACAGTATGAGGTAATATTAATAACAACTAAGGATTCTTACGTTTAGGAATTCAAAAATAATAGAGAGAACATGTAGGTTAGTTTGATGTTTTTTTATTGTTGTTGTATTATGTGAGCTGGGTTGTTGAATTGCAGATTCATAAACACTGAAGAAGCACATCCTCAAAAGCCATCGTTCAGTAATGCATCTAAATCCGATATAGTATGTATGCGCCTCGAATAGGTTTTAGGTGATACATACGAGTAAGGCATGGAATGTACTTTGAAGGTGGCGTTTCTTCTATTCTTGTGAGTCCGATCCAACTTTTCCACGACAGTTCCATATTGTTTTAATTTCTCGCACCTACGACACAAATCTCATTTAAACTGACACAGTCTGATCATGTGGTAGAAGAACGTCATGTTTAGAATTGAGATAAAGTGGTAAGTATTGTAGTTGGAGCATAGATAAGGGTTGAAGTGTTTGATTACTTGCAAATGGATATGTATTGGAGGAGAGTATTCCCTTTTTCATACGGATGAAACTGCTGTGACCAGGAATAAAATTTCACCCAACGGTCTCGTCAGTGTGTGCTGTATCAATGTTCTTTTCGCTTAAGATTCTTGATTGGTTCGTTCTCAGAATTTCTCGTTGCGCATCGCATGTTTCTGATCCATATATAAGAAGTGACTGACTTGACATTTGTGCTGAAATTCCAAATTTTTTTCTTTACGCTGAGTACATTGGACGTCTAAACAGATTTCAGAGTGATGAAGTTCTGTCTAGGCTGTCCGACGCTTCAAATATAACGCGCCCTTTATTAGTTATTTAACTGTCCATTTCTAAATCAGCACTCGGTGTCTATATTTATCAGTAGTGCAGACTCCTCTCATTCGGAAGACAACAGCACATCAAATTTTAACATATGAAACCATCTTCATTTCAAATAATTCATTCACCAGTGAACTCGGCATATCTGAATTTGCGAATTACACTAATCGTCATTCAGTCTATTAACTTCCTGCAATGATAATAATAATTATCATGTCTTTACAGGCTCAGACGAGGAGGCATCATTAGTCATTGGTGGTGAAGCTACACTGTGGGGCCCACAATTGGATGAGACCAATGTGATCACTCTGGCATGGTAAGTACATTTTGTGAATCATTCATAGAACTTTTGGCGTTAACATCTTTCGACCACTTAACAAAATGGTTTGAGTTGAGTCACGTGGAAATGAACCAAGCGTATATAGGGATTTTTGAATTGACAAGACAACTGAGTGAAAATGTCGCTTAGCGGCAGAAAATGACAAAGTAGCCCAGCGCTTAGTCTCAGCTAGGATATGAGCATTCAATGACATCCCTTCAGGTTCAGATGAAACAGGATGGACAGATCGATGAGACTGCATTGTTAGCCAATCATTAAACAAATATCATAAATTCCATACAATGACTCCCTTTTATAAATTTGAGCAAAGAAAGAATAAACATTGTCGCAGAATAATCTGGATCCACTTTATTTCGTCGGTTCTCATCATCCGCGTACAACCTGAATTCTGTAATAAAATAAAAAAGTGTACATATTTAACAAAATTTTGTCCATTAGCATGCATACCACAGAGCGTCATAGTGAAATAAGGCGTTGCGATTTACAAGGTGCCTAAAGTGTTACGCCATTTATAAATATATCTTGTTGGAGAGCAGTTTCTTGAAAAAAATTAATTAACAGTTGTGTTGTAGGGGTGGTAACAAAAGAGAATTATAAATAGTTACGTATTTAGATAAAAGAAGATCAAAATTTCGGTGCACATGAGTTCAGATGAGAAGTCGATGATGTAATACAGTGAGCAGAACTCAAAAGATCAAGAAAGCATATCTCTTAAGATAGTCAAGCGAAAGATAAATTGTGGGGTGGGAGTGAAAAGACTAGTTAACAAAATTAGAAAGCAGAGTTAATAAGAAGTGAGTCGCCAGGGTAATTGACTTCCAACAACAGATTCGTGTTAGACACCTAAGTCAGGCTTCAATCGCTTAATTGCTAGAGCTTCAGCAAACCTGAGAAGACTTGAGATATTTCGTCTGTTGAATGATTCCAGCATATCTACTCGGTGTCCTGTGTCAATCAGATGTTTGGCGATTGAAGAGCTTAAACAACTCGGTCCCTTTACCGGAGGCTCCTTGGTACATGTTCGCAGAATCTGACTAAGGCTCTCCTATCTGTTCTTTCAATGTAGCTGCTCCCGCAGATACATGTGAATTGGTATACACAGTTGGAGCTAACATGTCAATCTCTTACTGCACCAGTGAAGAGGTTGTTTCGGGTAGAGAGACTGATAATGCTGCAGGATACGTCCTCTACTTACCATTCTCACAATGTCGTTGAGCTTGTAGTCGAGTTTGATGAAATTAGGCTTACTACTGGCTGTAGCTGTATCAAGCGTCTTGTATTTATTCTTGTCATATTTGTTAATGAAACTTTGTGTATAACCGTTTTCTTTCAAGCATTTTCAAGAAGCATTAGTTCACTATCAAGTTTGTTTGGTGTACATATTCTCTTCCCTCTAGAGAAAAGCTTTTTCACCAGTGTTCATCTGTATCTAACTGTGCAGAAGCTGTTGAAATTCAAGTAAAGACCACTCCATGTGTCTTAACGATATACAGATATTTCAAGTGTCTCGTCTTATTTTCTCTCCAACTTTATATCCGAAAGATGGAATATTTCATGATCTTCATGCTCCACTGTGAAAGTGATGCTTTTGTATAGATTGTTGAAAGAGTCTAATAGAGACGAAGCGTGGCTCAAATCATTGCATACAATGAATGTGTCATTAACGCACGTATAGTAGGCTGTTGTTTTGTCAATTGCACACTTGGGCTTTGTCTATTCCAAACTGGCCATAAAGATATCAGCTAATATCGGACCCATTGGACTCCCCATTGCCACTGCGTCAACCCGGCGATACATTTTGTTGTCAAACTGGAATTGTATATCATTAGTACATAACATGAGAAGCTGCTTAAATTCCAGTTTTGGTAAAGGAAGAAGATCAGAGTGTTGACAGATGATGTCTAATGTCACATGTAGAGGGATCTGCGTGAATAGAGAAGTCTTTTTTTATTTTGCTTTATTTAAACGCAGAAAAACTTGGTACATTATGGCACCAAGAAAGATGCGCCACACAATAATAATAAAACAACATAGATTAAAAGTAAAAATATAAGTAAAAAACGGATAAAGAACTTCATCTGGAAGGAAAAACAGTCATGTTTAACAAGTTCAAACATTATTCGCTAACCATCATCAGGAAGGGAAGAAAGAAGGAAATTGCAACACGTTCGCCATTGATTACGATTCTTGGCTATATCCGACAACGTTTTGAGCCATCGATTCGAGCTATCTTGCGGACCCCAACCAGAGAGTAATGACACACCAACCGATGCTAATCTAGCACAAATATCCTTCATCCCACGACGCCACGTCATGGACTGACCACCCCTCCGACTTTTCCATCCCGTCTCTGGACTAGCGAACAGAGACCTGTACGGAAGCCTCTGGGATGACATTCGCAGCACATGTCCAAGCCACCGGAGCTGGTGTTTCCAGATTACGACACTCAATGAATGGTGATCTCCACTGTGTTCAAACACACGCCGCTGAACCTCAGAATTACTCACGCGATGATGCCATCGAACGCAAGCAATCCTGCGGAGACAGCGATGATCGAACACGCAGAGTCGCCGCACATCCTCAGCTCGGAGAGGCCAGATTTCACAGGCGTAGAGCAAGGCAACCCGCACCGAAGCACTGTATACCCGACCTTTGACAGCCAGGCTAATATCGCGACGGCTCCAGAGGTGGCACAAGTTGATGTATGCCATCCTAGCCTTCATTATACGGTTGGAAATCTCATCCGTCACCCCTCCGCCAGCACTCACACAAATACCCAGATACACAAACTTGTCAACAACTTCAAGCGGTTCACCTGCAATAGTGAGCGCAGGTACAGGCTCCTGCCAATCTTGTAACAGTACTTTGCACTTAGACGGTGCAAAGCACACACCATACTTACAGACACTGATCGCCAACTGATTAAGTGCGATTTGGGCAGCCTGCATGCTATCGCACAGTAAGACAATATCGTCTGCATACTCGAGGTCGAAAAGTCTATCTCCAGGTAGCAGATCTACACCACCTTCACGCACATCCTTTAGAGTTGACTCCAGAATGTCATCGATGGCAAAGTTAAAGAGAAATGGAGAGATTGGGCAACCCTGTCTAACCCCACTGTTTGTTGGGAACAGTGATGATAGTTGGTTGTATGCCCTCACTATACCTGAGGTGTTTCTGTATAGGGCTTTCAAGATGTTCACAAATTTCGCAGGTACACCTCTCTCTAACAGACAGTTCCAGAGCACAGTTCTGTCCAACGAATCGAAGGCAGCCCTAATATCAAGAAACACAACGATCGTTGGCCTGCAATACGTGTGGCGGTGTTCCAACAACTGACGAAGTGTGAACGCATGATCAATGCACCCACAACCTGAACGAAACCCAGCCTGCTCTTCGCGAATCAAACCTTCACGTATTTTGCTTAGCCTGTGAAGCAAGACAGCAGCCAATAATTTAGACGCGACTGGTAGCAGACTGATACCCCTATGATTGTCACATGAATTACGTCGATCCTTTTTAAAGATGGGGACGATAATGGCTTCGTTCCATATTGATGGTACACTCTCAGTTTTTCATACCTTCCTGAACAACCCACTTAGAGCCATTGTGAGAGTCTCGCCACCATCTTTAAAAAGAGCCGGGGGTAAATTGTCTGGGCCGGGCGTCTTATGGCGTTTTAACACTTAGAGTTCCTTATGGACCTCCGCCTCGGCGGTTGGTTCGGTATTAACTGACCAAGGAGCACTGGGGCTAATGATAGCAGACATTGAAGCTGGTGTCCAGCTAAACTGTTTCCCGAAGTGCTCTGCCCAGCGTTCCAGGCGTCTTTTCAAGCTGGTAATTGGAGTGCCATCTGCCTGACAGACCGTCTCGCTGACACCTTGTTTCTTCCTGCCGATAGTTCGGATGAGTTGGAACAGCTTCTGACTGTTGCCAGATGCAGTAGCTGACTCCATCTCACCCGCACGTTCTGACCACCAAGCTTCGCGGTCCTTATGTAAACACTGTCTTATCTTGCGCGTCAGCGTCTTTCGCTTATTTCTGTATTCGCTGCCAGCCGGAATGGACCGGCGTTCATCCAGGAGTTGCAAGGAACTCGTAGAAACCTAGTGGTTTTTGGCGGAGCATTCTTTAAAGCCGTAAGCGGCTACAATCGCTCTTTGCATGGCACCTTGCAGATGAAGCCAATGTTCATCTTTACTACTTGGAGGATTGCTTGCAAGCATTGACTGTAACTCCTTCTGATATTTCAAAGAAGTAGCAGGTGCTACTAGTTTGCTCACATCAACGTTTAGACGACGCCTTTTATGAACCCCACCAAATCGCAAGACGAACTTGTCACACACTAACGCATGATCGGAGTCCAGGCATGTGCTCCAGAAGGGGCGACAGTCTTGTATGCATCCTAGCTACCGGAAACTGGCAGCAATGTGATCGATCTGAGTCCAAGCTTAGTTCGCAGAGGGAGGACGCCAGGTAGCGCTACGGCGATGGTTGTGCCGGAAGTTGGCGCTGGCAAGAAATAGGTTGTGATCCGCGCAAAGCTGCAGAAGACGGTCCGCATTATCTGACCTGTGGCCATGTAGTCCCCACTGACCACCTAGACGATTCTCCACTGAGCTCAGACGCCCGACCTGTGCATTCAAGTCCCCAGCCAGCACTACGATATCCCTCCGACCCGCCTGTCTCAACAGATCGCTAAGTTATTGGTAGAATTCGTCCTTCATTGCATCCGGGCTGCAATCCGTTGGTGCATAGGCAGAGACAACAAATAGACACCGTCTATCTGGCCTACTACTCCTTACTTTCGTATAGCCTTCCAGCCTCACAGCACATAAACGACTGTTAATGGGAATCCAGTCGAGCAGTGCAGCTTCGGCTTCAGCGCTCAGTGCGACGCCGACACCAGCTACGCCGGATTCCGACGCCACAAGGTCCCCGGACAAGCGCAGGTGGTAGAGAAGTCACATCGAAGGGAACCATGATTTTGTCATACACATTGAGTTGCTTCACCTCTTCAGCAAATTGGAACGAGTCTTTTAGAGTATGTTTAGCTAGAGGTTGTCTGACACGTTCTAACCTATCGGCTAATCTTTGGCAGAGCATACATATATGGTAGACGCGACCCCGTGGGTTTTAACTCATTGTACGTACGACTGTGAATCATTTTCTTTTTCAATAGCTCTCTGATTACTTTCGTGACTTCCTTTTCTGCCGAATTCGTCATATCCCTCTCGGAGTTATCCATCTTAAATTTCGACGTGTCATTCAGAAATGATTCCATTTTTGAATGTTAACCGCAAAGGATGGAACTGACGGTCCTACTGATTTCGATATCAAATGATCATCACTGATTTTTCAGGGTAGGTTGACGCTGGCCTCCCTTACACTTACATCTTTTCATCAACGAATGGCACAGCTGGTCAGATACTGAGTGATACGCCTTCGTATATGCTACGTAGGCGAGATTCATACAAGAAATGATTCAGGGAGACATCCAGTTTATGACGGACCGATTTCTGAAGAGCCTGACAAAACGTTTAGTGTGACCTCATTTTTCTTGATTTATTTACTACAACGAAGTATCTTCTCTCATCTCTGTGACATACATATGCAGGCCCAGAGGTGCTGCTGTAGCTGAAAGATTATGGTCGCAAATCCTTGATACGAAGGAAGAATTCTCACAACGAATCGGTGAACTTCGATGCAGAATGATCTAGTGAGTCCTTGTATTCTTATATTGATGGTTAATCATGTATATTGTGAAGTTCTACTG
The DNA here is from genome assembly GCA_944472155.2 of Trichobilharzia szidati. NCBI lineage: Eukaryota > Metazoa > Platyhelminthes > Trematoda > Strigeidida > Schistosomatidae > Trichobilharzia > Trichobilharzia szidati. The sequence goes on along the minus strand of OX235274.1, from coordinate 21,120,300 downwards.
CAATTTGTTTGTGGCAAGGCCTTTTCTCCGAAATACTCGCCGTTAGTTTTATCCACTTCTTCTTTCACTGTTAAGTCGCATCGTATCTTGACCCCGTGGCAACGTGTGTGACGTCCAGTTTGTTTCTTACGGAGAATCTGATCTTACTTCATTTCAGTTGCATGCAATATAAGCACAAGCACGGAAATTAGAAAATTTATTCAGCCGCGTTTATTTGAATGTTGCGTGGTTAAGACAAATGCAAAATTCAAAGATTTATTAAACTATATCAAGGGAAAGTGAAGTCCACCAAACGATTCTACTTCCTGTGATGTATTAAACATCTTAGAGCTCTTCACTGCACATGATGAATGTTTTTAAGGTGCTAGTGAAGGCTGTAATTCAACCCTGATGAATAATTTGGTGGTTTTGTGTCTGATACTTTCAGCAAATCACCTAACTGGATAAATAACAATTTGAAGACGAAACACGTAGTTCAGCAAAGAGCATCCTTTCTGTGAATTCATTCTCTCGGTTAGCTGTACAGTTGAATTCATTCTCCTGGTCGATCTTATATACGTTTTTTCTCATTAGATGGTATTAGCAAGAACGATCAGTTTTCACAAAAATAGTTGCCGACATTAGTCAGTGCATATGAGGAGTTGAGTATGTATGTCAGAGTTACGTATTAAGTTAGATAATTTGATCAGGATTCACATAGAATTGAAGGAAAATACTGAGATACGTAAGAGTCACAAAGATATACGAGAGTTATGCAGAGATACGAAATCAAACAAACTAAAATCAAGTCGGTACAAATCAACACAATTGTAGCCATGATGTCAGATATGATTGAATACTTACTTTGGTACACATATCTCTGATTTCCCTAAATGAATCGTTAAGGCTTCAGAACTGCAAAGGAGAAGACAGTGTATCGCCTTGATTGGTTGTTTTTCACTTCGTAGATTACTCTGAAGGAGGCGTTTGTTGGGATGGAACGGCCGGTGCTCGATAGATGTTCGATTATCGCAATCCTTAAGGGAGAATTAATACCTTCCTGCAATCGAGTACGAGATAGTGTTCTTGAACGTTTCCAGTCAGGATATGCATCGAACTGCTAATGCATCTGGCACCAAAACAGTAGGTGAACTGATGTATGCACACACAACATAACAATTTAACGAGGAGCATTTGCATTTTTATACGCATTATCGCTGTCTACTAATACTAGTTACTCGATGTGTAAAATAACAAAGCTGATTGCAAATTACTTTGTAATTGTTTGACAATTTATTTCAGTAACAACGTAGAAGCTCATCCAGTCAACGGTCCAGGTTTCTGCCCAACTAAAATTTCGAGAACATGAACAAACTGGAGAAAGTAAATAAAGATTGCTACTTACCCTTTTGTGTATCAGATTTTTATTGATTTCTATTTTATTAAAATGAAATTTCTAAATATTTTTATTATCCACTGAAATACACCTTTTTGAAAGAAGTAACTTATGGTTGTCTGAGTGAGTAGAGGCTTTGCGAGTTTGCTTTTAACATTAAAATGAACCTTAGCTCAGCACACTATTTGTTAGTCGGCGCTGTATGAACGCCTATCATTGGTCATTGCATTTCATGTCTAACCCTCAGCTTCACTGTCACATCTTCATTCGGATGTCTGTCATCAGTTTCAGTTAGTTGAACTACGAATTGGTTTCCTGTAACAGTTACTTCATGCATATTCTTTCTGACTGGCCATCTGATTTTAAGTGTAGAATGTAGACAGTTGTTGATGAAAATCTGCATTTTGCCGAAAGTGCTTTTTGTGAAAGATGCATGAAGTTCAACTACGAACAAAAAGCTTTTATTAAATAATAATAATAGTGATTTACTTTAGTCCCAAAACAGTACTTGTGATATAGAATGGAATTTTCAGCATTAATCATAATACTGCATCTAATTTCCTCAAATTAATAATGAAATTAATCACACAGAAAAATTTCCACATTTAGAATAGGGGTAATGTCAAAAAAACATGCAGCATATGAAATGGAAATAATAATGATAACAGCTAAGGTATAAATAATAATACATTGACAATTGCTGTGGGCATATTTCACACAGTATTGTCGATGCAGTATAGAAATCCTAACATGTTTAAAAATATTGAATATAATGTTCTCTTTACATGATGTGGTGAGGGAAAAAAGAAATATTACAGCAGTCATAGTGATAAGTTGGTGTTTGCAGTTATGACAGTGAAAACAAAGAATCAACAGAACCATAAATATAATAGAAATAATAAAAGTAAAACTTGAAGTTATATAAGGATGGATGGAGGAGATTGTTTATTTACTAGATGAAAAAAGGTTAGTTAATTCTTGCCTGACATTATTTTCATCACATAAAATGCGTGTCAAGTATGGTGTCATAGAATTTTTAAACTTAGACGTGCAAGCATACAGTTTTCTGAAGCTACTTCTTGTTCTTCCTGAGGAGATGCAAGTTGAAAGATGAGGGTAGAGTGGATGCTTCAAGTCAGACAAAATCCCTTTAGCAAATTTACTGCACGAAGTCAAATGCTTATCGACAACGACGTTAACTATGTAGTCCACTGGGAAACCACTCATCCTATTGACAGTCTTCAGCATTCTACGAATTGTGACAAACTCCTTATTAAGCAAACCAGGAAAGAATAAGGGTGAAAAATAAAGAAGAATTGGTAGGATGCAAGAGTTTGTGAACTGTAAGAAGAGTTATATCCGAGTGCCTTAACTTCCTGATGTAAAATGTCAGGCGGAATATTTTACTGGATATCGCTGAGACATGGGAAGACCAGGAGAGATCAGAAGAGAGAATAAGTCCAAGATACTTAATTTCTGATTTAATTCCCATATCACTGTCATCAATCTTACAACTGTCATGAGAATCGACGGCTTCTTTTAACTGTCGTTTACATCTTAAGCTGAAATTAACAGTTTGACATTTAGAAGGATTCAGTTTAAGACCGTTAGACTCAGACCATTTACTGACTCCCGACAGAAAGCCAGTTATTTTAATACAATCTAGCTGGGAGTTAACAACCATTGAAACAGGTAAATCATCAGCGTACTTCACAAAGTTTATTTTATCAGACTGAGGCAAGTCATGTAAGAAGAAAGAAAAAAGAAAAGGAGAAAGGACAGCGCCTTGAGGGACACCAGCTTCAGTAGGCAATGAAGTGGAAGATTTCCCTTTATACACGGTGTACTGCTTTCTTTCTGAGAAATAGGAATGTGACCAGTTAACAGCCCAACATTCTGTTTGACTTGCAGCAAGTTTATTCAAGAAAATGTCCCTAGGGACCAAGTCAAAAGCAGATGTACAGTCTAGGAAGGCACAACGAACAAATTTAGCCCCTTTGTCTAGACTGGAAGCAATGTTATAATATAAGATGGCAACTGCATCTTAAGTGCTTCTACTGTGCTTATAGGCAAATTGTGTAGGGTCATTAAAGAATTTATGCAAAGGTACAAAACTAAGTAAAAGTAATTTCTCCATAGTTTTCAAGAAAGGAGAGGCAATAGCAATGGGTCTAAATTTGACACATGCTCCAGTAGATGATTTAGGTATAGGTACATTTTTGATGTCCTTCCAAACGGCAGGCACAATATTACTGGAAAAAGATTTGAGTGAGAGGATGACACTGAATATCAGAACATTTAAAAGAATTAATACCAGGTACATAACCTGGACCTAAGCTCTGGGAAGGGTTCAGTGACTTGAAGCACTTTTGAACATCATTTGTGTTGAAACCTGGAAATGGGCTATTATTAACACTGGTGATGCTGGGAAGCAGACCTCGAGTGGCTAGTTCCATATCTAATTTCAATTCAGATTGATTTTAGTTATCTGATTTCGTGATAATATTTTTATTTACAGAAACACACCAAATTGAGTCTGAAGTACACAGTAAAGTCTGCGTGAATTTTGGGTCATGACAACTCTAGTTTAATGTTCGTCTTTGAAAATTCCCGTCTTAGAAATAAGGGCGTGTGTTTGGAGTCAGTAGAACCAGTACGACATTCTTAAGTGATACTTTGTCAAGATAAACATTCACTACACAAAGCCTCACTTTTTCGTGGTCCTAGACGTGAACTAGAATGTAATTTCTCACAATGTGCATTCCCATTTCAAAGACTGAGAATATTTTCTTCATCTTCCTCAGCACACACGTGTCGTGCACTGCTTGAAGTATTTCAATGACACCAAGCAATCACCCAGATTAACACCTAAACCACCAGTTGTATTTTTTACGCCGATTCCATTACAGTTTCAAAGTCATTTAATACATCACAAAGCTTCATGTATTTCTTTAGAAATAAGAATATCTTTTATGTATACGGTTCCATTGAGATTTCTTGCACAAATATTGCGTAAAGATACTTTTCATCTTTCAAATACGACAAGAACGCTGAAGTCACTGGGCCACGAATTCGATGTTCTTGATTACATCTAGTTGTAGCTACTTTATCAATGTTCGAAACTTATTTTAGATATTATTCTAAATTTACATAACTCTTTCAAGATTGCTTTCAAACAGATTCCACCATAATTGCGCTAAGTCACTGATAGTGACGCTACAACACGCAACACAACGGTGAAGGAAACCAACTGAATGACTTTGTCAATATTAGCCTCATCCAATTGTTTGCACATTAAAGACGTCATCGTAGCCTTCGTTGATTCCTTATAGTAATAACATAAGTCTTCTAAAAGACGGTCATTATTAAGCAAGAAAGAATATGAAGTGAGATAATTTTGAATATAAACGCAGTGATGCCATTAATTGTATAACCATTCTAACACGTATCATTACAATCTAACAAAAATACTTTTCATAAAAAAATAAACACTCAAAACTGTTTATTTAACACGAGACTATAACTACGAGTTCAAAGATTAAGGTGTAATTTATTTTGTGATTAAACTAACACAACATAAATTAGAATACAAAGCGTGTATTGCTATTTTTCCCCCTATCTGTATCTCTCTATCACTTTGAAGTTAGTTTCAAAGTACACACATATTTCAGTAGACAAAAACAACTAATGCGACTATTTGTTTTCGAAATGAAACACATTTTTTCAGCCTACTTGATATTTGTACGTGAATAGTTGCTTCAATGAATAATAAAGTGGTACAGATTAATAACTAATTCCACACGATTTTGCGTTAACATTTATCACAATACTATCGTTTCAAATTCAGTTATTTCAAATGAGTTAGCTTAAACTTCATTGAAGCTGTGAATTCACTTTGCAGGTTGTAAAAACGAGATGGAAATTACATGGCATTCAGCATTCAGTAGAAACTCCTCAATCTCACCTGTGAACACATGTACGAGCACTCTCACCATTCGTCACCCTGACAGGTGGATCTCTTTGGAACAATGTTCTAGAGTAGGAGATACCAGTGTTGAGACTGGTCGACAGACGGTATTTGAACAGTCCACGCCCAGATTGATGGACAGTTATTCCTTGTTTCATTAGCGAGGTGCATTAGCGCAGTAGCTGACACAATAGTGAAGGGAATTCGTCTCTACAGAAACCTTCAACCAGATCCTATCGACGCTGGTCATTCCGAACGTCTAAAGCGCATAATAACAATTTTAACATTTGTTCCTTGACTTATGTTCATATTAATCATGCTTCACAAAAGTTGTTGTTCAAGTGAAATTACTTGTAATTTTTATTTAGCTTAATTGCTCATTAAACTGTAGCAGAGAACCTAACTAACTTAAATCAAGTTGACTCGATAGGCAGAAATGTGAGAAGGAGATTTCATTTTATTCTTCCTTTAGTGTAAAACAACTGACTCAGTAGGGAAATACAACACTGTTTAATCACTTATCGATCGTCTAATTGATAAATACACTCGGTCGTTCCACTTGAAGAAGACGAATAGGGAAAATAAAAACGACTATTCTCAATACATTTTACATGAAAGGCGCCAGTTTCCAGATGCCAACAATATTGCACATGAAGTAAGGGTTATTTACACGTCCATTATTTATACAGGCGTATATGTTGTGTGACTTTTAGACTTATATGTACGATGAAAGCAAAGCGTAATTCATTTGGAAATGAAGTTATGCGATTTTCCTTTCACAAGTATATTTTCTAAGTGAAACAAAGACATGGGATTTTGAAAGTGTTCATTATATGAACTGACAAGAGAAAAGGGATGGATTGGTGTCCAATTATAAAACGTTTCCGGATCAGTAGACCTGCTTCCACTATTACTGTTCTGGATAGACATGAATGACTCTACATAGTCCACACGAATATCAGTGATTGATTAAACGTGCAAGTCTTTATTCATGTTGAATGTTCAACAGTGAGTCGAACCGATAAGGAATTTATGCACTTCATCTAGTGGAGATTTTGCCGACTTTCAACTTTTTGAAGTCGATTAGATTGAAGCAAACAACATTTAATGTAGTATTATTTGGTGTTTGTCTATAGGGAAATTTTTATTGAACGTTTTCAAATTATCAAGTATTGATTTCGCAGGGATTTTACTTTGATTGATTGGACGACTTTATGATGAGCTGACATCGGTTAAAGAACCATTGAAAAACAATGGGAAGTACTGGACAGCAGTTTCGTCAGCCTAATTCGGAACTCTGCATCAGTAAGTATCTACTGATAGTGTTCGAACCAAGGACCTTCTGGTTACAGGGCTAGCGAGCTCGTAGACCATGACGTCACTGGAACCCGATCCAATGGCCAGCCAGCCCGTGAATTATAACTTCTGCCAATTCATGACATAGCGCGGACACTCCACAATGTCTCGTTTGATGAATTACTGCCTCACCTTCAACCTGTTGCATCCTACCACTCACGACTTCAGATCAACTGCCAGTTGCTAGTGAGCACCAGATTAATTTTCAAGTATTGGTTTCGTAATGAATTCTGTTTGATTTGTTGCAGGATTTCATGATGATGCCAGCCAATCCTGGGTTCGAACCTCGCCGGTGGGTGTGTGTCCCAAACTAGGGTGTTTGTGTTCTTCACCTCAGAGTTATTCAAAAAAAGGAAATTATTACTCTGACAGGAAATAGCACTTCTAAGTTGCTTTATCTCATGGAAAACCAACATGTTGTCCACAATAGCAATATTTACTTTGGTACCAACAATTTTGAAACGAATTTGTCAGTGAAAAGTATACAATTTCATTTCAAATTATCAAAAACACGTAGTCAGTTCCATACAGTCACCTTCTGTATGGTGGAAATGCCTGCCAACTAAGTGATACATGCCACTTGAAGTGGATCGTTGAGGCTTTGAGGATAAAGGATAAGTCTTCTGTTTGTCGGCAAAATGTTAAGCAGTTCGTTTAACATATTTCAGTATAATATCAACTCAGCCCTGACTAATCGCGTCAATTCACGAAACAGCTTTCAAGTGATAATTGGTGTGTATCATCATGAATGAAACATTGTTCAGCATAAATTTCATAGTTTTCAATGGTTACCGCTCAATCAAATTCCAATCAAATTTCTTACAAGTGTTCGGTAATTAGGCGGATCAAAGTGATGTATGCACCTTCGGGTCATTCCTCTCGTTTGAGGCTAAGTTTATCTGCGGTGTACCAGGATTCTTATAAGCTCATACAGTCAAATCAGCTGTAAACACTCGTATCCTGGCTATCGACTTTGGCAAACAGGTATTACAATTTGCGAAATAATTTGTGAATCGCCAATTACATATTTCGTAATTTACAGTATCGATAAAGTCGAAAGAAAACTGAGTACATTTTCGACCATCTTTAGTGGTCATTGTTATTCAGCTTGTAAAGCATGGCGAAATGCCTCAAACACTCATGCGGATTACACCACCGTTTCATTTTCCAACATCATTCAAATTCAAAGTGACGGTCTGTCGAGTCATGTTTGCCCAGATAGCTTCAGTAAGCAAAAACTGCACTGCATTTTAACTATTTAAAATTAATTATTTTTCATGTTTACCTGAAGTGGTGAAACAAAAAGACTAACGAACGCTTTTCATTCAAACAGTTCATTGCGAATATTGTATGCACTCATAGGATTCAAATTCACTGTCTGAAGATACACATGTGAGAAATATCTACGATGCGTTCTGAGTAAACAGGAGTATGAAATGCTGCACATGGAGAGACTTTAGTTGCTGACTAACCGTTGAGATCAGATGTTCGACCTCAAATTCAAGAAGCAGTCCATAAAGTTAATTCCTGGATGCAAGATTCTATATGGCAGATTCATGACCAGACATCTTATGATAGATAGATGAAAAGGTGAAGTTGTTCCAACAGAAACACGATCTTCAACTGTATGCGTAATAAGCTCTAATATTTCTCGATATCAACGTGTGATCCACTGATTCAAAGCAGAGAGTAATTGTGTGTAGCTTGAGTCATTGATGGTGGACTCCAAAATGATACTGAACGGCCTCATTCATTCGTGTCACCTTTCAGTTTGTCTCTGTTGAGGTTTTCTTATATACTTTCGTCGTGTGATGGCTAACAGAAGACCGGGACACAACAATGAATGTTAATTTATGTTATATTCACGGTCATCTGTAGACATGAATCAAATATCACCTACCTTGATGAACTCCCCTCCGTATGAGTAATCTAGTAACACTCCATCGGCTGATTAGTAACTCTTACATTCACCTGTTCACAATTCAATACCACATATACTCACGTTAAGATTTTCAGTAAGCTATCATTGAGCAGCAGCAACAGTTTGTAGTGCCTGCACCCTGTGACTCCTGAAGCTGACCATTCAATGTTTTAGAACTATTTTCCCATTTCCCATTTATTTAACCACTGTTTTCCTATTCCGCATATACATCAGTTGGTTACCTCTAGGTTGGAAGCGAAAACTATTGGTCCCTTCTTTAGAACTAGATAGTGCTATCATTCCTAAAACATTCCTAAACAGGTATAGAAGTCAGTAAGTTTTAAACATACAATCTACTCTGTCCTTAAGAAACATATTTGCATTAAATTGTCATACAATGAGATAGTAAGAAGCAGGATTTCACAACAGAGAATAAACTCGGTCACCCACAGAACCCATTAGGCAGTTCGGTTTAAAATTGTTTAAAAAGCTAAAAATATGCTTCAGTGCAAACCTCAAAAGTGCACAAGTGATTATTTTACATCCCATCCTACATACCAATTTACGTGTGCACGCGAATAAACATGCATGAGGAGGATGAATCGTGCTTTGCATGTAAGGGTAGGAGAGCATATTCTGAAATGATTAGAAAAACGGATGAACTTCGGAAAATGGATAGACACAGGGGTAGACCACCAACCTCGTCTATAGCTTAACATCTAGTCAATGTAAACCATAAAATTGGTATCAAAATAGCTTTCAAGGTCACTTCAAAAAACAGTCAGGAGTGCTTGCTGAAATAATCTGAGGCGATAGGTATTCGTGAACTTAGGTTCCTACCTCTCAATGTGTAAAAAATCAATTGGTTATTCTTCTTAACCTACCTTGGTAATATTTATGTGATTGGATAGTCAAATGCAGTGTTAATTATTCTTAAATCTTTTTGTCACTTTGTGTACTTTATTTGGCCTTTATTTTTCACATCAATAGACTTGACAAGTAAATGTTTAAAATGTATTGCGCAAATACATCACACTACTTGGATGATCTCCGTCTTCGGATAACACGATCCACATTCAATTATGGCACTTCAAAAAATAACTACGTCTTAGTAATAACAATAAAAACCCGATTTAAGCGAATACGTATTTTCGGTGAATTCTCAACAGACTTTACATTTATATAATGAAATATTGGTCATAGGCATTTGATTCAATGTAGTGCATAAAATATACGATCACAGTTCAGGGATGCCAATTAATGAATAACAATCGAGGTAATAATAATACTAATAATAACAAGGAGAAATTCATCCAAGTGTTTATGCAATTGGCGGCTTGCTTGAATAAGTTCACTATTATTTCAAGAATTCCACTTCTTCCTGCTATTCGGTGATTTATGCAGTTGAAGATTATATGAACCATTTTGAATGAGGAGGATTCTGTTGAATGGTGAGGCTTTCACCTAACCGTCTTCGAAGCCGATTAAATAGAATAGTCACAGATATGCGAACTGATGTTTACCTTCCCTGAAGTCATATTAAAACATTTCGTATTAGTGAGTTTATCATAGCCATTGTGAGGTTCTTCAAGAGATGATACATTTTAGCTTGCTAGGGAATAACGCATCAATGTGGCTGTAACTCAACATGAATTTTCTAACTTGGAAGTTCGGTGACAACTAATAGGAGAGAATGTCGTGGGACATACATATGAAGATGGCATGATTAAACAAAGGAGACCAGTATTTCTGCTTAATGTAGGTTGTCGGGAGATAGAAGTTCAGTTAGGTGGGGAGATTGCTTAACCCCAATAAAATGAATATTAACGAGGAAAACTTGTTAATCATTGCGCATTCACTCACGCAAAAGCACACACATTGGGTGATAGAGGGTCAGCATTAGCCCTACTCGATAGAAGTGACTATATTAAAAAGATGCGTGATATATTGAAATACACGCAGAAGTTCCAAAAACCTGAGGAGAAGAAATATTACACTAAGAATTAACCAAACGTTTGAAGAAGCTAAGAGAATAACATGCATTTCCTGGAAGTATAGATGAAGAACTCGGACCAACGGGGACGTACACGCCAAGATTATACAGCTTACTGAAAGTACAGAAACTGAAGATGTGAAATTCTCCCTACCATGCTCTAGCTAGATGGTTAGTTAATATACTCCGTATTATGTTAAAAGGACAATCCCTTCCTCCATATTCAGTTTACTCATTTCCAAACAAAGACAGAAAGCCAAAACACAAGTTCCGCATTTCAGTTGTTCTACCTGGCATCCACAAGCTAATATGATATTAACAGAAGGCAGTGACATTTGATGTAAAAAATTTGATGGACAAAATCTCTATAGATATAAGTCTAGAGTCCTTCATTACTACGTGGATTAAGATACATAATAATTGTTTATATGTAGTCTTATGCATCTAAATGCCTCTGTACAGATTTTGAGATTGAAACTGCCGAAGACATTTCTTTGCTGAACTTCTTACTCTTTTCCCACTACTGTCTCGATTAGTATTTTCGATGAATCTTGGATTCGTCCATTATTAACTTCAACATATTATACTACTTGTCAGTATAACGGTAACTTTAACATCATTTTTACGTAAGTCGCGATTGTATGGTTGGCCACCGACGCAGTTTTTAAGGATAATAGCAATATCTAAATTCATAGAAGGGGCTAATAGTTTTAAACATTAATCCGTTAGGCAACTTATAACCGATGAAAACAATATGGCACCTCCTTATCGACTCTATTTATTCATACTAGGCAGCGAATCACATGAAATTGATCACATTTCTGACTGTCGCGTCAACTCGTTTCCGATTACTCGATTTCTAACCTTTTTAACAATGGAAACACTTCGAGGTCGATTCATATCCTTTACTACAGTTTGAAAACGAATGAATACAAATAGCAGTTACAAGTGATTTAAAGTTGAAGAGTGTGGTCTTTATGAAATATGATGCATATGAGCATAAGTCAAATATAAAACTTTACGAGTGTTCTTGAAAACTGATCGATTACACTACCTGTAATTGCTTATAATAGTATAAGTCTCAAGTCCTCTAATAACAGTAAGATTATTAGTTTTCAACTGAAATTGAATCGTACTTTTTAAATAACTAACTAACTAACTAATGAGAAAGGGATGAGCTTTGATTTTTGTTCATTCGAACAATACTACTCTGAATAAACTGCACTCAAACATTCGTACTCAATTTAAACTATATTTCTAGTACTCGTGGAGCAGTTTCGAAATTATGATGACTATTTTTATGCACTTCTATTGAATAATAATTTTCATCTTGTGAATTAATATCGCCCGTAGAAATTATTGTCATTACTGAAATGCAATTCCGGTCTTTCTGGAGGCTAGGATGTCTGTGTCTGGTTCTCCTGAGAACCAGTAAATGTGTGAATAATCATCGGAATCAACTAGGGTGTACAGTTTCAGTACAATGAGATGCGATTTATAATTGACAGAGTGTGATCCCGTTACCTTCCTCCCCAAATTATTCTCCATATTGTTGCTTCATCACCGAGGTCCTCGTTGTGCATTGATTGCTTCAGTAATGTCTAATTATGACTATAGGAATACACAGACATGGGGTAAACATTCATACAAATGGGGTAAAAATATTCCTCATTTGCATTTTTCAGAATTTGAAAAGTATCCTAATGAGACTGGTTGTTTGTTAATCCACATAATACTTTTCCACGGAATTCACTATATAAAAGACAGTTGTGAATCCTAACGCCGCACTATCAAACTCAAGTTATTCAAAACACAAAGCCCACCGAATGCCAAGATCTAATTGGGAATGTGACGATCAACCCGCTGGCCCCAAGCAGTGAAAAGAATAGGATAAATTCGATCAGAAAGCACACACAGACTTCAATTTCGTTGATGGTTTCTGTCTCATAATACAGATGCTCGCAGATGTGTTCTACAGATGTAAACTGACAACATAGCATAAGAGATAGCTCAGACAGCAATTCAGGTAAACAGACTGATGACAGAGCTGATGAAGATGTCTAACTAATAATAAATGCTACTGACCAGTAGAAGAAATCTAAAGGAAGTCGTCCCTTTCACTTACCTTCGAAGGATGGCTTCAAATATAGGTGACACACATTCGGACGTCAAAGCCAGGAAAGTAGTGTGATAGACAAACAGGCAATCGTTATCCTGAAATCAGTGGGAACACCTACAGTACGAAGAGTGAGATCCAGATTGCTGATTTTATGTCAGGGCCTTTACATGGTCCAGAGACTCACACATCACAAAGAGAATTTTCAAGTATTTGTTTTTGTTTGATTGCATGGGGGATTTCATCATGAGCTGACATCAGTTACAGAACCCCTAGAAAGCCTGGAAGAACTGGAGAGCTGTTTTGTCCTAGCTTGGGACCCTTCAGCTGTACGCAGCCACCGGTTGAATCATTTCATCAAAAACTGCCTTTACTCTGTCCTGAGGACCAGATTGTCGGAAGGAATAAGGAACTCCGATTAGGAACCAAACAATAAACCACTGGCCAACGACTATTCAGGAAGAAATGAAGATGGGCTGAACACACTGAACAGAAATTCAAATTTACATTCCAGACCATCGAGTGGAATATCGAATGGCATTTGACAAGTTGGGTATGTGAGGGTATCAGGGAGATCATGTGGTAAGAAGCTTGGACCATTTTGACATTTCCGATTGCAGTTCAGAATGATAGCAGAGAACCAAGGGCAACGGAAACATGCTGCTGTATTCCACTCGGGAAGCCAGGGACGAGATATAATGGTTATATGATTATTGCGGATTATCACTACCTTATTTTATTCGTTGTTACAATAATAATACTTATTACTGGCAAATCATTACTAAATTACTGACACTTGCTAGCTACTTTTGCACTTCTCATACAGTTTTCTTCTGTCTTCTCCTCTCTCCACGGGTACTGCGCTGGATCACTCCACTGAGACAGTTTCTCCATCCGTTAGATTATTGATATTCGAATGCAGGACTGAAACCAGTCAAATTACACTTCGGAAATATTTAAAACATGGTTGGCACATCTGAATGGAATAGGAATGGGAACGGCCGTCATCAAGAAATCGGTTAATCAATTCAAATCTCTGGTCATGTAACTGCCAACATCACAGTGACTGTGAAATAATCAGAATTTTCAAAAGATACATCCAAGAATACAGTCTATGGCGTCTGCTTAACACCACAAGAACCAATAATGCTTATTAGATTTGAAGCCTTTGTGTTTTATTTTAGCAGTAATCATCTCAGACCAACACTTATGTCCTAATAACTCAAACAGCTGGAACTAGCAAGTGAAATGTACAAGCTTTAGGCAAAATGCCGATTCAGTATGTGATGTAGCCCATTCTGTCGGAACCTATTTAACTGAAGGTCAGTTTCATCAAAACGTCTCTCATGTTATTCATATTCTTTTCGACATCTTTGTTTATTTCAAACAATACTGGTCCCAATTTCTCAGTGAGTATACGTATCACGATAGCTAACAATTATTGGTAAGCTCCACACGTTGACGCTCGCAGAAATGACTTGTTTCAAGCCAACAGGAGTCACTCATTTCTTACATTTGAAGAACCTGTTGTATCCACATGGGAAAGAGCGTGTAACTTTCAGAAGTTGTGAGGGTGAGTCACTTCGTTTGTGAAAGCCTAACTGTGGCTGAAACAAAATGAGCTGTGTCAGTGTATTGTTCGATTGGATAAGCGCACGTTTTGCAGTCTGGTTACGAAGCGATAATTTAAAAATTTACCATTACAAGGGACACTAATATAGTGAGTGCTTGTGGCCAAGGTCGAGTGCTGATATAGCTGGTATCTATTTTTTTAGAATCTAACAGGATTACCTCATAAATGAAGTCCTATTTGAAAGTCTGCGTCCAACAGGATCCATTATCCATCGACTATATGGTCTACCAAACGTGTCAAAGAACACTCTCCAGCGTGGCTGCAAAGAGGAGGCACCGGTTCAATGAGAAGTGCCATTATTGAGCATCTGATCAATACCTCCCACAGCATCTCAACTGATTCATTCAAAGTAATTTACAAAGTCAACAGGAACCTACCGAAAGCAGTTTGTTTCCGACTTCTCTGTACTGCAGAAGCCCTCGCAATATGCATCGAGAAGCCGGAGCTGTGTCCAAAAGAAATTAGTCCAACCTCTACAACTACCATGGACTTAGTTCGGTATGTTACCGTAGCTTCCGTTTTTGTTTTGTTTTTTTCTTTGTTTTTTTCTTTTTGGCTTTTGTTTTTTGTTCCCTTTTCGTTTACTATGTGTGTGATTCTTACTCCCTCAGCCTTCATTCGATTCACCCTATTTTTTTTCCAGTTATAAAAAAACAGTTATTTTGAGTTTGTTTACATGCTTTTCCTGTTCACATTTATAATCCGTTTTAAAAATTTGCAAATATATCTTAATCCTGTGCAACTTTTTGTGTTTCTAAGGCTCTTGTAATCTATATTCACACCTCCTAACTTCCATTTTAAGTTAAAACTATTATATCAATTTTGTTTCCATGCTCACTTTCTGCACACCTGTAATTTGCTAAATCCCATGTAATTTTGTTTCTAAGGCTCTTGTAATCTATATTCGCACCTCCTGATTCCCATCTCAAGTTGAAAATTATTATTTCAATTTTGTATCCATGCTCATTTTTACACACTTGATATGCGTTCTAGTCCTGCGTAATTTTGTTTCGTAAAACCATATCTAGTTTGAAATAATTATCACCTTTTATTCGCCGTCATAATTATGTAGAATTAAACAAGAATTGTCTCCATGTGAAATTATGTATTCAAATGCGGTTGTACAAATTTTGAAAATGAAATCGCCGAAAAGATATCTTTGCTGAACTTCTTATTCTTCTCATTTATTGATTGACAATAGAAGGCTTTTCTAAAAGAAACCTTTACTAACTTAATTTCACCTTGAATGCGTCAGCTGAAGACTTGATGGAAGAAATGGTACTCACAACAATATAATTCCTTCTCGTTTTCTGAACGGTCCTCCTATTTCTCTTGAAATGCACATATTGCGTGGGGAGGAAAAGAAAAGATAGGTCAAGTTCATGGTCATTTTTTAGATATTATAACACTGTGACGAGATATCCTGTCTGCCAATAGTATGATAAGGAGAAGCGATTTAAACTGTTGTGCTTTTCTACTATGATAAAATGGTCAAACCAAAATTTGTACGCCTGGAATTCTTTTGGTGTTCTTTTATTATCTGTGAGACTGTCTTGAGACAAGGACTGGCTATCTGGATGCAGTTTTCTAGTTTCGATTTTACCAGAAATGCATAAGAATTATTGAAAATTGTTCAGATTATTGAAAACTTGACAGGTGGTTCTAGTTGAAGTGCTGCGTATTCCCCATAATGATCTAGAACTTCTAACTACCACTGCACAACAATCAGTCGAAGTTTTATAGTCATGGTTTGACATAAAACACGTTAACCCATGTGTGTATCAACTGTTGGGAGTTGTATTCACTCCATACAAAACCTACATAATACTGATTGGTTGATATAAGTAGTTGTACACCACTCACATCAACCAGTATAGTTTGTTAGACTACGGTAACAATATTCAGTTGAAAAAAAACAAGTACTTAGATGAAATACTCATGTGATTGTGTGGTGATTCTATCATTAAATATCAGATGAGATCAAAGTCCATTTCAGTGTTAACATAAAATCTACTGAAATTGAGGTAATAAAGATATTGACAAGAACAGAGAAATCATGATTTTTAATTCTGTGTTATTCTTGATTGCACTGCTGCTCAATAACTCACTTTATACAATAGCAATAGTCCCAAAGCCGTCAATTTACGAAAAATCTTCGACACTTTGCTATTTACAGCGTCCACTCAACATTCAACACAGCTATTCCTCATGCAATATACTGTCAGAAGCTGAGAAGAGATTTCAAAGTCGGTTGGCATTGAAACAACCGCCAATTTCCGAAGAAGTTGAAGTCACATGCAACATAAACACTCTGACAATCAAAATCGTATTGGGATGTGACGAAAGCCGTGGTCAGCTATGGCCAACATTAACTGCATCAACTGATGAATCATGTGAGTTGTACCATAACGACTAATTCAATCACCATTTTGCAGATAATGTGCAGATAGAAGACTCCCAAATAACCATAGACTCCTATGAGGCTTGGGGTGCTTTACACGCCCTTGAGACCATACTTCAATTGGTGTACCAGGGAAAAGATGGAGGGGTGAGTGTCGTTTTCACCTATGGCTTGATTTCATTAATTCATTTCATCATACAGAATGTTATATTTAAAGGATCGTTGATGGACGAACCGGATTTCAAACACCGTGGAATGCTGATTGATACTGCGAGGTACTTCTTACCACTTGATATCCTGAAGAAACTAATAGTAAGAAGTGCAATAGTAGGTATGATGCTTTCTCTTACCAGGATAGCATGGCCATGGTCAAGATGAATGTGTTTCACTGGCATATTACGGATGATCAGTCATTTCCCTTTGTCTCGACTACTTGTCCGGAACTGTCACAGCAGGTGAGTGAGGTGAAAGAAAATCAGGTCATATATTGATCGAAATGTTTGTTTTAACTACAACAGGGTGCATATCATCCTCTGAGGTGCACATATAGTGAAGAAGATGTGAAAACACTGTTGGACTACGCCCGTCAACGTGGAATTCGTGTGATTCCAGAGTTTGATACTCCAGGTAGGTAATTTTAAATATATATTTAATATGATGTGATTATCTATCATATGAGTTCAAATGAAATAATACCATGCAAAGATTTGAATGAGTATGAACATGCTCTTGGAATGATGCTGAAAGTAGACTGTCTATCAACCAATTCAAGATAGTCATCAAAAATATAGTGCAGTTTATGCATGATTTTGTGTGTGAATGTGTGTTGAAGCAAGGAGATGATGAGAGGCTTTTACCTTTGCTGAGTTACCTAGCAGGTTTGATTTTGCTGGAAATTATAAACCCAAGGTGGTTTTGAAAAATTCGCAGTTTGTGACTATGTTCAGTCGCCAACTATTATCCAGACAATATGCGGAATTATCCGACCAGTGAAATGCGTGAATATTATTGGTCCAATGTTTTCATTCAACGTCTTGCAGTTGATACTTGAATGAACCGACGTAGTTAGTGTGAAATACATGTGATATACGAGTTGAACAGTGTATAATTTCAGCCAGCAGAATACGAATCAATCTCAGATGGTGATTGCATTAATCATCGTATTTTGTATCTCAACGACATTATTTGTCGAAATATTGTAAGGATGATTTCCAGTGACTGTCACAATCATCTTTTGTAGCGCATACATTGTCATGGGGGAAAGGATATCCAGACTTACTAACCAAATGTTATGACGGCGGCAGACCAAATGGAAAGTTGGGTCCATTGAATCCAGCCAATTGGTCGTTGTATGAGTTTTTGGGGAAATTCTTTAAAGAAATCGTCGAAAGATTTCATGACAATTACATTCACCTTGGCGGCAATGAGGTTGACTATGAGTGCTGGTGAGTTCTGTTGATTTTACGTAAGAGCAAATATAGAATCAATTTTATGGCATCGCCATATTTTCATTTCAAACTGAAGGCATACTTTTATCTGTCTCAGATTAACAGGCGCTGAACTAGTCTCATTTAAACATTTTTCTCATCGATTCATTTGCATTTCAGTAATTATTCCTTGGGAGCAACAGGAAGAACAACTCTCGATTTAAGCACTAGGAAGTGACATGGATGGTATTTTCAATGAGACTCCACCGCATTTGAGTTTCCGATTTGTTGGTTCACAAGTAATATGAAAACAAACACCACTTATAGTGGTGTCGTGACGTCATTTTGAAGTTTGTGCTAAAGATGCCTAAAAACTTGCATCAAAAACTGTGTGTACAGGAAACAGTGTATAACAACATTCGACGGTTTCTAAACCTGACCAACTGATTTAGCAAAATATCATTCTGTCTTAAAGTGTCCCTTTATCTGATATTACCAGTGGATTGCAAAACATTTAGTGCAATCAAACATGGTAGCGACAAAAATCGCCAGTGAAATATAATCTCACATTATTCCTCTTCTGGATGGTTAACATAAACGAATGCAGACAACTGGCCATGAGGCACGACAATTTCTTCTTCTTTTTCTTCTTCAGTAGAACACTGAATATTACAGCACCTATCTATCTCATTCTTTCCTTTTCACTGAGTGGAATAGAAAATCCTCATCAACAATCTCTGATCAAGTTGTATTTTAACAATTAATTCATGTAGATTAACGGGAGACTTCATATTGCTGATCCTTATTTGTAGGCAGTTTAAGTTGAATCATCGACAAGAACATGGAACAAATTTATTTATTGTCTTCCTGTTTATTTTAGGAGGTCGAATCCGGAAATAATTGAATTCATGGAACAAATGGAATACGGTGAGGATTATTACCAGTTACATATATATCATCTGGCGAAAGTTATTGAGATTGTTAAGAACATGACGAAAGACCCTAAATTGCCGATCACTCCAATTGTGTACCAGGAGAGTTATCGTGGTGAACGTGAAGTAAGTTTTGGAAAATATGCTTGTAATTAGATCACTACACTCGATATTCAGTGATGATTATCTGTATCCTACTGACAGTCGTTTTTACTTGACGATAAGGAGTAATGATGTGATTCAGTCATATATTTTGAAGAATAGTTCAAAGACAGATTATGGCAAGCATTTATTTTCAAGTTATTTTAGTTCACTTCTAAAACGTTTGTTCCATGTTGGCTGATCTGGTGTCTAAAGATAAAATAATCCAACTATTTAATCACCATCAGGGAAACAGATCTAGGTCGCCGAATGCTGCGTTTGGGTGTTACTTCATGTAAGGTCATAGGAGAATATTTTCTCTTATTTTTTGTCGAGTGGAGTCTGTCATGCTGAGTGTGGCTAAGCCCTCTCACTTTCACAACCCAGTCGACCTAAATACAGCTGAATAATCCCTGTGCTTGTTCGTGAATTCATCTGGTTGTATTCGATCAATGGAGTTATTTCATGTGATTATTCACTTTGGACAGGACACAGGATTTCACTTCGTTAATGGAAATTTTCGTTCTCTATATTTCTGTGGTGAGTGTCTGTTGACACATGGGATTCCAGAACAGACATCCTGGCTTGTGTCTTTGTTCCCAGTTCCAGTGGTAAACTTGTCGTTCATTATAGTGATCATACCGCTAGTTGATGAGTCTTGAACGGAAAGAAACTTGTATCTACATTTTCACTGTTAACAAACATGAACAGAATCAAATCAACATTTATTTAGTTTAATTTAAGTTCGCTAATCATCTTGAAAATTTACTTGATGATTAAAGAACAGAGGTGATTTAGTTTTATTCTTCGGTTGAATAAATGTAACGTGTTGCATATTTTATCCATGTCAAATGACTGACAAACCTCTGAAAAGAGGCATCAGAAAATTTGAGATCTCAGGTTAAATAACTTTATACAGTCAACCTGTAAACGAAATGCTTCATCCATTCGACAATGCGCCATCCCGAATTTCCAGAATAACAATCAACCGATAATTCCTTTCAAATTAATCTTAATAGTTATATCAGTCTGATGTTCATACCACTAACTTTACAAATGTTTCATTCGGTTTAACAGATTGACCATGGAACAATCATTCATGTCTGGAAAACTGTAGATTGGCAAAAATACGTCTACAATGCCACTCGAGACGGATATAATGTTATAGTTTCTGGTACATGGAATCTCAATGACATACAAAATGATCTTGATTGGATGAGATATTACGCACAGAATATCAGAGATTTCGGAGGTGAGTTAATTTTCGCGTAATCTGAAACAAATACTTCTTTGAACCAAATTTATGTGTTGACGACATTTATCTGGGTGTGTTGCAAGTTTCGCTTCGCCTGTGTCATGCAACCGTTTTGAAATGAACACGAATTCACAATGATTGCAGAGAGTGCGCTGTTTCTTGAGGCACAAGTGTGAGTCGTTTGACTTTGTACAGTATGTTGGCAAATTAACAGCAAAATGTATATAAACATATATAATGGAAGTCAGTGGGACATTCACACTGAATTCGGGAGTCTGTCATTAAGGATAGTGTAATATTCGGGATTTGTAGATCTAGTTGTGGATTTTGTTTTCTTTGTTCTTTTCATTTTCTGAGATAAATGGTTTCACTGCGAATTCATAAATGCTGAACAAGCGCATCTCCCAAAGCAAACATTCACTGAAGAGTCTTGACCTAATGAAGTAGATTTGAGTCTCAACATCGGATTCGTTGTAACGATAAACATTAATGTCTGTTTCGCTGTCACTAAAAATCTACATTCGGCAAAACACACGTGACAATGTTGTGCGTGGAAAGGAAAATGTTGTAAATTTTACAGTGTTGCATCATTTCACCCAGAAGTGAACCAACATCAATGCCACTGATGATCTGACTAGCTATTCACTTTCCAGATTGTGTTTATCCTGCTTTTATGGATGTAATTTTTGTGGAACATTTTGATGCAATTTTTGTTACTCCTATTGAGACATGCAACTCATTTCATCCTTGCGACAATACATATCCTGTTTAGATCTTTTCTTCAGTTTGAAAGGAATTCGATGGTACCTTGATTACAGAGTTAAAATAGTTTCTTCCTCGGACAGCATTAATTGAGAAATTAGGAGGCAGATTCATTTTTCATTACATCGCAAACATATTCTAACTTCTATTTAGACTGGTAAAAGTTTCATGACAGACATTAAGTGTGACATGTTGTGCATAAGATGACATTTCACTGAGTAGCATATCTAAAGGCATACTGTTACACGATACATCCTACTAGCATTATTAGTTTTAGGCATTAAATTAAACCATTTTGACTCACCCAGTGACGGCTTCATTCTGCGTACTAATTCCGCTGTAGATTTTTTAACCTTATTCATTATTGTATCTACGGGCTTCTTGATTTCCTCATATGGACCCATTTCAATATGTTCAGTGACCTTCTTGATGTAGTCAGATTTATTCAAAACTACGGTGGCGTTTCCTTTGTCATACCTTTGCTTTGTTATACCATATAAAGAAGGGACATCTGAGACCCTACGTAGGATTCTAAATAAAGCAGGAATTAGGGTGGCATTTAAACCTACAAACTCACTCAGGGACAAGCTCTGTAGGTTTAAGGACCCAGTGGACCCAATTAGACAAAATAATATAATTTACAAAATACCCTGCAATGACTGTGAGGTCAACTACATAGGTCAAACTAGTAGGTCAGGGGTAGTCAGATTGTCAGAACATAAGAATTTAGCTAAGGTAAGAATGGTTGACCCAGAGAAGATAAGTAATTTAGAAAAAAGCTCGGCAATCGCAATGCATGCATTAACACACAACCACACAATAGGGTGGGAGAGGGTTAAAATTCTAAAAAGTAATCTAGGTAGGTGGAGAGAGAGGTTGATTACTGAATCTTTGTTCATCGAATCTACACCCAACACATGCAACAGAAGTGACTCAATGCAAATACCAGAAATATGGAAGATATTATTGCCACCAGTCAAATCAGAAGATGATAAATAGTCTTAAAATTCTATTTCCATTCAAGCACATCATAACATTCTAACAATCAACTTATTATGACTGTAAAAAACACTCGTCGTATTTCCCATCTAATTGCAATGGATTAATAACACTCGTACTATTATTTCTGAATGTACATTATCTCATATTGAATTTTAATCCAATATCTAGTCGATTCCACACATGTATATAAATGAAGGAAAGAAGTTGTGTGAGTAACTTGATATGATTATGAGCAATAAATTGTGCTCGAAACGTCATCAGTAAATATTACTGTATAACACTGTGAGACTGTATCAAAATAAAAATTTACCCATAATGGTATTAAACTAATGCTATCGTAGTGCGCTGATGGACATCACCAGTGACTTGTGAAAATACCAGCTGAGCTGTTTCGGTAGGGTTGATTAATATACGACTGACTCATTAGTGTATCTAATAAAGACTACAGTGAACATACACCAGTTCATTCTAAGGGAACTGAATAATTAAATCTATCGATGGTCCTGCTTCTTCGAAATCGTTGGACAACAGGACATCCTAATAATTTGGGCATCTTCGGAATACATTTAAAACAAGTAAAATAGAAGCGGACCATTTCAGTTTCAGTAAATGTCTCAGCCTCTTCGGTTACAAATCCATTCCTGTTGGTAAATAATTTTCATTGAAGGCAATTGAGAATTATATCAGAAAGTGTATCATGACAGAAGTATGAGGTGATATAATAGTCATTGCGTTTTGATTATCATTTGACATGTATACGATCAATATGGACATGAGACAACATGAAATTGATTCGCTTAGTGCTATCTTTGTGTATATGCAATCAAGAAAACAGTATCTGTTTCAAGGGATATGTTTAGTCAGGAGTGTGACATACAAATTGGGTATCACTGAAGAATAAGCACGCAGATACAAATACGCTATACTTAAGTTCAAAGGTGACAGATAAGAATGATAAGTAAAAAGTCATATCACTGGTGTAGTGGGAATACAAATGTGCTATTTATGGACCGTTATCGAGTAATGAAGAATTTAATAAAGTGGAATGAAACGCGTCGTGTAAATAAAACAATGAATCTGAAGAACATAACGTGAACCTTGGTCAATTGACATAATACAAAAGATCATGAAACTGTAGAAAGTTGCCAATGAAACGGAGAACAGAAAAAATGGAATTGGGATTTCAAGTGTTAATTTTCAACATAAATGGAGGAGGTTGAGGTGAATAAAGAGGCTGCGCACGCCTCATCCAGATATGGAAACTGGGTCCTCTTGTATTGACTGACAGAAAACCCAGTTGGACTTTATAACATACTTCTCCGAGGACATCGGAGATCATCGAGAATGCCTTCTCCGGACAGGTTGCTAAGATTACACTATTCAAATATCTTTAGCCCCATTATACAAAGGTAGAATTACACTTTTGTGCTCACCTGGATGAAGATCACTGAGTATGCCCTATGCATTAGGAGACATTCCAACTTTTAATTTGCAGACGCACATTATTGAGGCCATCGTTAGCAATTTATCCTTGACCCGCTATGTGAGTAGCTCTTTAGTTTGGAAAGAAGCCCTGGTTAAGCTGCAGGAAATCTGCGTTATATTTTGAGTGTTGAACAGTAGTTAACAGAAATTTTCAATTAGTCAAGGCAGTTGACCTGCAAAACTATCTGTCGCATTCATCAGCAAAATGTGCGGACTTGACTTTCTGAAATCCAGTAGATTTTTCTCACTGAGTTCATCGGTTCCCCGAGCAAATAACACTTTTCATTTTGTTTACAGGCTCATTTACGCAAGCATACTCAGTCATTGGAGGTGAAGCTACACTGTGGAGCACACGTGTGGATGCGACGAATATAATGTCACTAGCGTGGTGAGTACTCTTCATTAAGTCTTTCTAGTATTCTCACCAAAATCATCGTTTGATAGGTATCTCAATTGTGAATCAAAATGTTGTTTAGGACAGGAAATTTCAAAATGTTTCGGTGATAATTTTCAGTCAAAATCGAAACCCATTAACACAACTGTGAGTTCAGATGTCGACATGTTGGAAATAGGATGATGACTTCATCTAAAGCTCACTGTTGGTCAACATCAAAAGAATATCATAAGTGTGAGTGGTAGTGATTCGTTGGGCTCCTTTAACTATACACCCAGTATCAACAGACAATATACCTACATGTGAACCGTTGAAAAATGAAGTTCAACTTCGACTTGAATTCGCTTTCTTCGAATTGCCATATGGAATCATAATGACTAAATTTCTAGACTGTGGGATTTTGTTCCCGTTAAAGTTGCATTTCCCTATCTATGAAAGACACCTTTGACGAGAAATCGAGTGACACGTCTGTTCATTCCATGAAACTTCAGGACATATGATTCACAGATGAGAATTTTCTGGCTAATTAATTTGCTAAAATTACATTCAATGCATTACCGACCTACATTGAATGAGTTAAGACAAAAAGCTATTGTGATGTGTTTCAGTTCACCTCGCTGACCACAGTTCTCTGTGTTTCTTCTCATTATTTTGATATATATGTAGGCCTAGAGGTGCTGCTACAGCTGAACGACTTTGGACGAAACGCCCTGACACTATAGACGAATTCGGAAAGAGATTGGACGAGCTTCGATGCAGAATGCGCCAGTGAGTTTCCCTCTACTTATAGTCATGCATATTCTGGTTAAATATTGTGGTTCTGTAGCTATTTGATGCAACTATGAATGGGACACCGTGATATGGTTATGTCAGTTATCTCCTTTCCTAGACATTCGGTGTCATCAAGTAAGGTGCTAGCGAATTATTCCGTGACAAACTATTTGACGAATTGATAACTGATCACATATAAAATTTCCGAACATGAATGTTCTGAGATGTTAGGCTTGTCATGTCTTAGAAAAGAAAATGAAAACTCTGAACTCTCGACATAAATACTTTACATCCGGAGCGGTAAAATGAAATATTGTGAGTGAGTGTGTAGTGTGTGGATACTCTCACTTGTCACGACCTCTGAATCTTTTAATAATATCCTGTTTTCTGTGCACAGAACAGTAGAGACAGTCATCACATGTTCACATGTTCAATTACGTTATTGTTGAACAATTATGTTAATCGTGACCATTGTTTCGATCACCACAATGTACAGGAAGTTACTTTTAACTGTTTCTAGCACAGAAATTGATTCGACTGATTTGATTTAATTCAAATAGTATCAGTACAAACATGGATAGTTTAGCAGTTCAACTATCCCCACTTCAGATTCAACCAAAGGTATCTTTTTCAATGACAAACTTAGTCTGCACATAACAATGTCATTTAGAGGGAAGGATCCTGGTGTCTGCGATTTCCTAAACATCATGGGGTTGGTTATTCACTGCTGAAGTGCTACAGAACAGTGCATTTAACACGGAATTTTAAGTAAAGTACAGCAGTGATACATCTAAAGTGGTCAGCGAAATTGTGCACTTCATTGACTAACAATCAGTTTAGTTCACCAAGAAATAGTCCTTTTGCAAATGTTGAAGGAGAATATACAGATGACGCGTCATTACTGACTCCATCGCTTTTCTAATTTCTGTTATTCAACATGTGAAACCACAAAGCCGACAATAACTTTATATATGTAGCTGACAGCAGACTTTTCTTTATTTATTTAACATTTGATTTTAGGAACGGCATACCAGCTCACCCTGTTCTCGGTCCTGGTTTCTGTCCATTTTAATGTGAACAATTTGCGGAATTCTACTGAAGATTGTAATTTACTTAATTTTGTTTAATATCTGAATGATTTGTATGTAGAATGAATTTCTAATAGACTTCTGATATCCATTGTAATATATTGTTGTTTGAGGAATATACTCACTGTCTGTCTACAAATACGCTTTCTCAGGTGTTCCGCCCAACACTCTCTCAATCGTATCTCAATGCAGAATCTTTAATAAGTAATTATGATGTTTGTGAGATGAGAGCAGTTGTTCTTTGATAATTAGTCCGTATGGCCGCTTAAAATTATTCCGGTGTAATTCCATCACTGTATATATTTCAGGTCGTCTAACTTCACTTCACAGACATGAAGTGACTCTCCATTGAATACAGAGTGCGTGCTTATTTCACGTTCCCAGTGGAACATACGGTTTCAAGATAGAGCTCTGAAGTTGATTTTTTATTTTACAGGATGGGGTCATTAACCTCATGACCAACCTTCTTTCTTTACCAGATTAATTATCGGCATAGCGAGGTCAACGAGAGCTCCGAACAAGGATCGAACCCCGGACCATGTGCACGGTCGGCAAGCGTCCTAACCATTATGGGTAAATTTTATTTTGATAGAGTCTCACAGTGTTATACAGTAATATTTACTGATGACGTTTCGAGCACAATTTATTGCTCATAATCATATCAAGTTAATCACACTACTTCCTAAATTCATTTATGTAGTTCCATTGTTTTTCACTTGATTTTCACTTGATTTGATTGGTAGTATTATTTTCCATATTTCAGGTATGAGTGATGATTCATTCCTATTGTATGTGTTGGGTGTAGATTCGATGAACAAAGATTCCGTAATCAACCTCTCTCTCCACCTACCTAGATTACTTTTTAGAATTTTAACCCTCTCCCACCCTATTGTGTGGTTGTGTGTTAATGCATGCATTGCAATTGCCGAGCTTTTTTCTAAATTACTTATCTTCTCTGGGTCAACCATTCTTACCTTAGCTAAATTCTTATGTTCTGACAATCTGACTACCCCTGACCTACTAGTTTGACCTATGTAGTTGACCTCACAGTCATTGCAGGGTATTTTGTAAATTATATTATTTTGTCTAATTGGGTCCACTGGGTCCTTTTACCTACAGAGCT
The DNA here is from genome assembly GCA_944472155.2 of Trichobilharzia szidati. NCBI lineage: Eukaryota > Metazoa > Platyhelminthes > Trematoda > Strigeidida > Schistosomatidae > Trichobilharzia > Trichobilharzia szidati. The sequence goes on along the minus strand of OX235274.1, from coordinate 21,093,158 downwards.
TGTCCCTGAGTGAGTTTGTAGGTTTAAATGCCACCCTAATTGCTGCTTTATTCAGAATCCTACGTAGGGTCTCAGATGTCCCCTCTTTATATGGTATAACTGTAGATGACTTATATTCTCTCTTATTTATGTTATTATTACTAGTTTCACAATTGTTTTATTTTTCTTTTGGCGTTTTTCAATCTTCCTAATGAATTTTAGAGGATAGTTATTTAGAACCAACGCCTCTTCTATCTGTTTTATTTCATCATTTAGGTCTTTTTTGTGCTACTTAGTGCCATTGCTTGGTTTGTTAAACACTTAACTAAGCCTGCCTTAACAGTTAAAGGATCAGATGAATTAAAGTCTAATTACCTATTAGAATGCGTTGGTTTTCTATAAACACTAGTGTGTAGTTTGCCTTCTTCTATTCGTTTTATTTTACAATCTAATATAGCTAATTCTCCTTGCTCATTTTCGGTTTCAAATGTGAATTTTATTCCCTCCACTAGTGAGTTTATGTGTGTCAAGAAGCTAGAGATATGTTCTGTTTTTAACACTGTGAAAGCATCATCCACATATCTCCACCATATTTTTGGAGTAGGATTAAACGTATTAAGTGCCATATTTTCCCAGCTATCCATGTACTATTCAAATACATAAGCCAGGTTATCCCGTAATACCAATAGTAGATTTTAGAAATACCCCTACATATGAATTATCAAAATAGTTAGCTCTAATATTATGCCCCATTAGAAATCGTTCAAATTCTAGACTAACTAATTCATATGAAATGAAAAATAAACTAAATGACATAAAACTAGATAATGATGAAACAATGGTTAGTTTTGATATAACCAGTCTTTATACTAATATACCAGTCAATATGGCTTTAGAAGCAGTTAAAAAAGAACTAACTGCGGATACTGAACTCAATCATAGGACAAAGCTGTCCATTGAAGAAATTATTTTAGGGATTCAGCTATGCCTCACATATACTATCTTTAGATTCCAAGGCAAAATACATAGACAAACTGAAGGTGTAGCAATGCAATCACCAATATCCCCTATTTTAGCGGATATATTTATGGATAGCTGGGAAAATATAGCACTTAATACGTTTAATCCTACTCCAAAAATATGGTGGAGATATGTGGATGATGCTTTCACAGTGTTAAAAACAGAACATATCTCTAGCTTCTTGACACACATAAACTCACTAGTGGAGGGAATAAAATTCACATTTGAAACCGAAAATGAGCAAGGAGAATTAGCTATATTAGATTGTAAAATAAAACGAATAGAAGAAGGCAAACTACACACTAGTGTTTATAGAAAACCAACGCATTCTAATAGGTAATTAGACTTTAATTCATCTGATCCTTTAACTGTTAAGGCAGGCTTAGTTAAGTGTTTAACAAACCAAGCAATGGCACTAAGTAGCACAAAAAAGACCTAAATGATGAAATAAAACAGATAGAAGAGGCGTTGGTTCTAAATAACTATCCTCTAAAATTCATTAGGAAGATTGAAAAACGCCAAAAGAAAAATAAAACAATTGTGAAACTAGTAATAATAACATAAATAAGAGAGAATATAAGTCATCTACAGTTATACCATATAAAGAGGGGACATCTGAGACCCTACGTAGGATTCTGAATAAAGCAGCAATTAGGGTGGCATTTAAACCTACAAACTCACTCAGGGACAAGCTCTGTAGGTAAAAGGACCCAGTGGACCCAATTAGACAAAATAATATAATTTACAAAATACCCTGCAATGACTGTGAGGTCAACTACATAGGTCAAACTAGTAGGTCAGGGGTAGTCAGATTGTCAGAACATAAGAATTTAGCTAAGGTAAGAATGGTTGACCCAGAGAAGATAAGTAATTTAGAAAAAAGCTCGGCAATTGCAATGCATGCATTAACACACAACCACACAATAGGGTGGGAGAGGGTTAAAATTCTAAAAAGTAATCTAGGTAGGTGGAGAGAGAGGTTGATTACGGAATCTTTGTTCATCGAATCTACACCCAACACATACAATAGGAATGAATCATCACTCATACCTGAAATATGGAAAATAATACTACCAATCAAATCAAGTGAAAATCAAGTGAAAAACAATGGAACTACATAAATGAATTTAGGAAGTAGTGTGATTAACTTGATATGATTATGAGCAATAAATTGTGCTCGAAACGTCATCAGTAAATATTACTGTATAACACTGTGAGACTCTATCAAAATAAAATTTACCCATGATGGAATCACACTCTACCACAGTGCCCAAGTTTTATTCTTATATCAAGCGTCCTAACCACTGTGCCATCGACGCACACGCGAGATTATTATTTGGTTATTATACACAGCTGTCAAGATGCAAGATGATTTTTATCCCTCGGATTATACTTCCAACTAATACAAAGCTTTCTTACTGACATTTGTGATGCTATTCTCATGAATATATCACACAAGTCTCTTGCGACTGTATCATCAGGTAGTTACTTTCGAATCTCATGAGTGGATGCAATTTTCGCAAAGAACTGTTTGAATGAAAAGCATTCATTTGTCTTTTCGTTTCACTACTTCAGGTAAACATGAAAAGTAGATAATTTTCGATTAATTAAAATGCAATGCAGTTTTCGCTTACTGAAGCTATCTGGTCAAACATGACTCGACAGACCGTCACTTTGAATTTGAATGATGTTGAAAAACGAAACGGTGGTCTAATCCGCATGAGTGTTTGAGGCATTTCGCCATGCTTTACAAGCTGAATAACAATAACCACTAAAGATGGTCGAAAATGTACTCAGTTTTCCTTCGACTTCATCGATATTGTAAATTACAAAATATGTAAGTGGCGAATCACAAATAAATTCGCAAATTGTAATACCTGTTTGCCAAAGTCGATAGCCAGGATACGGGTGTTTACAGCTGATTTGACTGTATGAGCTTATAAGAATCCTGGTACACCGCAGATAAACTTAGCCTCAAACGAGAGGAATGACTCGAAGGTGCATACATCACTTTGATCCGCCTAATTACCAAACACTTGTAAGAAATTTGGTTGGAATATGATTGAGCGGCCGCCATTGAAAACTATGAAATTTATGCTGAACAGTGTTTCATTCATGATGATACACACCAATTATCACTTGAAAGCTGTTTCGTGAATTGATGCGATTAGTCAGGGCTGAGTTGACATTATACTGAAATATGTTAAACGAACTGCTTAACATTTTGCCGACAAACAGAAGACTTATCCTTTATCCTCAAAGCCTCAACGATCCACTTCAAGTGGCATGTATCACTTAGTTGGCAGGCATTTCCACCATCCCGTAGGTGACTGTATGGAACTGACTACGTGTCTTTGACAATTTGAAATGAAATGGTATACTTTTCACTGACAAACTCATTTCAAAATTGTTGGTACCAAAGTAAATATTGCTACTGCGGTCAATATGTTGGTTTCCCATGAGATAAAGCAACTTAGAAGTGCTATTTCCTGTCAGAGTAATAATTTCCATTGTTTGAATAACTCCGAGGTGAAGAGCACAAACACAAAGTAATATGAAGACCTGGGAGTACTGGACAGCTGTTTAGTCCTAGTTTGAGACTCTTCATCGGTGCGCACCCACCACCGAGGTACGAGCCCAGGATAGGCTGATATCATGATGAAATCCTGCAACCAATCAAACAGAATTCATTGCGAAACCAATACTTGAAAATTAATCTGATCCTCACTAGCGAATGGCCCTATTCAGCCAGTTGACTTAAAGTTATTGTGGGAAGCCGTAACCGGTAGGATGCAGCAGGTTGAAGGTGATGTAGTGACTCATAGAACAAGACATTGTGGAGTGTTCGTGCTACGTCATGAATTGGCAGAAGTTATAATTCACGGGCTGGCTGGCCATTGGATCGGGTTCCAGTGACGTCATGGTCTACGAGCTCGCTAGCGTTGTAGGCAGAAGGTCCTTGGTTTGAAACCTATCAGTGGGCAGAGTTCGGAATTAGACTGACGAAACAGCAGTCCAGTAGTTCCCATTGTCTTCCATTGGTTCTCTAACGGATGTTAGCTCATCATAAAATCGTCCAATCAATCAAAGTAAAATCCCCGCCAAATCAGTACTTGATAATGTGAAAACATTCAATACAAATTCGCCATAGACAAACACCAATTAAAACTTCATTAAATGTTGTTTGCTTCAATCTAACTGACTTCAAAAGGTGAAAGTCGGCAAAATCTCCACTAGATGAAGTGCATGAAATCTGTGTCGGTTCGACTCACTCTTGAACAATTAGCATGAATAAAGACTCTCAGGTTTAATCAATCACTGATATATTCGAGTAGGCTATGTAGAGTCATTCATGTCTATCAATAATATTATTAGTGGAAACAGGCCTACTGATCAGGAAACGTTTTATAATTGGACACCAATCCATCCCTTTTGTCTTGTCAGTTCATATAATGCACACTTTCAAAATCCCATGTCTTTGTTTCACTTAGAAAATGTACTTGTGAAAGGAAAATTGCATAAATTCATTTCCAAATGAATTACACTTTGCTTTCATCTCACATATAAGTCTAAAACTCATGCAACATATACGCCTGTATAAATAATGGACGTGTAAATAACCATTACTTTATGTGCAATATTGTTGGAATCTGGAAACTGGCGCGTTTCATGTTAAATCTAGTGAGAATAGACGTTTTTATTACCCCTATTCGTCTTCTTCAACTGGAACGGCCGAGTGTTTTTATCAATTAGGCGATCGATAAGTGATTAAACAGTGTTGTAATTCCCTACTGCGTCAGTTAATTCACACTAAAGGAAGAATAAAATGGAATCTCCTTCTCACATTTCTGTCTATCGAGTTAACTTGATTTCAGTTAGTCAATTTCTCTACTACAGTTTAATGAGCAATTAAGCTGAATAAAAATTACAAGTAATTTCAGTTGAACAGCAACTTTTGTGAAACATGATTAATATGAACATTAGTCAAGAAACAAATGTTAAAATTGTTATTATGCGCTTTAGACGTTGGGAATGACCAGCGTCGATGGGATCTGGTTAAAGGTTTCTGTAGAGACGAATTCCCTTCAGTATTGTGTCACCTATTGCGCATAAGCGTCTCGCTACTGACACAAGGAATGAGTCTGGGCGTGCACTGTTCAAATGCCGTCTGACGACTAGTCTCTCCTACTCTAGAACATTGTTCCAACGAGTTTCTCCTGTAAGAGAGACGAATGGTGAGAGTGCTTGTACAAGTGTTCTCAGATGAGGATGACGAGTTTCTATTGAATGCTGAATGCCATGTACCTTCCATCTCGATTTTACAATCAGCAAAATGAATTCACAGCTTTTAATGAGATTTAAGCTAACTCATTTGAAATAGCTTATTTTGAAACGATAGTTTTGTGAAAAATGTTAACGAAAAATCGTGTGGAATTAGCTATTAAACTGTGCCACTTTATTATTTATTGAAGTGACTATTCATGTATAAATGTCAAGTAGGCTGAAAAAGTGTGTTTCATTTCGAAAACAAATAGTCGTTTAAGTTGTTTTTCTACTGAAATATGTGTGTACTTTGAAACTAACTTCAAAGTGATAGAGAGATACAGATAGGGGGATAGATAGCAATACGCGCTTTGTATTCTAATTTATGTGGTGTTAGTTTAATCACAAAATAAATTACACCTTAACCTTAGAACTCGTAGTTATATTCTTGAATTACATAAACAGTTTTGAGTGTTTATTTTTTATGATAAGTATTTTGTTAGATTGTAATGATACGTGTTAGAATGGTTAAACAATTAATGGCATTACTGCGTTTATATTCAAAATCATTTTCCTTCATATTCATTCCTGCTGGATAATGATCGTCTTGTCGAAGACATATTATTACTATAGGGAATCAATGAAGGCTACGATGGCGTATTTAATGTACGAACACTTGGATGAGGTTAATAATGACAAAGTCATTCAGTTGGTTTCCTCCACCGTTGTGTTGTCTATTGTAACGTCACTATCAGTGACTTAGCACAATTAGGATGGGATCTGTTTGAAAGCAATCTTGAAAGGGTCATGTAAACTTAGAATAATCCATAAAAAGAAGTGCTCAAAATTATTTGTAGTTCAGTAGAACCTCATTAAAATATGACTTCCTTCTTGCGGCAACGATTAGAAATATTCAAGAACATTGAATTCGTGCTTCAGTATTTCCAGCGTTCTTGTCGTTTATGAAAGATGAAAAGTATCCTTACGGAATAGTTGTGCGAAAAATCCTGAGGACACTGAGAGCAAAACAGTCAAATTTCTAAAAAAAAACATGAAGCTTTGTGATGTATTACATGCCTGTGATACTGTACCCCATATGGAGTAAAAATATACCTCTCGAGGTTTAGGTGTTAATTTAAGTGATTGCTTGGTCTCACTGCGAAACTTCCCACAGTTTATGATACTCGAACATTTTGGAGAAAATGGTGAAAATATCCTCAGTCCTTGGAATGGGAATGGATATTGTAATAAACTACATTCTAGTTCTCATGAAGCAACTATTTTACACAAAGCACGAAACAACTGTTGTGTTGGATTGTGTAACACCAACATATTAACAATCATTATGTGTTATATGAAACTAAGTCGTGCAATAACAGTTTGGTGTGAAATCAGACGTATGTGGCACACACAATCTCTCCCGTTATGCCAGCACCGAAGAATATAATACAGGTGGTCTTCATTATAGCCACACACACACTCATTTTCGAAAAATGTTTTCTACAATGACAAAGCCACATTCGAGAGTCCACCTCACCAATACTAACAAGTCTCATAGCTTGAAGACAGCCGATATCGGGATCACAAACACAAACACACAAACCAATACGAAATACTACTATACAATTTTACTGTATATGAATAACTCTCTCTCTCTTTTGCGTGATGGTTCATTTCGGTGAGGCGAAACCCTCATGGCTTAACTCTCTACGCTGTTTGTTCAGTCAATCTGTTTTCGATGATTCAATTTTCAACTGTCTCAAAGAACCTGAGTCTTCAAGATTCATCGTCATTCTGCGTCAAACATTCAAACCAAGTGAATCTGAATAATCTAAAACTGCTTAGGTTAACATGTCTGATTAAAAAAACGAATAATATGAAATTAAGTCACCAAACAAAGATTATATCAGTCATTCGCCTGCACCAGTACACCACGTTTAAGTGATTGTCAGAGTGTGAATGCGTAGAACATTGAAAAATTCGTATTTCAGCAAATAAGAAACGAAGAAATTGTTTTTATTCTTAAACTGGCGTCTGTCATGTACATACAAGTGAGGATACATGATCATCTTTAATAAATAGGATAAACAGACTTATAGTGACACAGCAAATACCTGTGCACAGCCTAAGTCAGAAGATGATAACTAGAGATAGTAACATCCAACATTTCATTGACGAATTCATCCCAGTCCAGTTTTCTCCAAAATACTCCAAAGTGAACATTGCCTTGTGAGTCTTTCCTATACTTTTCTTGTGAGATGAGTGAAAACTCTCTCGGTTAATTTGTCGTACATTTTCAAGGCACACGAATAATTCTACTGTTAGAATCTGTCATGGGATCTCTTCTAAGGAAACACAATATCTATCATCATCATTTATGGACACCAACCCTCGTGCTTTAACAAAACGATGACCAGTAATTTGGACAGAGTTCTTATGATCAGTTAATCAAGGCAAGATGTGGTCACAAGAATTAAAATGCCCACAGACTTTAGATAGAGAACCTGAGGGCGTAGTAACCAAACTTAAGGAATTAAGACAAACATTTAAAATGAAGTGGTGCTGAAGACATCTGGCGAAAACACTAATCAGCATCAGCTACAGCAATAAAAAAGGACATTTCTCTTCCAATTATCTTACTCAAGCAGCATTATTTCGTCCATGGATGGCATGCATGAGGCCACATAGGATCTAGTCGAGAAGGCCAAATAAGAATTCATTACTCTGAAATCGGCGTAACTATCTTCACCACTCAAAATTAGAACAGCATTCGAATTCTTAACACAAAAGTTAAACCAGTGCTGATATATGGTACAGTAATTTAATGTATCTTTCAAACAAATCATTTCCAGCACCATGAAGATTTTCATCAACAACTGTCCCCCTTCTACACTTAAGATCAGATGGCCAGTCAAAAAGAATATGCATGAAGTAACTGTTACAGCAAACCAGCCAACAGTCTGCAGGTCCACGAACATTCAGAATGAAATGTATGTGGCTTTGGTATGCTTTGAAGATGGATTCAACTAGCCTCCAACGCCATTTCCTAGAATAGTAGTTAGACGATATGTGATCACTTAAGTATTCAATAATTACCTGGATAAGAATATAGGAGGGGAAAATAAAAGCTAATTGTTAGTCGTTGAACCAAATAGAAATGATTATGGGAAACCAAGTGATGTTGTGACAGTGAAGCTGTGAGTTGGACATGGAATACATTGACCACTGATAGGCGTTCATACAGCGCCGACTAACAATTAGTGTGCTGAGAAAAAATTCATTTTAATGTAAAAATCAAACAGTCAAAGCCTGTACACACTCAGAGGGCAAAAGTTATTTCTTTCAAAAGAGTGTATTTCAGTGGATAATAAAAAATTAAGCAAGTTCATTTTAATAAAATAGAAATCAATAAAACTCTGGTGCACAAAAGGGTAGAAACAATCTTCATTCACTTTCTCCAGTTTGTTCATGTTCTCGAAATTTCAGCTGGGCAGAAACCTGGACCATTGACTGGATGAGCTTCTATGTTGTTACTGAAATAAATCGTCAAACAATTAGAACGAAATTTACAGTCAGCTTTGTTGCTTCACACATCGAATAACTAGAATTGGTAGACATCGACAATGCATATACAATTTAAGTGCTCCTCGTTTAATTGTTATGTTTTGTGGGCATGCATCAGTTCACCTACTCTTTTGGAGCCAGATACATTGGTCATTCGATGCGTGAGCTGCCAGGAAAGGTTCCCACTCATGATAGCAGAATTGTAGCAGTTCTCTCTTCAGAAGTACGGTAATCGAACATTTAGCGAGAAACGGCTGTTCCATCTGCACAAACGCCTCCTTCAAAGTGATCTACGAAGTGAAGAACCACCTATGGAGAGTAATATTCTGTCTTCTCCTATGCATTGCTGAAACCTTAACGATTCATTTAGGAAAATCGGATATGTGCGTACAAAAGGAAGCTATTCAATCATATCTAACGTCATCGCTACAATTGTGTTGATTTCTAATCACTTGATTTTAGTTTGTTTGATTTTCTATTTCTACATAACTCCCGTATGTCTTTGGGACTCTTACGTAACTCCGCATTTTCCTTCGTTTCTATGTGAATCCTGACTAAATAATTCATCTTACTATGTAACTCTGATACACATATTCAACTCTTCATATGCACTGACAAATATCGACAACTATTTTTCCGACAACTCATCACTTTCGGTGCTACCGTCCAATGAGAGGAAATGTACATAAATGCGATTTTACAGCTAACCCGGAGAATGATTTTACCGAAAAGAGACTCTTTGCTTAACTACGTGTTTTGTCTTCAAATCATTATTCATCGAGTTAGGTGACTTGCTGACAGTATCAGACACAAAACCATCAAACTATTCACCAGGGTAAAATACAGCCTTCACAAGGACCTATACTACATTCATCATGTGCAGTGAAGAGCTCTAAGATGTTTAATACAACCCAGGAGGAAGAATCGTTTAGTGGAATTCAATTTCCATTGAGATAGTTTATTAATTCTTTGGATTTTGCAATCGCTTTAACCACGCAACATTCAAATAAACCCGGCTGGATAAATTTTCTAATTTCCCTGCTTGTGCTTATATTATATGCAACTAAAATGAAGTAAGATAAGATTCCCCTTTGGAAACAGAAATGGACGTCACATACTTTCCTGCGAGGTCAAGAGACGATGAAAACTGCGATTCAACAGTGAAAGTAGTGAATGAATCTAACAGTGGGTATTTCGGAAAAAGGTCATGGTACAAACATATTGCAACAGAACTTCACAATATACATGATAACACATGATTATACGAATACAAGGACTCACTACAGCATTCTGCATCGAAGTTCACCGATTCGTTGTGAGAATTCTTCCTTCGTATCAGGGTTTCGAGACCATAATCTTTCAGCTACAGCAGCACCTCTGGGCCTGCATATGTATGTCACAGAGATGAGAGAAGATGCTTCGTTGTAGTAAATAAAGCAAGCAAAATGATGTCACACTAAACCATTTTGTCAGGCTATTCAAAAATCGGTCTGTCATAAACTGGATGTCTCCCTGCATCATTTCTTGTATGAGTCTCGCCTTCGTAGTATATACGAAGGCGTATCACTCAGTATCTGGCTAGCTGTGCCATTCGTTGATGAAAATATGCAAGTCTAAGAGAGGCCAGCGTCAACCTAGTCTGAAAATTCAGTAATGGTCATTTGATCTCGAAATCAGTAGGACCTTCAACCCCATTTTTAGCGGTTAACATTCAAAAATAGTGACTGTTTAAATATGCGATACGTTGAAAACAGTCATAGGAGTACTGTAAATCACAATTCATCTTTATGATATTCGTTTGATGATTGGCTAACAATGCAGTCGCATCGATCTCTCCATCCTGTTTCATCTGAACCTGTAGGGATGTTATCGAATGCTCATATTCTAACAGAGACACAGCGTTGAGTTACTTTGTCATTTTCTGCTGCAAGTGACATTTTTACTAAGTCGTCTTGTCGACTCTGAAAATCGTTATATACACTTGGTTCATTTCCACCTAACCCAGCTAAAAATATTTTCCTAAATGCTCGAAAAATGCTAACGCGAAGAGTTCTATGAATGATTCACAAAATGTACTTACCATGCCAGAGTGATCATAATGGTCTCATCCACGCGTCTGCCCCATATTGTAGCTTCACCACCAATGACCAATGATACCTGCTCGTCTGAGGCTGTAAAAGACATGATAATCATTATTATCATCACAGGAAGCTGATAGACTGAGTGATGATTAGTGTAATTTGCAAATTCAGATATGCCGAGTTCACTGGTGAAGGAAACATTTGCAATTCAGATGGTTTTATATGTTAAGGTTTGATGTGTTGCTGTCTTCTGAATGAGAGGAGTTGGTACTACTGATAAATTTAGACAATGAGTGCTGATTTAGAAATGGTCAGTAAAATACTTAATTAAGGGTGCGTTGTATTTGAAATGTCGGAATGGCTAGACAGAAATTCATCACTCTGAAATGAGTTTCGAACTTTGATGTCCTCGGCATAAAGAACAAAATTCTGATTTTCAATACAAATGTCAAGTCAGTCACTTCTTGTATATGGATCAGAAGCATGCGATGCGCAACGAGAAACTCTGAGAACAAACCAATCAAGAATCTGTTGCGCAACAAGTATTTAAGAAGAAACAACATTGATACACCACACACTGACGAGACCGTTGGGTGAAATTTTATTCCTGGCCAGCGCAGTTTCATCTGTATGAACAAGGGAATACTCTCCTCCATTACATATTCATTTGCATGGAAAATACTTATAATAATCAAACGCCTCAACCTTTATCTTTGCTACAGCTACAATATCTACCACTTTATCTCAATTATAAATATAACTTTCTGTCAACCCATCGTCCAAACAGTATTTGGAAACGAGATCAAGATGAAATTTTCACCCACATTCGTGTACAAAATTCATGTTGGGGATGCAATAACTACAGGTTTTGTAGTCCAACGAATGATTTGCGTTCAAGACCATTTCTACGAACTCACTTCATAATGTTCGCCCTGTTCTCATCGCTACTGTTAGTCGTCACCTTCGAAATCAAATAGATGCTGTAGCATAAGCAGAAGATCACAAGGTTAAAACTGTGATGGTTTTAAATTTTCACAGTACTAGTGTAACTGAGTTACCGATAAATTCTTCTACCGCATGAAATGTCCTATTAGTTGATGTGATCAGACTGTGTCAGATTAAATAAGCAGCAAAACCGATCTGAGAGAGGATACTGATGATAATGCAGTCGAACAATCTGGAAGACCAGCTTCATACAACCAATATATTTGCTCATTTGTTAACTTAGCCCTCCGAGGTACGTGGTATTGATAAATGATGTATAAATGAATAATGCATGCGAATTGTTGGTGCGGAGTGTTTCATCCTTCCGTCTTCATTTACGTGAGTTCTGGCAATCAGAAGTAATTGACGAACCAATACTCGTGTCGAAATCACCAATCATCAGTCCTAATACTGACGCCAACATCAATTGCTCTTCTTTCACAACAAGTTTCGGTTGAAATTATGCAAGCTAAACTGCTTAGTCGCGAGCGACAGAGAGGCATGCAGTAACAAAGTGCCAATTATTCAGGATTATTTGGATTGTGACGCCATGGAATTCAGACCATCTATCTTTTCACCTTACTCAATTTCGAGCACTTCTTCTCAGGTACACATTTTTTGTTGAATGTGAGACAGAAATCTGAGTTGACATTTGTGACTTACTTGTCATCGAGGTGCATGCATACTTCATCAGATCTAGATTCATTACTGAACGATGGCTTTTGAGGATGTGCTTGTTCAGTGTTTAGGAATCTGCAGTTAAACCACCCAGCTCACATAATACAACAACACTAAAAGCATCCAAATGACCTAAATATTCTCTTCTTTATTCTTGAATTCTTAAACGTCAGAATCCTGAGTTGTATGACCTTGGCGGCCTGTTTGAATTTTTGGGCCTACCATCATAACATCTACATATTGCATCCAACCTACCATTTACTCCATTTATTTATCACCCAAATATGAATTCTAAAAGGATCATTTACTCTCGTAACTTTATCATTCATTTACGACCCAATGACTTTCATATTCCCAAGAAATCAAGGAGGAAGCATCGTAGTGGCTGGCAAAGAGCTCTTAAACGTACACCAATACACTTAACTACGGTCCCTGTCAAAATGAACACTAACTGCCGCTCTCTGCCAAACAAAATAATGTACCTACAATCCTTGATGTCCACTGACACTTATCACAATACTGCGGTAATCACATTACAAGAAACATGATTACATGAACTGTACGATGACAATCTCATCTCTCTAAAGGACTTCATCCTATTTAGACAAGACCAAAAATGTGGTAATAAAAAAATGGGGGTGGAGTAGCAACTTTCATTAACTCCAAATGGTCTATTTCTAATAATGCTTGATCTCATCCTCAAATGACTTCATAGACTGTATCACCGTCAAATGTCGTCCCAAACATCTCCCCAAATATAAACACATCTTTATCACAAACATGTGCATTTCTCCAAGTTGCTCACTATCTAATCTTTCAAATTTTGCTGATGAATTCACCATGTTTGCTGCTGCCAACTTCGATAACTCTCTATCTGTTATTACTGGGGACTTCAACTTGTCAGATTGCTCCTTCCTTGCAGCACTTGGTCACTCTAACATTGTCAAATTTCCCATTCGACTAGACAAAACACTCGATTTCGTTTTTACAAATGACGAAGGAATCTACGAAGCACGTAAACGTGTACCGATCCTCAACTCTGATCACTCTATTGTTCGTGATCTACATAAATATACAGCAAAACACATATTAAGGTCTTCTCGCATCTGTCTATGAAAGCACAACAAAGATGCTACTCATCCGAAAACTTACTCAATCTAAGGTGCATGTTACAAAATACTAACTGGGATTTATTCCATGAAAGTTCATTAGATGACACAATTGTCATTATAACGGATTATCTTAAGTTTTGCCTTGATATATGCTGTCCCAAACAAACACTTTTCAAACGCCTCAACCGCTTCTCATCTCCTTATCTCGAACAACTTCGCAGGAAAAAAGAAACTTTATACAAATCCAAAGACAAGTTAAGACTCAAGAAGATTAATGCTCAGATCAAATCTGAAATCAAAAATATTAATGCTATCTATAATGATACACTTTTATCATGTAAATCTCCAATCAGCATGTGGAAACTTTTCAGTTAAATTGCTGGTAATAGTAAGCGTTGTAATGCTTTTCCCTCTTATGATTTTATTGCTCTTAATCAGTCTTTTATACGCTGTCATTCTACTCTAACTACTTCTAATGTTACCTATCATGTAGCTGAAAACTTTCATGACTTTAATACTCTCGATGTTCTAAAATGTCTTAAAACGCTCAAGCCCTCACGTAGTCTTGGTCCTGATGGTATACCTGCCTATGTTCTAAAACAATGTGCAGATGTGTTGTGTTCTTCACTAACCAACATCCTAAATGCTTCTTTCTCCAAAAATATCGTACCTGGTGCATGGAAAGACATCAGAATTGTCCCTGTCCCTAAACCTGGAAACGGCAAGAACGTAAAGTTCAGACCCATTGCCATCACTTCCCCGTTTCTAAAGCTTATGGAAAAACTAATACTTCTTAAACTTGAACCCTCCCTTAAAAACTTCGAAGACCCCAAACTATTCGCCTATAGACAGGGTAGGAATACATTAGACGCTGCAGCTGTCTTACACAACAACATCCTCTCATCATTAGATAAAGGTGCTAAATACGTCCGCTGCACGTTCCTTGACTTCACTTCTGCTTTCGACTGTGTACCTAGATGTCTCCTGCTAAATAAGCTCTCTTTGACAAAAACTGAGTCCTGGGTCACTAACTGGTTGCATTCCTACTTCTCTAACAGAAAGCAGTACACCGTATACAAAGGTAAATCATCCTCTGCTGTACTCACTGAAGCCGGAGTCCCCCAAGGCGCTGTCCTCTCCCCACTTCTCTTTTCTTTCTTTCTACATGACTTACCATCTTCAAATGACATTAATTTTGTCAAATATGCTGACGATCTGTCTGTATCTTTGCCTATCAAATGTCAAAGCGACTGCTCTAAACTTAATGGCTTTCTGTCAGAAATCAGACAGTGGTCCAAGGAAAATGGTCTTACCCTAATACCCTCCAAATGCCAAACAGTCAATTTCACCTTTAGGCATAAATCCGACCTAAACAAACTGTTTGGCTCTCACGAGGTATGCAACATAGACGGCACTGAAATAGAAACTAAATCGGAAATTAAATACCTAGGTGTCATTCTATCTGCTGATCTCTCCTGGTCGTCTCATATCTTAGCAATTTCTAAGAAAATATTCCGTCTTACCTTCTACATTAAGAAGTTAAAACACTCTGGTATTACCCAACCCTTACTCCTACAATTCGTTAATTCTCGCATCCTGCCTATTATTCTCTATTGTTCCCCCTTAGTTTTTCCTGGGCTACTGAAGAAAGACTATAACATTTTACGCAGGATGTTAAATGTTGTTAGCAGGGTAAGCAACGTGCCACTTAACCAGCTTGCTAATACTCTGGTTGACAGGCACATCGACTCATGTGAAAAATGGGCCAAATCCATTTTATCTAACTCACAACACCCTCTTCACTCACAACTCTCCCCTTGCATCTCATCAGGTAAAACAAGAAGCCAATATAGAAAACTATATGCTCGCACCAGCAAGTACAAAAACTCAACCATACCCTACTTGGCTCGTGTTCTGTGTGATAAAGAAAGCATTAGGCGTGACACCTATAATTCATTAAATAGTCAGTAGTACAATAGGACCTCGTCTTTCCAAATCACATCATTTATAGGTACAACATTTTCTTTCTTTCTTTTCCTTTTCTCTCTTTTTTTCCGTTATGTGCTGCTTTGTTTCTTTCTCTCGCTAACACCAGTAAATATGACTGCTCCCACTTTTCTAACACCTTCAAACATTGTTTCAGCTTTTCCTTTGCTACCGACATGCCAATGTGTTGTTATAATAATGAACTATGATTTCCTCAAACTTTGTAGAATTCTATTTATTGATAATGTACTAACTGGATGCAATACTGTAGTAAAAATGCTGAGAATTCCATTCTGTATCACAAGTACTGTTTTGGAATAAAGCAAATTATTATTATTATTGTTACCTATATCACCGCATACTCTGTAATTTCAAATTACCAACCGTTTAACACTGGTAAATGACAAATAAGTTCGAAATTAAGCAAATCCAATAGACAATGTCAACACATAAGTTTGGTTAATGGCACCATTCCTATTAAAAGCATACGGTAAACCAACTAACCTCCAAATTCTCTGATATCCTGTTCGTAGTATTCAATCCAATCATATTCGTTATGTAGCTCAGTTAAATCCCAACCACCAGAAATTATGACGTTGAATTTTTTTCCAGTAGCCTTTCTGGCATATTCTTTCCAGCCGAATCTTTGCCAAGCATGAATGACTGTGTTTTTGTCACCCTATAAGATGGAATCAAACATTTGTGCAATTACTGGTTGTTTGTTGAACGAATACAAATATCTTATAATGAGAGAAATTTACGATCAGATGGTAATCTAGAAAGTGAGAGACACCTTATTCAAAGGATGAGAGATTTCAATTATACAGTGGTTATTATGAGCAATGCCAAAGCTATCTGAGATGTCCAAAGCCTTTCTTTGAGGACGTGTTAGGTGTTTGTCTATCTTTAATGAAAAAATACAGAGTCGGATCGTTTTCCGACAACTGAAAGATGCAGTCAACTCGCTACTGCTCTATTTTCAACTCTAAGGTATTAGAATTTTTGGAAAAAGTATGTCATTCCAGGATTCGTCACTTCAGAGTAACCAATGTCTTACTTGTGATCCTTGGAGTTGGCACTGACTGATTTCTTTTAATCAAGATTGCAGCGCGATCGCCAAGCTAGATAAAGACTTATAAAATGGGCAATGAGAACTTGGTTTTCTTCAATCTGAAAATAAAGGTAGGCAGAACACTTGTCATCCTTGACAGTAATGTCTTCGGGAAATTAGCACACTTTAACAGCTATCCTAACTCCAGATCAATCAATTTCCATGTAATATTACAGCAGATTGAACAAACGGCTTTGTTAATGCAAATGACGGTCAAGTCAATACATCGGAGCATTTCTATATGTTTAACATGAAGTTTAAGTGAGCTACTAAAATTTGGTTTCAAGAATCCTGTAGAACCAGAAAATATGTGGTTTTTATTATAGCTTGATCCCATACACTATTTTGACACAACTATAGACTTTTCAGCACGAGTTATCTATCGGTAACCGTAATGTAGCAGGTCAACTATTGATATCAAGTGTACATCAAGCGGTGATTGAAATTTGTCCTCGTGAATGGGTGGTGAGCGTCCTGATCACTGCACCACCGACGCACAATGGCAGAGATGAAATAAATAGCGTTTCCGTATTATTTATAATAGTGAAAAACGTGAAGCGTATTTCATCTTCTTTGAGTCTCGTCGACTAAATGCATCCCCACTCCACTCAATAATATCACAACCAGTGTGACTAAGACTAAGGCATTAACACGTGGTGTCATCTAAGAGCTTAAATGTCTTAGAAAACCAACCGAAGTTTCGCAGCAAGTAGGAAATCCTGAATCGCTGAATACATGGAACTATCTCTTGTTGTTTACTAATTTATGTGCCACAAGGAAACCAAATAACTCAACTCAGCGAGTGTAATGCGAAGAGTTTAGAGTCAAGTCCAAAGATTAATTTATTCTGTTTGGGTCAGTCAAGTTTTCAGAACATGACAATTAAGCCTGAGTTATCGTAGTTAACCCTTTTGTATAACCTTCTCGAGAAAATATTAGTTTACATGAAGTTTCAGCAGCACTGACTGACGCCAGACTCATGATGAACTCTCTGCTTACGCTATCTGTCCACAGTGTGACATTTGTGCTACCAACTCAAATTCTGGATGGGTTCTTGTCCGTTACTGTCTGCATGTGCCCGTAGACGTCCTCCTTCTGTGTTGCTTTTAGGTACATATCACTGTATAACTGCAATTTCTCTTCTTTTTGATTTGAATCTTGCAGTCACCTTCTTTCAGGAGATCAGTGTGCAGCTCATGAACGCTTTCTATGTTGTCAGTATTACCATGATTGAAAACACTCTCAATGTATTTGTTGTCGTCTGAGTGGTTGGACTAGATTATTAACTCTACAGCTGTGAATTTGGAGATCTCAATTCCATTTCACCTGTGTTCACAGATTCCTAACAGTGTCATAACACACCTGTTTCAATCTGTGTTCTGAGCGACCTCGGACAGGGTGAGAACACTTGGTGTCCTCATGCTTATTCTCTAAAGGTGACACTCAATTTGAGTGGCTTAGTGAAGGCTTCCAAAGACAAACACAGTTCATCCTAGAAATTTTCTATTTTCCAGCAAGGAATGAGTTTATTTTTCATATTTTTCTGTACATCCAATTATCGTAGTGATGAGTTAATTTTTTAAAGAGTAAGCTTTCCAGCCTAACAGTCAACCTTCCTCTTTTTAAATGTTAAGAAGTGGCTGATAAGCCAGAAAACCAGTTCACCATTCACAGTTGATCATCGATTCGCTATCCATGAAACTAACCAACACCGGAGAAGTCCAACAGATATAATACAACATCAATAACAGGAATATGAGAAATATCCCCACCATTGAGATCATGATATGAGAAAGAGTCACCGTGAACAAACAAAGCTATAAAGTTATGCTAATACTCTAAAATGTTTATGAACAATAGGCGTTTAGTGAACTACAATCCACCTTGTGAAATAAACACATCTGATAGTGTGGTGTGTGTGTGTGGATAAAACAATTACTACTAAACACATCTCCCAACACTTACCTGATATCCGTATTCTAAAACATCTTGATACAAAATAGGTGTAATCGAAGGATTTCGGTCAGCAACACTTTTGACAATGTCGACAACTTTTGACACGTAATAATTTAATAACTGGGAAGAATTATGAGGGAATCCCATTTTTTGCTTGAATTCAACTATGTCTGGATTCGAAATCCTAAAGAAAAGAACACAGAAACACGATAAGTTTAATTTTCCCATGTTCTTTGTCAGTGATTTTTAGAAAGCGAATTTTCTATCAAAATAGTTATCAAAATCACTTACTGATGGCTTGCATTATTGCAGAAAATATCTTTTTACAAACTAATTTGATATAGAAAGACCAAGAAAGATTGGAGGAAAGACACAATCCAACTTAGTTTCAACTTCTGTGAGATCTATGAAACTAGAATCATGGAAACGAACTAGTTCATGTAAGTTGTGCTAGTGTCTGAAAGTGAAGTGATATCCTCCTAGTGAAGTCGTGTAAGACATTCAGCAAACAAATAATGTGGCATAATTCTCTTCTTCAGTTCAATTGTAACTTATGCCATCAAAAGGAATGAAATGTGCCACAATCTATTTATGATATTATATGGAAGTATATCATATCAATAAGTTAGTTAAGATGATACCGTCACATCTGTTTTGATGCATGACAGGTCTTGATCAATAAGTAGTATAGATATGAATCACTAATCTTCATACGTAATTTATGATCCTGATTATGCGTATCTCATAAGATAAAATATGTTTATGTTTGATTAGACACTAGTAACTCGTGTGTCGTTTTATTTATGTTTAATTGAAACTGTCGGAGGATTCATTAGGGATATGTGTAACTGAAGACTTCAAGTAAAACATTAATGACTCACAATTGCCACCGACATTAACGCCGTTTCATTTTATTCGAAATATGCTGACAAATGATCTGTAATTGTTCAGATTTCCTTACTAGAACCAGTTCATCATGAATTTTATTCAAACAGTTTTATTGAAGGCTGATACAAAACCCTGCTTACACTGTTCACGGTGTATAACACATTCGGGCTAATAATAAGTCTTGTGAACTATTCTGTCATATGCCATTCACAATGCATTCAGTATTGTTTCTGATGACTAATCGTGACTCAGAGATGATTGGACGAGAATTGTACAGACAAACTGTTCACTTTATATATACCTTTATTATTTTAAATTCAACTATTTTCCTGAAGGGGTACAGAAGTGTCTGGCGAAGAAAACATGAGAATCATTCATTTCAACCTGGCTGAGATTCAAACAAATACAAATTTTAAGTAGTGATAAAATGTGCTAGATGAGGCGAATTCAACCTCCATTCATCTGAAGCAAGAAAACATTTTCCGTCAGAATTCTTTGAGAATTTTGGGATGTCCTAACGCGTCTACTCAATGAACTGTGACATAAAATATGCGTAAACTCACCAACAGGCAAAATCTATATCATCGCCTCCAAGATGAATATAATTATCATGAAATCGGCTGGTGACTTCTGTAAACAGATTCTTCAAAAACTCAAATGTAGAATCGTTGGCTGGATTCATTGGACCCAATTGTCCAGTTGGCTTAGAGTCTTGATAACATTTTGTTAGTAAGTCTGGAAATGCTTTTACCCATGACAATGTATGCGCTGCAAGGAAGTATTTTGACAATCAGTGAAGGTCATTTTGACAGCTTTTAGAAGTGTCCGTTAAAATTTTCAAAAGAATGGTTACTGAACAAAGAATACTGTTTTCGATAACTTCATCATCAGGCTCTACATGTATGAATACATAAAAGTAGTGAATTAATTGTTGTTATGAACAACAATAATGTTTAAATAACGGCGAACCGGCCGTTGCTCTAGGAACTTGAGCTGCATGGATTCATTCAATGATATTACCTATGAATTTCAAAGCAGTCATCAACCACTTGAAAGTTTTACTGACACTTCAACTAAGTACATTCAAGCTATTCGCCTTTCGAATTCTTTATCACGTTTTCTGATTTATGTGAAGCAATTGAAAAAGAATAAATAGAACCGTAAACCCGCAATGATTCGAATAAAACTGTGGTCTTTTCTTCACAGAGTACCGATAAAGGCTTTCGTCGAATAAGAAACTCTCATGCAACTCAGGACTAATGTGCTTCATCACCTCACTGAGTTAATATACCTGAAAATATAATATCATGAACAAACCGCATTACAGTTTCAAATCTTGTGCCTCCGCCGAATTCATGGTTCAAAGTTCCATTCGCGCTATTTTTTCAAGAACACCACCACACTGACTCAAATATTTACATAATATCATTTCATGCGGACACAGTTGGTGGATAATTACATCATACCAAATATCTTCAAACTTATTTACCTGGAGTATTAAATTCTGGAATGATCCGGACTCCACGGAGACGAGCGTATTCCAATAAATCAGACACCTCGATTTCATCATATGTACACCTTTGTGGATGATATGCACCCTGTTGATATTGACACGAGAATCGGAATTATTAAACGCTCAATATCGACTCAACTTACCTTGTGTGACAGTTCTGGATAGGTGGTTGAGACAAAGGGAAACGATTGGTCATCTGTGATGTGCCAATGAAGGACATTCATTTTAACCATAGCCATGATATCCTGAAAACAGAAAATACTATGCTAAATATAACATCTCCTACTATTAAATTCCGAATAGTTTCAACTGTGATGAAATTACTTCCAGTATCTAGGAGTATTCCACGATGTAAGAATAATGGTTCATCTTCCACAGAACCCTTAAATATCATATTCTAGATGAAATATATTGATGAAGTCAAGTTGTCGACAAAAACAAAACTCACTCCTCCAAATTCATCCTTGTACACCATCTGAAGTAAAGTCTCAAGGGCACGTAGTGCACCCCAAACCTCTTTCGAACTTATCGAAATTTCTGTGTCTTCAATGTTCACGTTATCTGCAAAGTGGTGAATGAAATGCTTCTTGTGTTGTGACTCACATGATTCGTTCATTATATGACTCGGCCACAGTTTATCTGCAATTTCGTCACATCCATCCATGATTTCAATTTTCAATTTGTTTATGATACATTTGTCTTTGCTTTCTGGAGGAATTGGCGGGTGCTGTGATGCTAGATGGAGACGAAATCTTGTCAGTGCGTCTGTGAGTATAAAGCATGTTGGGTAGTTGTGTTCGTAGGTGAGTATTTGCATCAGGTTGCAGGCTGTTGAAGCTTTGTTGTAAACTGTTGGTTTTGGGACTATAGCGAGAGTGCGCCGACTTGCATTACTGAGGAGCAACAGAACCACGAACAACGCAGAATAACAGATCATGATTACGTTTTGTTTCTCAGCAGAGTATTTCTCACTCAAATCTCATCAAGTTTTGTACTAATTTCGAATTGGATTTTGAACTCATTCGACATCTGATGAGAAAAATATCATCCAACCAAATTAGCGTATCACCTAATTGCTTGTTTGTGGGTTGTGTATTATTGGAATTTAGAAAACTATGATGACTTGTATAAACAATTTCTGTAAAATACAAACATTACGAAGACTGAAGACGAGTCAGTGAGTGTTCTCATATAAAGTGGAACTTTTCAAAATAGAATTCGCGTGTTCTATGTATATACGTGTCAGGCATTCACCATCCAACTTCCACGGCATCACTTTATTTCAGAGAACTATGGAGTAACTGCAAAAAATATTTGCTTTCCAGTAAAGGCCAGTCTTGATGCATCTTTCACTGTACCAGAATTAATATAGGGCTAAAACTGCATGAGTTTAGTTATGAATGGACAAACTTCTGCCCGATTCGAGGGTGCTTTAGATTTTTGAACTTATATTACGGTGTGTTTTGTCGACCAGGCTTGGACACTATTTTACACATTTCCTCGATCTGGTAACATATACGAAGCTAGAGTTTATAGTTCAGCCACAATGGTTAAACAAGTTCCTGAAAGCTTCTCTCGAAGTTATTGTGACGTTCAGTCTTCTAAACAAGTCGTTCTGCAGAACATTTTCTTAAAAAGCCAAACCTTTTTATTCAACTTTTTTTAATAGCAGTTGCAGGTTTGGTAAAGTACAGATTAAATTGTGACATTATTACATTCTATCTAGTAAGGTTTGTATAGTGTGAAATATTGACCACACAACCTGTCAATTACAACTCGTGAATCCGTGCCATATCTGCAGTTTGGTTTATCATTACTTTCAGTTATTTACTGGTTGTAGTTTGGTTTGTTTTCTCGTGGCTGATTGTTACTATTTTTTCATTAATTTTTCTGCTTGATTAATTTTATAATTGTGGCATTTTAATGTATGTTCTCATCATAACGTACCACACTGAATGCTGAAATCAACTTTCTTGTGCAGATTGTAGTTACCACAACACCTTCTGGACACACCGAACATTCGTAGGGTTCGCTCATGCGGAAATGTGTTTCACCCTTTGTCTTAGGTCTCACTTAGTTATTGTGAGGCTTCCTGAAAATATTATCGGAGATAGGTGTGAGATCATCGCCTACCCCTCTTCAAAACTTCAGGGTCCTCTCAAAACTGCTCTGATAAAAAGAGTTGTGCCTATACGTCAGTAGTAGGTGCGACAATTCTCCCAAGACGTACATTTTAGTGATTTCAGTCTTACTCAAATACTTCATTAGATGTAACAGCTAGTCAATGAAATAAAAACTGACGATGCATGGAGAATCCTATCAGTCTTTCGAAATTCACTTTGATAAAGTTGGGAGAGGAAGAAGACGGAACTGCAGAGGCTGTTAAGGCTTAAACGAGCATTTTGACCACATTATTCAGTAGTTATTGTTGTCACAAGGATCTCTGTCCTCTCTTACCTGATGAGTCGTCGAGTTTTGACTCGGCGGCCCATGTAAATAAAATTTATCAGATGCGTAGTATTATAAAGGGGATGAGAGCAAGAAATTTGTCGAATGATTCCACATTTATCTGTTGTAGCACATATCTCTGACTTATTGGGAATCTGCGATCCTGTTTAAGAAACTGTCAATATTGTGGTGCTCTTATATGAAAGACGATGTGCTGCCCCTACCAAAATGTACACTCGTCCTTGCATTTTTGACATCATTCAGGATACATGTGGGAAGGCATATAGTGATGACTGACATTACTTGAGGATTGAAACAGAGACTGTTGTTATGCCATATTGAATGAAAGAGCGTTCTCAGCCAATAGCTTAAGTGTCGGACGAAATTTTCACTTTGAAATTTTCCGTAATTGCGCTACTCAGTTCGTTCATTGTTTGAGTCCAGAATTACGTTTATAGTGTGTATAATGCCAAATTGATCTTCAGGAGTGACTCTAAGAATAACCACTCTACTACTTGTACCCTGAGACGATTGATGGCAGTCTGTTACTTACCTACGTTTAGGAAACGTAGTTATGTTGAGGTAGGCTAACTCTTGCAATTTTCAATCTTCTCGTTAAAAGTAGGGTAATGCAAGGCGTCTACTTGTGTTCAGTTCCTGGAGGTCGAAGTAATTATTGAAGTAGTCAGAATTAAATCCGTTCAGGTCTACATTAATTTTTTCTTAGATAAATCACATAGTGAGTGAAATAGTATTATTTACTGAATGAAAAAGTTTCGAGCACAATTTATTGTGGTTTATAATCATATCAGTTATAATCACACGACTTCAAAACTTGAGTTCTATAGTTTTCTTTGTTCTTTCCATTTGTCGTAGGAGTATTAGAGTTTTCTAGAAACCAGCAGACAAAAAGAGCAGTAATACCACTTTCAAACACTCGTTCACTTCCAATCACCGAAGGTACGCTAAGTAGGGCCCAGTTAGTACTTGATGAAAAGGTGACTCGATGGGAATGCCAGGTGCAGCTGACCTTCAAAAATAGTGAAAATTCTACATTGCTGTTAAAGCGCTGTTTGGAATAGAAAAGTCATCCCATATGGTGTTGTAAGGCACTTCTAAGAGAAATACCAGAGGTGCTTTCTTAACCAAATTGCCACTTCACTGTTTTGCCTCAAGGAAATAGCCCTTCAACTGACAAATACTCAATGTCGATGAGTGACTGAATAGCCCGAGTTACTAATGAAGCAAACAGGCTATTCCACATAGACAATGAAGTAGTGGTTGTGAGACATCAGAGAAGATGTCAGTCAGTTGAGTGACGGTGAGAATCTGATTACACGGTAACTGACATCTTAAGTGAAAAAGGGTATACGTCTGTGTCTCAGTTAGGAATTATTTCAATTATGTAACCGTCAGAGCAATATTGACCTCATCTTAACTGCCGGTGAGTAGGTCGGGAGTGCATGTGTATAACCAAGAAATACCATGGAGGAACTGATAGATTAATTGTTCGAATGCTTGAGAGGCGTTTATTAATTGAAAAGATACAAGGATGAGTTCATTTTAGTCGAACAGAATAGTTATGGCTATTTTAAGAATCACAACTTTGTGAATACCAGTATATTGGTGGATCCAATTAAATTTGGTTATCTGGCATCTTCAAAAATCTGTTGACTTTGCCACGGTGTTAACGTTGTATTTCCCAGAGTCTCCTTTATGAGGATCCGGAAACCAAAACCATTTAGATAACGACGCTCGTTAGTAACAGCCTGTCTTCTAGCAAGCGTCTGTAGGTTAAGTCGAGTACCTCCAGTATTTCCATTAGTTCAACCTTCGTCATATTGCTGAAGATGGCAGTTGACAAGATTAGGTGTCTACTTTCTGTGTGAACGTACGTATATAATTACATGGGTCATGTGTATTTGTGTTGAAAGTGACATTATCAGATTCAGATTTCTTGTAAACGTACCCATCTGTTTCAGTGAGATCATAAATATGAACAGTTTCATGGTCAACAAACATAAAACTTCAGGTTTCCAGGCCGTAGGTGTTACGAACTTCCTGGAATAATTTCAGTGCCGAGTCAGATTGATTCATTATAAATTAGTTAAATTAATCCCAGCGTGTTAAGAAAATCAAAACAAGATTTTTCTGAACGTTTCTCTGTATAAGCCACAGCTTCTTCAGCAGATTTATTCGCATTTTTATTAATCATCAAAATATATAGTCCAAAATTTGTTTTACGTAAATTGAAGTCAGTTATTTGAAGGTCATTTGTCCATGGACATTGTTTTACCAATAGAAAATATGTAAGCAGTCATCACATATATTTGTAATGACTAATGTCAAGTTGTTGTTGTGTTCACTCTTTTATAGTTGATTAGTACACATTAGTTTTGTATGAATGTGTGTTTGTGTATGTATGTTATTTGTCATATGGAAAATACGTGAATTCATATGTGATAAACACGATCCTACATTAAAATCAATAAAAAGTTTGACCATTGTAGATTAGATCAAATAAAGTATAATTATATTTCAATAGTTTACACACAATGATAAGTTTTGTTATTGGTAATCTTTCGAGCAAATTTACTGCCCGTGTTCACACCACTGTTGGAATTGTTTTAATGACACACTTATGATTTGTACTCATATATGTAGTTCATTTAATTTTGTTCATTCGTGTTTTTGTATTCAGAATTATATTCCACGTTGTTGATAGTTGTACTGAGTCACCCTTGTTACATGTATCCGGTGTGACTTTATTGAATATCGATTCTGTTATAAGTCTTTCTTTCCATCTGTTCGTGTTAGTTTTTAGAATACACACATTGTTCCAATCGATATTGTGGTTTTTGTCCCATGCATGTGCAGCTATCGATGAATTTTTTTCAAGATTCTTGTAGGCTTGCGTTCCTGTTGGTTGACCTCTGGTTAGGCGTTTATGTTCATTCACTCTTATTTTGAGTGATCTGGATGTTTGCCCCACATATTTAGTCGGGCGGTCAGCACAAGATATTTTGTAAATCAAGTTGTTTTTATCCATCGTTTTTATGGGATCTTTCAGTTAATTTATTTTATTTTTCATTAGATTTGTCGGTTTAAAAGTTGTGTGAATGCCGATATTTTTGAGGTTTCTTTGAAATGCCTCTGATGTACCATTTTTATATGGTATTGTGACCTTTTTGCATTCTTCCATTTTGTTATTCTCCGGTTTTACTCTTTTTTTCTCTTTTTTATATTATCTTTTATAAATTCTTTTGGGTAGTTGTTTTCGAGTAGCATTTTGAATAGGACATTTATTTCTTTACACTAGTCCTCTGGCGTTGTTGTAACTCTACGTATTCTATCTGCAAGACCTTGTATTAATCCTCGTTTTACTGTGAGTGGTTGAGCTGAGTGGTAATCAAGGAATCTTCCAGAGTGTGTGGTTTTTCTATATAGCGTCGTTTTAACGCTACCATCTGTTATTCTTTGTATTTTGCAGTCTAGCATAGGCAGTCCCCCAATTTCATTCTCTACTTCCATAGTGAATTTTATTGAGTCGACACATTCGAAGGGAAAATATACCAATCAAATGAAGGAGTAGCCATGGGATCGCCTATCTCACCAATAATAGCTGACATATTCATGGATTATTGGGAAGAGAATGCCTTTACTTAGAGAATTGAAACCAAAATTAGGAGATTCAGTTTGGTTTTCAATAGCTCCCAAGACAAACACGGCCGCGAGATTTTATGGAAGGCCGAAAATACATAAAATAGATGTTCCTTTAAGACCAATAATTGATTTTACCAATTCAGTAACATATACTTTATCAAAATACATATCACGAATACTGAAACCACTTCAATACAATATTCCTTCGAACATCAAAAATATTGAGGAATTTAAAAGGAAAGTAATGGACATAATTATCGAAGAAGACGAAATTATGGCAAGTTTTGATGTGGTTTCTTTATTTACTAGTATTCCTATTTGTGATTCACTCGATATTATGAAATATGAACTTGAAAACAATCAAGAAGTAATAACTAAATCTTTATTATCAATAGATGAAGTTATAAAATGCTTAAAACTTTGTTTGGAAGCTACACATTTTACCTTTAAAGACTAACTATACTGTCAAACAAATGGAGTTGCAATGGGTTCACCAGCATCTCCAATTGTAGCAAACCTATATATGAAAGCCCTAGAAAAGAAAGCATTAACAAGTTTTAGTTGTCATCCTAGAATATGGTACAGATATGTAGATGACACATTTATCATCATCAAGAAAGCTGAGAAAGAAAACTTTCTAACAGAAATCAATTTAGTCTCAGAATATATTGAATTTACTAATGAAATAGAATCGGCTGACGGAACTCTAAACTTTCTTGATTGTCTTGTAAAAAGACAAACTGACGTGAAACTAAAGTTTACCATATACAGAAAGCCGACACATTCCAACAAGTATTTGAATTTTCAATCAGATCATCCAATAGGAATGCAAGTTTCAGTAGCTTTAAATCTCGTTACCAGAGCTAGAAACATTATAATAGATAATGACGATATGGAGAACGAGATATCCAATATGAAACAGATTTTGATTGGAAATGGTTATCCTGAAAAGCTACTAGATAATATTATCAATCAGAAGGAGCATAAGGGAAAACAGAAAATTGAAAAATCCTGGCTATCGACGATAGCCATCCCATACCGAAAGAACACAGCTGAACAACTTCAAAGACTGTTTGCCTCATATAATATTAAAGTCTATGTTAAACCTTCTAATTCTCTGGAGAAAGCGTCGGTGCCTGTCAAAGATATAGTTCCCAGAATGTCACAAAGTAATTGTGTCTACAAGATAAAGTGTTCAGAATGTGATGCATGGTATATAAGGGAGAGCAGTAGGCAGGTGAAGGTCGGAGTGAATGAGCCCAGACAATGCACGAAACGTCCACCGAGAAATGAAGTAGAACTAAAAAGTCTAGAAAAAAGTTCGGCTATAGCAATGCATGCGATAGACAGCGGACTTAAGATTGATTTTGAGAATGTCGAAATTCTTGGAAGAGGATTTCATTCACATGAAGGAAGACATCTGAAGACTTGCACAACTTAACCAAATCGAATGCAGCGAATAGGAAAGAAGGGATAGACTTATCACCTACAGGCAAAGACTAGAATTGTTCTCTCGAATTCCCATAGCTTCGGCTAGGTGTAAAAGACGGGTTCTGATTCCGTTCGAAAGACTCGATGGAATACGATAGATAACTTCGAAAGCACTATTTTTGTCCACTTGGTGACCGCTATCAATCAAATGAGCCAAAATAGAACTTAGTATGGATTTTATTTGACCTTTACCGAACCATGAAGGAAGATGCTCATTAATGCGTTTGTTAAGCTGTCTAGTTGTTCGCCCTATATAGTTCTCTCTACAGGAGCAACTAAATTTATAGATACACATTGAAGTGGCACAGCTAGGTAGCTTATCTTTCACTTGAGCAATCAAAATTGGTTGGTTGGAAAATGACAAAGAAAAGGTGGCGGCAGTAGAAGTCCGTTTTATCGCTCTCGATAATCTCAGATGTAAGACCTCACTAGCCACGTCCCCATTAAATTGCAGTTTCATGAACAGTTCTTTCTTTTTAACTGTTGTCAGTTTCTCTTTATTGTACCTGCTGTTCATGTGTCTCCTTACGAATCTACTAGGATAACCCATTTGGACCAGCGTATTTTGGAAGTATCCTAGCTCATTTTCTAGGGAGTCATCTGTACAGATACGTCTTGCTCTATTCGTCAGGCATCTGACCGATTTGATTTTATATTGGATTGATACAAAACTGAGGAAATGTGTACATTGTCCTACTGATGTAGGCAAAATTTTTGAATTCTCTTAGATCTGTGATAATCTCAAATCGGTGTTACAAGAGGCGAGTTTAAACTGGACAACAGAGTGTCATGTGATTACACCAGCAAAACTGCATTGGACTAGTTGAAACCGACAAATTCAAACGCTTCGTTACACTTACAAATAAGCAGATAACAACTGCCTTGTTGCGTTCTATAATATGCATGCAGCCTAATTATTGAAATTAAACTGAAGTGGAGACTGGTGAATGTTTCTACGTACTTTCCCGCATATGTGGATGAACGAAATTTAATTTCGAGGTGCTGCTCATTTGATTGTTACTCGGTCTATTCATCGGGAATCATCTCAGTCCTGAATCTGACATTTGAAAATAAAACTCCATGAGAATGCGATTCGATGCATGCACTTCGTTTTGTATTGCAAACAGTTAAAGTGACAATTAGTCAGTGGAATTTTAAGCGGATAAGTGTAGGAAACCAAGGTGGTCGTTCTGTTTCATTCATACATTTACCTCAGTGTTTGCCTGATAAGGGTCTCAGTATCACGCTTTTACATTCAATAAACCTCAATGGATGTCAGTGCTTTTCTTATAACAATTTAAGCTTACAAAATGACGACTATTATTCAGTAGGAATTAGTATGAAAAAACACCCCGAATAGCTGTGAACATAAACTCAGTGATGCCATAGAATGTTCAACCATTGTAACACGTATCATTACAATCTAACAAAATACTTTTCATAAAAAATAAACACTCAAAACTGTTTATTTAACACTAGAATATAACTATGAGTTCAAAGATTAAGACGTTATTTTGTTTAATGATTAAACTGACACCACATAAGTTAGAAGACTCAGTCCGTCTTGTTATTTTTTCTCCCTCTGTCTATGCCCAGAGTTGGTTTCAAAGTACACACATATTTCAGTAGACAAAAACAACTAATACGACTATTTGTTTTCGAAATGAAACACATTTTTTCACCCTACTTGACATTTGTTCATGAATAGTCACTTCAATGAATGATAAAGTGGCAAAGATGAATAACAAAAATACGACACGTTTTTCTGTTATATTTTTCACAAAACTATCGTTTCAAAATGAGCCATTTCAAATGAAAGTGCTTAAATCTCAATGAAGCCCTGAGTTCACTGAAACCAAGTGGATTCATCAGATTGACAAGAAAGAGAATTCGTGTCTTACATTCTCGAACACTGAATAAATTCATTGAATACTCATAGGCTACTTCATTATTTTCATCGTGGACTTCTGTTGTTTTACTCACAAGTTCAATATGACTTAACGGAAACCACTTCTTACTGCTATGCAGCGACTTAAGCAGATGAAGATTTGATAAACCACTTTTAAACTGTCCATCTTCGAAGTTGATTGCGTCGAATACTCACAGAGATGTTAACTGGTGTTTACTTTCATTGAAGTCATATTAAAACATTTCGTATTAGTGAGTTTGTCATAACCATCACGAGGTTCTTCAAGAGATGATACTTCAGCTTGCTGGGAAACAGCGCATAATTGTGGCTTTAACTCAAAACAAATTTTCTCACTTGGGAGTACACTGACAACTCATAGGAGGGAATGTTCTGGGATATACATACATGAAGATGGCATGATTAAACAAAAGAGGCCAGTATTTCTGCCTTATGTAGGTTATCGGGGTGGAGAAATTCAGCCAGGTGAATAGATTGACTGATCCCAGTGAAATCAACGATTTCCAGGAAAAACGTAATAATCGTTGCGCACTCACTCACGCACAATCAAATATTGAGGTGAGCTAGTGTCACAATTTTAAGAAGTATCATATTGACATGATCACTAAATACTTGTTAACTGAATCACTTACATCCAGTACATGCAATATGAATGACACAGTGCCAGTATCCGACGTGTGAAAGAATCTTGCTCCCAGTAAAATCCTCAGGTAGGGAAGGATGGAAATCCTTTATATTATAATGAGCACTGAAATGTGATGAGAACATCATCAGTAAATAATAATGCATGACTGTGTATTTTATGAATTTTAAAAATTACCTCATGATGAAGTTATAATCTATCACAGTGGCAGAATTTTATCCTGTGTAGAAATTCCGCTGCAGAGTATCTCCAATATAACTCACTGCCAAATGAACAACTGTTCTACACATATAGCTCGTAGAATGCATTGCAGATGCATACCGTCTATCATGGTACGTAAACACTTCTCATTATGAATTGACTCCTTATTTGCTGAAGCCTTTTTCGCCACACTTCAACTATACAAAAGCTGAGCTCTAATATTTCTCGACACCGACGAGTGAATCACCGACTGAAAGCAGACAACAATCGTGTGACTTGAATTATTGTTGGTGAGCACTAATGTGATACTGAACGACCTCATTTATTCGCATCATCTTTCGATTTGTCTGAGTTAAGGTTTTCCTTTATGACTTGGTCGTCTGATGGCTCACAGATGGCCTGAACACAACAGTGAGAAATGTTAATTTATGTTATATTTACGTTCATCTATAGATATAATTATTAATCAAATGTCAGCTACCTTAATGAACTCCTCTCCGTGTGAGTAATCTAGTTACATTCTTTCGACTGATTGCTAACTCCTCCATTCATGTGTTCATCACTCAATACCACATATACTCATGTTAAGATTTTCGGTAAGCTGTAGTTGAGCAACAGTAACAGTCTCGATTGCTCTGAACCTGTTGCTCCTGAATCTGACCATTGCATATTTTAAACCATTTTCCCATTTTCCATCTTTATTGAATCTCGCTTCCCCCTTCTGTTTCACCTTCATTTTCCCCTAAAGTTATACACGCCATTAATACAGTCATACGAACATTTCAGAACCTATTTCCAACAGTTATACATGTCACAAAATACAGTAAAAGTGTGAATACTTTTATGTTTCAATAAATTCATTCACGTTTTTCAGTGTAAGCATGAGAAATTTTCTCTGTCAGGATATTTCTGATTACTTTCAAATTGTTCCGGAAAGTGATAAATACGTAAGTTTGTAATTTTTCTAATGAAATACAGTGGATGTCATTATTTTAAGTGAACACAAACTAGTGTCATGCATTTAGTCCGTTGTTTAGTGCAGACTGAATTCTCTTAGTCAAGTTTACAATGTGACCACCACGCTAGATGGCTTGCTATCACAGTGCGGTCAGAACTGCTATCATTAAATGCTTGGAAGTAATTCTCACGAAGACCTGCTTGACTTAGATTTCGTGTTTGTTGGCACTCACCAGTCAGCAAGACACATCTGCATCATGATGTCGAGCCACCTAACAGACAGAATTAAGTCTCCACCAGGCAAATGACTATAGAAGGACAGTAGTTAGCGCCCAGTCAAAGTATCGAATACAGTCCAACAGAAAGTTATTCGCGAACCCAGAGAGCTGAGTAGAAACATCTCTGAATGAAGCAGCAGGTGACGCCTATTCGAGTCTCCGAGAAGACTTGAGTTCCACCAAGATTTCAGTCATACCTAGTTGACGAGTACCAGCAGACATTAAACCTGGGTTCAAAGCTCCTTGACGACTGTCCCCAGCCACCCAATAGCAACAGTTCTGTAGCATCACCGTAGTATAACAGATATAATCATTAACAAGTATCTGATGAGCACTTTAGCCACTGAATATTATTGAGTGGTGTGGATTATGCTCGTAAAAATGGATTCATGCAAAAATTATTTTTCTATGAGTGTCAGTGAAACTAAAATTAATAAACAATTCCAACATTACCTTCGGCAAATAGGGAAGAAGTTTAATATGAAGTTCTAAAATAGCTTCTGTTAGTTGAAAAATAATGGATTTCCTAATACCCAAACTTATGTACTCTAATAACAACCACCAGGATAATGGGCATCTCAGAGAAGTAATTTTAGCAATTAAATATCAGAGGAATATCAGAAACTAGCCCACTCGTTGCTTCTCATTGGGATTGCACTCGAGAGATTTAATTTGATGGTTTCCTCAACGTATGCGCGATTCATCTCCATTTTTTTCCTACATATTTGTTGAGTGAACGGCCCTTGATGTGTTTGTTCCATCGCATAGTATCTCGTTGCTAATTCTATCTGGCCGGCTGACCATTTGATCTTCAGTAAAGTGCCAAGAAAGTCAGATGTTGATAAATTCTGCAACCTTTTGGAAATCATTTTTGCGACATAATGGTCAATTTTCTCACCCATATAGAAGCACTAAGTGACTTGATATTTGTGTTGAGAATCCCAATCCTCTTCTTCATGCCGACTGAGTGGGGAAGATTTCCAAACTGATTTCAGAGTGATGTGGGTATGTCTTGCCTTTGCTATTCAGACTGATTTTGACGTCCACATCCATGTCGACTGCTTGTAGTGGAAACAATGCTGCGTACATAAGTGGAGGAAGTAATCTCTGTCAAACCTCTCCCACTGTTGACGATTGGTAACAGTTTTTGTTGCTGCTGTCAGTTGGTTGGTTACCTTCATCACCTGCAGCCCTGTCTTCGTTATCAGCCAGCATTTTCAGCCAACTTGTTGCTTTTTGCCTATAAGTCGTCAAGTTTGTGTGACATTAGACGTAAATCATCCGCGCGCGAAATCCACATCTTCTAGAAACTTCATATCTGTCCACCGTATTCCTGCCTTGTCGATCTCCACAATGTGACACGAAATCCAGTCCACCAGAATTAAGAAAAGCATTGGTGATGATAGGCAGCCCTGCCTTACTCCGGTATTCACTTAAAATACGTCGCTGAGTTTCCCGTTGTGGATCACCTGACACATGACAGGCATTGTCATATAGCCAGATGTTGAACAAAGCTCATAAAGACTTCAGGTACACCGTAGTGTTGAAGTAATTTTTAAATGAATTCTCCATAAACGCTGTTGAGGGCTCTTATGAAGTCAATAAGGTTCAAGTCGGGATGGGTTGGATTGCCATTCTATGCCTTTTTCGATGACGACGGATAGAATTACAATTTGATCAGATCTACAGAATATTTGTGTGAAATGTCTTTGGTACCAGAGATAGAGTGGATGAACACTGTTAGGTGCATCACGATGACTGGTGTCCATGTACAGTAGTCTGTTTCAGTGATAGCTGGAGGGTGGATTCAGTGTAAATATTTTATCGGGATGAGCGTGGCGAAAATCTCCTCACAGCATCTATTGGTATCCTATGGTGTAGAATTAATAGTTTTTATTCAGTATTGAGATGATCTCTGATGAATAGACTGTGTAGCAATAAATGAGGAGCAACTCAAAATTAAATTTCGTGCATCTACATACGCGGGAAAGTACGTAGAAACATTCACCAGTCTTCACTTCAACTAAATTTCAATAATTAGGCTGCATGCATACTATAGAACGCAACAAGGCAGTTATTTTTTAAATCATGGAAAATTCCCATTGTAACATACAGAAAATCAAAACAAATGATTCAGCTCTGTCTATGGAAACAGAAAAGCCAAATCTCTGTGTACAGAAAACTTCGTTCAACCCCTCCAACTTTCATGGTCTTAAGCCCTCTATGCTTTTCATTGTCCCCGGTATTATTTCACTTGTTCCACTTGTCATTCTAAATCAATTCCCTTTTTACAAAATTAAATTCTATGCTAATAAATTTCACACGATATTACGTAACGTTTTTATTTTATTCGATTTGTCTACCAATCTTATAATTGCACACCTTTTTCAAGTTCTATCCATCCTATGAATTATTCTATTTTTTTTTATTTTGATTTACAGCTTGATTCCACACCGTATTTTCAGTACAAGTATGGAATTTTCAGCATGGATATCGGTTGCCCAAATTCAGGCATACCATAGATATCGGGTGTGCGCCGGCAGGGGATCGAACCCCGGACCATGTGCATGGTCGGCGAGAGTCCTAACCACTGTGCCACCGACGCACATTAATTTGCTTTGCCACTTGACATTTAACTACGATTAGAATCACAAACATTTTAGTTTTAGTTGCATTTCATATTATTATTATTTTATGCATTCACACCAATGTTTCAATTCCTTCACCGGATATAACTTCTTAAAAACCATATATATACGATTGTACAGCTTGATGATAAATTCATTGAAAGGCAGTTATTATCTGCTTATTTGTAAGTGTGACCAATCGTGTAAAGTTGTCGGTTTGAAGTGATACAATACAGTTTTGCTGGCGTAATCACATGAAACTCTGTTGTCCAGTTTACGCTCACCAATTTTAACAACGAGCTGAGATTATCACAGATCTAAAAGAACGTATTGTACATAGGTAAATTTCGTATACCATATTTTCAAACTGCCATTTGCACATCATTTAACACATCCTTAACGGATTGGTCAAATATCGTCACATTCGATAGCCTCTTGGATTTCGCATCATAAAGCAACATTCTTCTCATGGTTCTCTTTTTTGACCGCTCTTTCCAGTGTTCAAAACATATTGTTACTCTTCTGAATTCGCTTTCTGATATACTACTTATATCGGATTGTAAGTAGCACTCACCTCCATTTGGCCATATATATACATTCCCCTAACTTTCTAGAGAGAAGTTTAAGCTCTTAATTATTTCACTACTGTCCAGTAGACATCTTTGTGATAGCGCTGTTTCTGATTATAGTAGACTGGAAACGATATCATGACTTTTGGTAGTAGGGATACTGGTATATAATGCGTTAATATCACAGCTAACCATAATATCTTCTTTATCAGTTTCTCGGTGTTCTACTTGCAATTTGAAATCCCAGCAACATTCTGCAATATTTTTGGTGTCCTTTTGTAGTGGTTGTAGTATCGAAAATAAGTATTTTGAGAGGTTGTATGTCGGTAAGTTGGTGTAATCTACTACTGGCCTTAATGGAACTGTGGGGTTATGTATCTTCGGTTGACCGTGGAATCTTGAAGATACACAAGATTTTGGTTTCAGTTTAAACCAAAGAGAATTTTCAATCTTTGGTTTCACTTCTTGAAGGAGTCTGTTTGCATTTAGTTTCATTTTGTTGAATTCCACAGATATCTTCCTTTCTTCAATGATTTAGTAGGGTCCTTCTGATAGGTGTTCGATCGCCCTTTTTTTCATAATCACTCTTTTTGATTATCACAGTGTCGTTTCCCTTGTCTGCTTTACTTATAATGATGCTTTTGTTTTTCTTCAAATTTCTTGGGTCTTCACATTCTTGTTTGGTGAGATTAGATGGTATGTTTCGTTGTGTTATGAATATATGTGATATATTTTGGAGTACACATTATGATTCTTCATTGGTGAACTGTTATAGAGGAGGTTCGATCATACGTGCTGAGATTTTGTAAATTCTGCTTTAATAATAAGACTTTGATGAAGCTATTAACAGCAATAAATAGCGAAACGTCAGTAAAAAGAATATCGTTTTTTTTTTTCATTCATTGAGAAATACAAAAAACCTTTATTATAACAATAAATTGCGTTTAAATCCTTGTCGTCCATTAAATAATAGTGTTTCACTGTGTGATATATCTAATAAGAATTTAATGTAGACGTAAACAGATTAAATTCTGCCTACTTCAGTGATTACTTCAACCTCCAGGACCTGGACACAAGTAAACTCTTTGCACTGCTCTACTTTCAACGTAAGAGTTAGCCAACCTAAACATAACTTGAGTCCTAAATGAAGGTTAGACACAGACTACTATGAATCGTCTCAGGATACAATGAGTAGAATAGTTATTCTTAGAGTAAGTCCTCAAAAACCGTTTGTCATATTGATAGTTTCTTAAACACGATAGCTTATTCCCAATAAGCCAGAAGTATGTGCTACAACAGATAAATGCGGAATCATGCGACAAATTTCTTCCTATCATCTAGTTTATAATAATACACATCGGATAAATTTTATTTACATGGGCCGCCTAGTCAATACTCGACTAATCATCAGTTTAGAGAGGACAGAGATCCTTGTGACAGCAATAACTACTAAATAATGTGGTCAAAATGCTCATTTTAGCCTTGACAGCCTCTACAGTTCTGTCATCTTCCTCTCTTAACTTTATAGAAGTGAATTTCGAAAGGTTGACAGGATCCCCCTCTGAATGTATCGTCAATTTTTATATCAGCAACTAGCTGTTACATCTAATGAAGTATTTGTACGAGACTGAAATCACTAAAATGTACGTCCTGAGAAAATTCCTCCACATACCGCTAATCTGTAGGCACAGCTCTTTTTATTAGAGCATCTTTGAAACGATCCTGAAGTTTTGAAGAGGGATCGGCAATGATCTCACACCTATCCTCGATAATATTTTCAGGAAGCCTCACAATATCTAATTTAGACTTAATTTCATGTGAGTGGATAAGACAGAGGGTGGGACACATTTCCAATTGAGTGAACCCTGAAAATGGTGCAGTGTGTCCAGAAGGTATTGTGGTAACTACAACCTGTACAAGAAAGTCGATTTCAGCATTCACTGTGGTAGGTTATGATGAGAACATACACAAAATATAACAATTATAAAATTACACAAGCACTAACACAAATGAGAATATGGGAACAATCTGCTGTGCAAAAGCAAAGCAAAAATCACGCAGTAAATAACTGAAAGTATTGATAAACCAAACTGCAGATATGGCACGGATTCACGAGTTGTAATTGACAGGTTGTGTGGTCAACATTTCACACTATACAAATCTTAGTAGATAGAGTGTACTAATGTCACAACTAATCTGTACTTTACCAAACAGCTGGTAACAACAGCTGAATCAAAAAGGTTTGGCTTTTTAAACAAAATGTTCTGCAGAACGACTTGTTAAGAAGACTGAACGTCACAATAACGTCGAGAGAAGCTTTCAGGAACCTGTTTGACCATTGTGGCTGAACTATGAAATCTGGGGTCGTATACGTTACCAGATCGAAGAAAAGTGTAAAACAGCGTCGAAGTCTGGTCGGAAAAACATACCATAATATAAGTTCAAAAAACTAAAGCACCCGTGAGTGGCGCAGAAGTTTGTCAAGTCATAATATTTATTCTGGTCCAGTGAGAGATGCATCGAGACTGGCCTTTATCAGAAAACTGATATTTTCTGCAGTTAATTCGTAGTTCTCTGAAATAAAGTGATTCCTTGGAATTCGGATGGTCAATGTCTGATACTTATATACACAGCACGCGCATATACTAAGCTGGAAATTTCCACTTTATATGAGGACACTCACTGACTCACGTTCAATCTTCTTCACATTTGTATTTCCCAAAACTTATTTACAAAAATCATTATAATTATCTAAATTCCAGTAATACACAAACCACAAACAAACCATTAGGTGATACGCTGATTTGGTTGGATGATATTTTTCTCATCAGATGTCGAATGAGTTCAAAATCCAATTCACAATCAGTATAAGACTTGATGAGATTCGAGTGAGAAATACACTGCTGAGAAACAAAACGTAATCATGACCTGTTATTCTGCGTTGCTGGTGGTTGTGTTACTCCTCAGTTATACAAGTCGGCGCACTCTGGCTATAGTCCCAAAACCATCAGTTTACAACAAAGCTTCAACCTGGTGCACACACTCACTTATGAACACAACTACCCAACATGCTTTATACTCAA
This sequence comes from Trichobilharzia szidati, assembly GCA_944472155.2. NCBI lineage: Eukaryota > Metazoa > Platyhelminthes > Trematoda > Strigeidida > Schistosomatidae > Trichobilharzia > Trichobilharzia szidati. Next base: position 21,054,136 of record OX235274.1, on the reverse strand, counting down.
AGACTCACTGACAAGATTTCCACGCCGTCTAGCATCACAGCACCCACCAATTCCTCACAAAAACAAAGACAAATGTATCATAAACAAATTGAAAATTGAAATCATGGATGGATGTGACGAAAATGCAGATAAACTGTGGCCGAGTCATATAATGAACGAATCATGTGAGTCACAACACAAGAAGTATTTCATTCACCACTGTGCAGATAACGTGAACGTTGAAGATACAGAAATCTCGATAAGTTCAAAAGAGGTTTAGGGTGCACTACGTGCCCTTGAGACTTTACTTCAGATGGTGTACAAGGATGAATTTGGGGGAGTGCGTTCTGTTTCTTGTTGATAACTTGACTTCATCAATATATTTCATCTAGAATATGATATTTAAGGGTTCTGTGGAAGATGAACCATTATTCTTACATCGTGGGATGCTCTTCGATACCGGAAGGAACTTCATGCCCATTGAAACTGTTCAGAAGACAATAATAGGAGTTGTGGTGTTCATCATAGTATTTTCTGTTTTCAGGATATCATGGATATGGTTAAAATGAATGTCTTTCATTGGCACATCACAGATGACCAATCGTTTCCCTTTGTCTCAACCACCTATCCAGAACTGTCAGACAAGGTAAGTTGAGTGAATTTTCAGGTGTTTATTAATTCCGATTGTTATCTAAATCTGAACAGGGTGCATATCATCCACAAAAGTGTACATATGATGAAATAGAGGTGTCTGATTTGTTGGAATACGCTCGTCTCCGTGCAATCCGGATCATTCCAGAATTTGATACTCCAGGTAAATAAGTTTGTAGACATTTGATAGGATGTAATTATCCACCCATTGTGTCCACATGAAATGATATTATGTAAATATTTGAGTCAGTGTGATAGTGTTCTCGAAATAATGCCGCGAATGGAACGTTGAACTATTAATTCGGCGGAGGCAATAGGTTTGAAACTATATTGCAGATATTCCATGATTTCATGTTTGTAGCTTTATTAACTTAGCGAGTTGATGAAGCGCATTGGTGCTGAGTTTCATGAGAATTTCTTATTCGACGGAAGCCTTTATCGCTTCTCTGTGAAGAAAAGACCACAGTTTTCTTCAATTCATTGCGGGTTTATGGTTCCATTTATTCCTTTTCAATCGCTTCACATAAACCAGAAAATGTGATGAAGAATCCGAAAAGAGAACTGCTTGTTGAAGTGTCAGTAAAACTTCCAAGTGACTGATCACTGCTTTGAAAATCATAGGAATTATCATTGAATGATGGCATGCAGCACTAGCATAATCACGAGAAATGAAATAACAATCGCTTTCAAATGGTGAGTTGTATGGAGTGTTGACTGATGAACAGCCACGCCATTTTTTTCTAAGTAATATTATCCTTCTAAAAGGTGTCAAAATGATCTTCACTGGTCGTCACAATGATACCTTGCAGCGCATACATTGTCATGGGGAAAAACATTTCCAGACCTACTAACAAAATGGCATCAAGACTATAATGCAACTGTACAATTGGGTCCACTTAATCCAGCCAGGGGATTCTACATTTGAGTTTTTGAAGAATCTGTTCACAGAAGTCACAAGCCGATTTCATGATAATTATATTCATCTTGGAAACAATGACATAAGTTCTGCCTATTGGTGAGTTTACTCATATTTTATTTCACATTTCATGGAAATTCTCAAAGAATTCTGAAGGAAAATGTTTTCTTTCTTGTGATGAAAGCAGGTGGAATTCGTCTCATCTAGCACATTTTATTACTACTTAAAATTTATATTTATCTGAATCTCAGCCAAGTTGAAATGAATGATTCTCGTGTTGCGTTCATCGGAAACTTCCAAACCTCTTCAGGGAAATAGTTGATATTAAATTATAAAGGTATATAAAGCGTTCAGTTTGTCTGTACAACTCTTGTCCAGTCATCTCTGAATCGTGATAAGTCATCAGAAGCAATATTGTATGCATTGTGAATGACATTTGACAGAATAATTCTCAAGACTTATTAGCCTGAATGTGTTATACACCGTGTACAGTGTATGCAGGGTTTTGTATCAGCCTTCAATAAAAATGTTTGAATGAAGGTCACAGTGAACTGGTGTGAAGTAAGGGAATCTCAACTAAACAATTTGCATGTGAATGTGTGAATAATTGCAGATCATTTGTCAGCATATTTCGAATAAAATGAAACGACGTTAATGTTGGTGGCAATTGTGAGTCAATAATGTTTCATTTGAAGTCTTCAGTTACACATATCTCTAATAAAACCACCGACAGTTTCAATAAAACATCAATGATACGTCACACTAGTTATTAGTGTCTAATCAAACATAAACATATTTTATCTTATGAGATACACGTAATCAGGATCATAAATTAGGCATGAAGATTAGTGATTCATATCTATACTACTTATTGATCAAGACCTGTCATGCATCAAAGCAGATGTGACGGTATCATCTTAACTAACTTATTGATATGATATACTTCCAAATAATATCATAAATAGATTGTGAAACATTTCATTCTTGTTGATGGCATAAGTTAAAACTGAACTGAAGAAGAGAATTATGCCACATTATTTGTTTGCTGAATGTCTTACACGACTACACTAGGAGGATGTTACTTCAATTTCGGACACTACCTCGACCTACATGAACTAGTTCGTTTCCATGATTCTAGTTTCATAGATCTCACAGAAGTTGAAACTAAGTCGGATTTTAAACACCTTGAATTGTGTCTTTCCTCCAATCTGTCTTCGTATTTCTATATCAATCAATCAATTATATTCTTATGTTCTATATTCTTTTGAACAATATTACGAATGTGAATGCCCTATTCAAATAATTCTACTTACACTGTGTAGAGAGAGAAGAAGATTTAATACATGCTGTGCTACATGCTGGAAATTCCACACTGTATCAGCATTGCTGTTTGGAATGAAGCCAATATTATTATTATTGTTATCATGAACTATAGTTGATGCCTTTCTTTTGTACAGAATGATTTCTTTCGCTCACGGTCAACACTTTCACGAAACACTGAGTATTTCTGTACTCATCGACTTTATTGTCCTCCATTCGATGAGTGAAACGAAAAATCCTCAACTGGAGTTTCTGTATAATTCACGTTTCACTCATACAGTCACAAATAGGAAGTGAAGAAATGATACATCTGTAGGTTGCTCTATTTAATCTATTGGATCTCTACAAAATATTGTGATATGCCCACTCAGAGGTGGTTAGCAGTTGAAGAGATTGAAACAATGAGGCAAGTATCTGGGTAGGGAAGACGTCTACTTTATGCCTTTTAAACGTTCTTTATCTCCCGGATGATGAATGCCCTTCCATGTATCTGACTAGGATTCTCCGCTTCGCCTGCCCACTGCCGTTCTTTCGAAAATAAACGTTAAAATCGTGAATTCATTCTCTGCAATAACGCTGGCTATCAGTCAGTGATTTGGATAACTATTTTGATAGGAAATTCGGTTTCTAAATATCACTGAGGAAGAGCATGGGAAGATTAAACGTATTGTGTTTCTGTGTTCTTTTCTTTAGGGTAAGGAATCCAGAAATAGTTGAATTCATGCAGAATATGGGATTCTCTGATAATTCTTCCCAGTTAGTTAATTATTACGTGTCGAATGTTGTCGAAACTGTCAAAAGTGTCGCTGACCGAAATCCTCCGATTACAACTATTTTATATCAAGATGTTTTAGATTACGGATATCAGGTAATTGTTGGGAGATGTGTTCAGTAGTAATTGTTTTATCCACACACACACGACCCTACCAGATTAGTTTATTTCACAATGTGGATTGTGGTTCAGTAAACGCCTATTGTTCATAAGCATTTTAGAGTATTAACATAACTTCATAGCCTTGTTTGTTCACGGTGACTCTTTCTCATATCATGATCTCAATGGTGGGAATATTTCTCATATTCCTGTTATTGGTGTTGTATTCGTGTTATCCACTGTCGCTTAGTTTCATGGATGCTAACTCGATGATCTACTGTGAATAGTGAACTCGTTTACTGGCTTATCAACCACTCCTTAACCTTTAAAAAGAGAAAGGTTGATTGTTAGGCTGGAAACCTCACTCTTTAAAAATTCAGCCCATCGCTACGATAACTTTGATGCACAGAAAAATTTGAAAATTAAACTCATTCCTTGCTGGAAAAGAGAAGAAGATTTCTAGGTTGAACCGCGTCTGTGGGTGGAAGCCTTCACTAGGCCACTCAACCGAAGTTTCACCTTTCGAGCATAAGCATGAGGACACAAAATGTTCTCACGCTGTCTGAGGTTGCTCAGAACACAGATTGAACCAGGTGTGTTATGACACTGTTAGGAATCTGTGAACACAGGTGAATTGGAATTGAAATCTCGAAATTCACAGCTGTAGAGTTCGTAATCTAGTCCAACCACTCAGATGACGACAACAAGTTAGCTGAGAGTGTGTTAATCGTATTATTACCGAAAACATAGAAAGCGTTCATGAGATGAACACTGATCTCCCGAAAGAATGTGACTGCAAGATTCAAATCAAAAAGAAGGGAAACTGCAGTTATACAGTGTTGTCTACCTAAAACCAACACAGAAAGAGGACGTCTACAGACACGTGGAAACAGTAACGGACAAGAACCCATGCATAATTCTTATTGTTAGCACAACTGTCACACTGTGGGCAGACAACGCAAGCAGAAAGTTCATCACGAGTCTGGCGTCACCTTGTGTTTCTGAAACACCATGTAAACTGATATTTTCTCGAGAAAGTTATATTTATTATTATTTCCTTTAATTCCTAGAGGAACATAGGGCTTCAGCCGTGCGTCTCCATTGCGTTCGGTTCCCTGCTAAAGTTTTCACCTGGCTCCACTTCTACCCACATACTTTCATCTCCTCTTCACATGACCTATTCCAAATCACCCTTGGACCACCAACTCGCTATTTCCGATTCGGATTTCTCTCGAGAGCATGTCTAGTGATTTCACTTGATGGTTTCCTAAGAAAAGGGTGACCAATCCACCGCACATTTCCTCCTTCTTATTTGTTTCATAATCGGTTCCTTCTGGGTTGGTTCGCTCATTTCCAGAGATCCATGTTGCTAACCTTTTCTGGCCATCTGATTTTGACTACTGAGCGAAGACAGCTGTTGATGAAGGTCTGTATTTTTTTGACGTGCTCTTTATGAAGCGTCAAGTCTCTGATACGTATAGTGAGTAGCACTGACTTCACATTGGAGTTGAAAATCCGGATTTTATTTTTGATGCTGAGTGCTGTTGATCTCCACACAGACTTGAGAGTAGTGAAAGCTTGTCTTGCTTTTCCGATTATTGCTACGATATCCTCGTCAGTTCCGCCTGTAGTTGAAACGATGGTTCCCAGGTAGGTGGTAGAGGGGGTTGTTTCTTTCAGGTTCCTCCCATTTATGCTGATTGTTGTTGTTGCTGTTGGTGATGTTGCCCGGGAATCTTCATCACCTCTGTCTTCTCTATGTTCACCTGAATTCCTATCTTTGATGCTTCTTCTGCCAACTTCTTGCTTTTCGCTTGCAAATCTTCCAGTTTGTGGGAAATCAGACATATATGCTCGCCGGCGAAGTCCAGATCCTCCAAGTGTTTTGTGTAAGTCCATTTTATGCCTGCTTCCTCATTGCCCGCTCTCTGTCACATTATCCAGTCTACTGCAATCAGGAAAATCATTGGCGATAGTAAGCAGCCTTGTCTTACTCCCGTCTTTACTTCGAAGGATTCCGTGAGTTTCCCGTTGTGGATTACTTGGCATGCAGCATTGTCGTACAGCTGTTGGATGAGATGAATAATTGATAGCGGCACCCCGTATAATCGAAGTAGTTGCCAAAGAACTCCTCGATCGACTCTGTTGAAGGCCTTTTCAAGCTTTGTTCAATGATGATTCGTAATGTGGCGGTCTGATCAATCCATGACTTGTTTCTCCTGAATCCAGCCTGTTCCGGTAGGAGTTTTTCATCCAGGGCATGTTTGATTCTCTCCAGGATGATGCGGCTTAGTATTCTGCTTGGGATGGACAGGAGCATAATTCCGCACCAGTTCTTGCATTGACTCAAGTCTCCTTTCTTTGGTAGTTTAAATAAGTATCCTTTCTTCCAATCCTCGGGTAAGTTGCCCTCTTTCCACAACTTCTCCAGTAGTAGCTTCATCAAGTCTGCTGTTGTCTCCGGGTCCATTTTCAATGCTTCTGTTGGGATTCCATCTGATCCTGCTGCATTTCCAGCTTTTAGCATCTTGATTGCCTTCAGGACTTCTGATTTCGTCGAGGGGGGTGTGTGTTCACTGGTAGCTCTGTCTCCGTTGTTGGTATAATTGAACGCGTTATAGGTGGCAGTTGATTTAGAAGTGTTCAGCCTAGTGTTTCCTTCCCCCACCTCTTTGATGATTGACTTTCCATTGTCATCCTTCACTGGCTTAATTTCTGTTTAACGTTTGCCCGATAGGTACCTAGTTGTTTGGTGGAGTGTTGCGAGGTCTCCTTTGCCTGCAGCTTGTTCTGCTTCACTTGACATGGCTTCACAATATCTTCTTTTGTCTTCTCTGGCACTCTTATTACTCTTTAGTTCAGTGTCTTGTAGCTTGCATTCAAATCCTGCTTTTGTTGCTCGTCGGTGCACTGGATAATCTTCTGTTTCACTATCCTTCTCTCTTCTATTAGTCCGTAAGAATCAGACTTAGGATTTATTTCGACCTAACAATAACCGCTCTTACAAAACTCCTTCACCGTTTATGACCTTAATAGTACTCTGCCTACGTGCAAGTACTAAAGAACGGAGTCAAAGTTAAAAGACTCGAAATGGCAAGTGTAACTGGACCGGAATTGTATTTACACAAAGAGATATGGAATTTGATAAGAAATAAAAAAGTACACACTTATCTGGAGGTGAGACGGTGGTCAGCTCGGAGAGTGTACTAGGTGAAAGTACAGCGAGAGAGCGAAACCGAAACCGTACAGGAGGTTCAGGAATACAAAGTGGAAGTTGGGTTAAAGGTCAAGCTGCGTTCATTCAAACAAAAGTTCAAAGGTACAATGTACACTACAGGTTATCCCCCCCTTAGAAGGTTGGTGGGATAACAGCAAGCTTCGATATATAAAAGTAACAAGCTGGTGTAAAATAACAGTGAATGAACAAGAAGGTGTGAAGATAGTAATAAAATAGTTCTTGTGAAAGGAAAGAATGAAGGGAAAAAAATTAAGGCAACTTATGAGCACTATGTACATGATCAATGGAGTAAGATGGAATATAAGAAAGAATAACGCTGGTGCCTTGGTGCGATTTCGAGCTTCTGAGTTGTCTGTTTTTTTTTAACATCATTTATTTTTACTTATCTTTTTTATTTTTTTTTTACGACATACTATTACGGGCTGGGTTATGTGGAGGTCTGATGGTTTACCTCCGTTACCCCAGGTTGTTATAACGGGAAGGTGACTCATTATGTCTAAGTTTCCTCTTAGACTAATGCTCCATCCTTCCTTATCAACCAAAACTAGTAGTAACACCAAAGGCAATCAATATACCAGCGTATTAGGAGGAATAAAGTAAAAGCAACAGAAAGGAATAGAAGAGGTTAAGATTTAAAAATCAGCATAAGGTGTTAACAAGAACTTAAGAGGAATAAATGCGAAGGAACTAATGTAACATGGGAGTGGTACACCAAATTGAAATAAAACAAGGGAAATTGTTAGCGATTAGACTAGAAACAGTTACCGGCATAGTGTAAGGACTTTTTTTACATTACACCTTAAAGCGGTGTGGAGTTAAACATACGTGGAAGTTCTGGGCACAGGCCAAACAGTGGCTCACCACGGACACGTGGAGACTTGTAGTGTACATTGTACCTTTGAACTTTTGTTTGAATGAACGCAGCTTGACCTTTAACCCAACTTCCACTTTGTATTCCTGAACCTCCTGTACGGTTTCGGTTTCGCTCTCTCGCTGTACTTTCACCTAGTACACTCTCCGAGCTGACCACCGTCTCACCTCCAGATAAGTGTGTACTTTTTTATTTCTTATCAAATTCCATATCTCTTTGTGTAAATACAATTCCGGTCCAGTTACACTTGCCATTTCGAGTCTTTTAACTTTGACTCCGTTCTTTAGTACTTGCACGTAGGCAGAGTACTATTAAGGTCATAAACGGTGAAGGAGTTTTGTAAGAGCGGTTATTGTTAGGTCGAAATAAATCCTAAGTCTCATTCTTACAAGTGGTGAGCCCGAGTTTTCACCGTTTGCCTAAAGTGTAAATAGTCCTTTTTCATATTGGCAATTTGTTTGTCACACAGAGTTATAAAATGTTACTTGCCTTGTTTTTACTCGTATTTTTTTTGTTATCATATTTGTTATCATTTTATTAATATATCGTCCCGTGTGTAAAATGACTGACACCAGTTCCGCCCCAGAAATGGCTATTACCTTGCAACTCCCCACCTTCTGGACTCATCATCCTGTCCAATGGTTCGACCACATCGAAGCTATGTTCGCACTTCGAAATATACACTCACAAGAGACTAAGGTGAACCTGGTTATCGTAAGTCTTCCTGAGAACGTCATGGAAGAAGTATCTGATGTCCTCGCGGACCGATCCCCGGGCTTGTACGAGCGTCTTAAGCAGGCGCTTATTAAGCGCCCCAGAAGAAACCTAAATAGAAAACGACGAGTTGAGCGATGATATGGAGTTGGTTTACGGAATAGTAGGTGGAAGTTTACTAGCAATCCTGAATTCATGTAGAAAAGACAGCAAAGAACAAGATTAATATATGTGTAAAACTTGGGCACTGTGGTAGTAAGTAATTCCATATTAGTTTGTTTATTAGGTATATCACACAGTGAGACAGTATTATTTACTGGATGACGTTTCGAACAAAATTTATTGTTCATAATCATATCAATTGTGATCACACGACTTTGACACTTGAGTTTTATAGCTTTCTTTGTTTTCTCCTATTTGTCGTAGGGGGAGTAGAATTTTCCAGATATCGGGGACAGGTGATGAATCATTCCTATTACATGTATTTGCAGTTGATTCGATAAACAAAGCTTCTGTTATCAATCTCTCCCTATGCCCTGTGACATTAGATTTTAAAACTGTCATCCTATCCCATCCCATATAAAAGAAGCCTTGAAACTTAATAATTACCCGGATAAATTAGTCAGGAAATATGCAAGGAAATGTAAAAATAAAATAAATAATGATAATAGCGATAGTGATAATAACAATAATAATGATAATGATAATAGTGACAATATTAATAAAATTGATGACGACACCAACAATAAAGAGTCTAAATCATCAGTAGTAATTCCATACAAAGAAGGAACCTCGGAAGCCTTACGCAGAATTCTCAACAAGGCAGGAATAAAAACGGCATTCAAACCTACAAACTCAATTAGAAACAAGCTTTGTCGGCTAAAGGATCCTGTAGAGCCTTTAAAACAAAGCAATTTAGTTTATCTAATACCCTGCAATGATTGTCAGGTCAAATACATAGGTCAAACTAGTAGAACAGGGGCAGTCAGACTAGCTGAACATAAAAACTTAGCAAAATCTAGATTGGTTGACCCGAATAAAGTAAGAAATCTAGAGAATAGTTCAGCTATAGCACTACATGCAGTCACACACAACCACACAATAGGATGGGATAGGATGACAGTTTTAAAATCTAATGTCACAGGGCATAGGGAGAGATTGATAACAGAAGCTTTGTTTATCGAATCAACTGCAAATACATGTAATAGGAATGATTCATCACCTGTCCCCGATATCTGGAAAATTCTACTCCCCCTACGACAAATAGGAGAGAACAAAGAAAGCTATAAAACTCAAGTGTCAAAGTCGTGTGATCACAATTGATATGATTATGAACAATAAATTTTGTTCGAAACGTCATCCAGTAAATAATACTGTCTCACTGTGTGATATACCTAATAAACAAACTAATATGGAAAGAACAAGATGATAGGGAAGAGTGCCCCTCAGCTAAAAGGCCTGTGTTCTCACTCGGAACTCAAGGGAAATTGTAAATGTGCATTCATACATTTTTTTTGTCGGCCTTAATGTATGTGACTAACTCTCGTCTACTCCATCGTTTTTTTATTTGTTTCAGTTGTTTGTGGCCAATAAACTTCACAAATTAGGCTTTATTATCACTGAGGGAGAGATGCATAAGTCATCCCTCGCTCTGAGAGAAAATGCATCGAAACACAATAGTGATGAATTATCCGGTGCTGGCGTTTAACACGGCACAACACTATTTGGCCGCAGCGACAGCCGCATCAACGAAGGCAGTACTCTACGGAGAAACGAGTTTATTTTTTTCAAGTTGTTTTTGAGAATTTCTAAAAGAAAACTGTGATCATATACTTAAAACTATCTTACTCATGTGTTTAGAAAGAAGTAGTTATCAGTCTTTCCTTGCCGTGGTAACTTGGTGTCTTTATTCTCTTTTTTTTCATTCGACTAGGTAATCTTTGGCTTTAACCTCGCCCCTTTGGATATGGTGTAATTTTGCTTGTCTCTTGTTTCCATGGTTTGGGTTGAACTCAGTACATTGTTACTGCTAATTTATAAGTTGCTCACCTCCTGTCTTTATTATGTAACTCCTTTACCATTGGATGCATGCATTTACTTTGTTTAAACCTGAAGTCCCTCTCTGTAAAACTTTATAAGTGTAATTTTCTGAGCACTATTCACTACGTCTATACCCTCCTGCCAACCGACATCATGTAAAATTTGCAAGTATGTTAGAAATTTTCTGTACATGAACTTAATAATTAACTTAGGCTGTTAGCAGCTGATGAGAAAGCAACTAAATGGTGCCACTTTATTCTGCAAAACTGTTGTTCTTGGTTTAGTTAAATTCATAAAGGGGAATAAATGTATGAAATTTATAAATCCTTTCTGTGTTGATTTTTTCTAATTAGGACGGATGCTTCATCCAGATTTATTTTTCGTTTAATTATTGGTAGAGGTAGAGTTATGGTTTGTAGAAAGTCACCTGGTTCGCCTAGTTCGCTAGTTTATTAGCCCCTCTTCGAAGCTCGGAAAAGGTGGCAACGCTGCGCCAGCGATCTTATCACGGAAAATCAACTTGACCTCTGTAGAAACCGCAAAGCATAGCAAAAATATAAAGATTTAACTTATTCTCCTCTTTAAGATCCATAGAGACGAAATGACGTGTGTCAATGAAACGAATTTATCCACCCAGGTGTATCTTCTTTCAATGAGAAACCAAAAATAAGTACGAGGAGATGAAATGTCAGTACAATATTTGAAACCTACTGGAAATGCTGTAGAAATTGCCAAAGAAATGAGAAGATATGGTGCATAGAAGTGCTAGGAATTTGTGAGAGAATGTGGAATTTATGTAGACTCTTCAAATTGTTGACTGTAGAGTCAAAATCCTGCTGCGACCAGTCGGACCGTGAAGAGTGAGGAGACAGGTATTCTTTGGACTGATAAGACATCTGTAGTAGATTTGTACTTTGTAGATGATTTATGCCTAGTGTCACAAAAACACGAAGATTCACAGGCAATAACCAACAACAACAACATTGTGCTGCATCAATCACCGTGAAAGGCTGAAATTTGAGAAAAGTCATCTCTTTCACTTATCTAGGCAGCGTCTTTTCAACTACAGGCTCTGGCAAAGATGAGGATGGATATCGAGACCAGGATAAAAAACAAGCAAGACAAACAATTAGTTCTGTGAAACCAGTGTGGAAATCTGCTGCACCCAGCACAAGGAACAAAATTCGAATTTCTTATACGAATACCAAGTCAGTCAGTACTTCTATATGGCTCAGAGACTTGGTGCGTCGCTTAAAGCATTCCCAGTCGGCAACTGAAGACTTTTATCAACAGCTAACTTCGCTGACTTGACGAGAGGGCTGGAAAGGATAAGTGACAGGGACCCCTGTGGAGGCACCAAATAAGAACCTATCGCCCAATAAATCTGCCTAAGGAAATTCAGACGGATTCGCCGCACGCTAAGGAAACCGTTGAGCAACATTACACGCCAGGCAGTAACTAAAGTAGAGCTTGAATTCGAAATGATAAGTCTGGGGTGGCATGCAGCAGATCGTGTGAGAATGACGAGATGAGAGCCTATGGGCAGTCGTGGAGCTAATGAAAGACGAGTGCAGAGAATAGGACAAAATTTGATATACTGCTGATGCACTCTGTCCCACTCCGAACCCTAGGGGATAATACTAATAGTAAGCTCTTCCGCTTCAGTTGCATAACTGTCTCAACAGATAATCCTGATATGGGTAGTATCATTTAGTGTTCATTTCATTTTGGAATCCCAGGAAGCCATAAGACTATCCAACAACACTATCTGAAACACCATAGTACAGAATCGATTTCTTTTCCTCCCCCGCCCTCACTATTTTGAAAATTGAGTAGTCTTTTCATTCTTGTAACGACTTTTCTCAGTGGAAAATTCAAGTTTCACATGAAAATGTTTATTTCATACATTTTTTCAGAGGATTCACTACTGAAAAAAAGTTAATGGTAGTTTTTATAAACCTTTAAATAAGCCCAAGCAAAAAATATTTATGAAATTCTCCTCTCTTTCTAGACAGATATTTTCAGTAAACTCTGGTATTATTTTAGTTTCTTTTATGGGGTAAGACAGCCAAAACAAATGTTCAAATATCTTATTATCGACAAATTCTTAGAACTAGCACAGGATGAGAACCATTAGAAACAAGATGGAGAATCGGTATGTCAGACATGTAAATTGGTTTATTTGATTACTGACCTACCTTTCAGTTGCAGAGAAAGTATCTCTTAGATACGATGGAGAAGATGAATTTTCAAGAGTTAGTTTGTCTGGGGACGGTTTGATTTTGTTTCGTGGGACTTATCAGCAGTATGTACAGGATTTATGTAAATCTTTATATAAACTCACAAAAGATGACTTTCTGAATCTCTCTTCTAGTTTTAGATGTAGTCAGTAAATTATCATACTTAAAGTAATAGAGAATATGTGTAGCTCAGGTGGATGATTTGCAATTACTAACTGCAAATTATAATACTACTTTATTTTCAACATATATCAAAGAAATACCTATAGTAAAACAACTGTTGAGAGAGATACGTAGGTCGTTCAATCCGTTTTTCATCTAGCGAAGAACATTATCTCTTGATGGCTATGGAAACGCATAAATGCATCAATATAGAGTTTTGTAACCGAGCCTCACATATATTCAACACTGGTCAGTCGACATGCAACGAGAATTCATTCAAAGTCATATTTGCAAAATCAAAAGAAGCCTCCCGGTACAAAAGGTATTCTTCCGTATTTACAGATACGGAAACCCCTGATTGACACGTACACATAGAAAAAACTTCTTCATCTCAATCCGCGGAAAATCTAGTTGAAGAATTCCCAGAAGCACCTGAAAGCTAATCTAGCAAAATTGCAATTAAACGAAATGGAATTAAAAGCCTTATCTCTGACATTCAATTTTGAGGTCCACATGAAGCACATCAATCGTATAGACACAGAAGCATAATTCAAGCACTTATACCATCGACTCTACGTCCTGACACCCTCAGACGAAGATAAAAGAGGATGGCTAAAGTTGTTGATATAGCTAGCCAATACCAGATATCACCAATGGAGAAGCAGAAGATAATGACCGAAGAGCACAGAATATCTCTGAAGAAACTATACGATTACGATGATATCGTCATATTTAGACCTGATAAAGGCAATGGGGTTGTTATAATGAACAAAGCCGATTATATACATAAAACGGTGACAATTCTAAACTACACAGAAAAATTCCAAGTAGACAATAAAAGGGTGACACAATTTCATTTGAAAATAAAGTGAATTATTGTCTCAAAGAACTTCTAAGGAAGAAACTAATAAACTACGACAATACAGTGAACTGAAATCAAAAGGTGGACGCTTGCCATTTATGTACGGCCTACCAAAAATCCATAAAGCAAATGTGCCCTTAAGAACAGTCCTGTCAATGATTGAGTCACGACGCCACAAGCTAGCTTGCGTGTAAGCTGATTTCTATAGAGCCGATTCGAATTAAATTTGCAACCCACAATCTGAAGGATAGCTATCAATTTCCCAGCTGAGCTCTTCTATCAATGGAACAGCCTACTATCGCCGATATGTTGATGAAACATTTGTTGTTTGCAACGAGATGGATCACGCCTAAATGAGACCCATCCAAACATAAAATTTACCATGGAATATGAACATAACAATGAGCTCAATTTCCATAAGCTATAAACGTGGAGTAGTGAGGACATTCTACGACATAACCAGAAAGCTATTTTTCCCATCAAGGTGGAACAAGAATTAGGTTTCGTCGATAAATGCCAAAGAGAATGTGGATACCCTAAGGAATTTATACAAAAGTCCAGCAGAGAAAAAGATAAGAAAGAAAAACACCCAACTGTAGAAAAGAAGAAAGTGTTTATTTGTCTCCCATTCGAAGGAAATGCAATGTCACAAAAGATTGGTAAGAGAATGGAAGGTGCAATAAATGGAAGCTTCCCTGAAGCTAAAATCATGACATTATACAGCACCACTTCTTCTATTAGCCACTGAAAACTGGATAAATACCCTGCTGATGTCACCTCCAACTGCATTTATGAATTTACGTGCACTTGTGGGAGCAAGTACATTGAAAGCACGGAAAGAAGGGCTTCTATCGGGTTTTCTGAACATATTCTAAGAAATCTGTGCCTGAAAGGAAGCAAATATTCTCACAGTGCAATTACCAGATATCTTGTTGATACTGATCATCTCGTAGAGGTTTCTGAGTCCTTCAAAATATTAAGTAGACAAAGGATAGCAGGTTTAGTACGATTTGGCAAAGCGATCGCAATCAAACGACTCAAACCAGACTTGTGCATACAGAAAGAGAGTGTGATTAATCTCTCACTCCCTTGATAACTGAATTTTGATTTTGATTACGTTAATTAGTCATCTAATTTAGTGATGTCAACTCACTGAGCAAATCTAAATCTTATAAACTGTAACCACTTTTGTTTCCCGAGTTGCTATGTGAACCTACATGCTGACACTGTTGATTATTTTTTTCTGTCTTCCCCTTCCCCCTCTTTTCTACTTTGAAAGCGTATAAATTGATGATGCAAACTTAAACTAAAAATTGTAATGCTTACATTTTAGATACCTCACTTCTATAATATCTCCTCTCTACTACCACTTAAACATTAAAGTATGTTATTATCATTTGTAAAGGCATTGTAATTTCAGATCGTCTGCAGATGATGCAAGCCTGTGAAATAGAATGATATAATTTTATACTGCAAATTTTGTCTTCCTTTCTTTACCGAAATTTACCAAAGGAACCAAATGTATGAAGAAAAAACTTTAGATTGAAAATTGCTTCAGTCAACTCAGTGACTGTTCAGTGGTGTTGCTTTTGCATGCTGTTCACAGTGTTTAGTTTTTGAATTGATTAACTGATTACCTGTGGAATGACGGTTTAGAAGGGGAGGCATCCTTTCCTTACATACCGAAAATGTCAGCTAGATGCTTGTGACTATTCCAGTGAGTGATAGTGTTCCAACTGGGATTCCAACAGAACATCTATAAATAATTCTTTATTCTCTAAACAACATTATTTTGTCCCTGGTTAGTGCATAGAGTGACTTCTTTTGTCTTTGAGGAATCTTCATACTCGAATGGGATTAACAAATCTTACAACTAATCTCCTAGTAGATTTTTTATCCCTGACCCTGCAGAGTGGTAATTCTCAAGGAGACTGAAACATAACTATTCAAAAGATATATTTTACCGAAATGTGCGAGTGAGAAATACGAATGTATCTCCTGGCAATTGTGAGTTAAAGAAAGGAACATGAATTATTTATATCCTGCACTATTGGGTTAACAACTGAGTGTCTGCTAGCCAGGCGAAATCCCACCGGCTGTTTACCTGAATAATGAATGCATAGGTATCCATCATTGTGGTGAAATCTGACTGTTTGGTTTTCTGATGAATGATGTGTAGGAAATCAGAATGTGAGAAACCAAGATTCTAACTGACATATTACCAATCTGGCTGGTCTGTAGAGCTATAAATAACCATTACTGAGAAAAAAATCGCACTAGTCAAGGCACTCACTGTACTCGAACTCATGCAGCCTACTGAGAGTTGTCAGCTGACAACTGTGATGACAACCATTGGTGTCTGTCATGGGTGCCCATTCTCCCCATTTCTATTTAATTTCATCGTAGATGTATACACTAATGTAATTGACCATAAGTGGTTACAGTAGCTTAACGATTGACTTGTTATCAACAAGGAATAATCTGGTTGACTTAGAATAAGCAAATAGTGTAGTCCTACCAGGTGAAGACGCTGACAAAATGAGGAGTCTTCTGGACACATTGAGTAGCAGCAATCTTCGAATTTTTGGCGTAGGATTGGCTATCTTTCATTATAGGTGTCTCCGGTGTCAGTTGGTATAATAAACGCTGACCAATAGTGAGGTTAGGCATTGAGTACTAAGTAAGGAGAGTTGTTGCACATGCCTTCTCCATCGCCTTCCTCGAAAGGCGATGTTAGCGGGCACAGAAGCATGTTAGAAAAGATCTAGTGTGGGTCACAACAAAACATGGCATCAGCCAACGAAATCCATATGAGTAAGTTTGAGCCACATAGGAAGATGTAGACTTCCTACCTATTTTGAGGTCCACAGGATGGTAAAAACCAATGACTGGATGGAGACAAGTGGTGGGTGATATGATTCAGAATTGCTGTTCTCGGTGGCACAGGTGCATTCACTTTATGTGACCTGTCATGTCCAATAAAACTCTGTACTTTTTCCCTCACTTCCACATCTATTTATAATCTCTCTTTTACTTTGTGTGCTACATGAAGTGTGGCAACTGGAACTGCTGCTTTTCTGTGCAAAGTTGTATGTCGGAACCAGTCAGTCAGTCAATACGATGTATGGGCATGGATAACACATATCCTAGTCATCTGAAACAGTTAAGTTGTGAATATCAGTCGATCCACCTTCACAACCTCATTGATTGACTGACTATCTGTCTTTATCTGACATTCGACGCCTAATCTCACTCAATACTACTTGACCTGTGATGCCACATGACGCGGGTATTAGAACTTGGACCCCTCTGAAGAAGGACAGTTAACGTCTTCATATCTGACATCTATAGACGAAGATGGAGTGATTCGCTGCTTCGTTGTATACATGTCCCTCGATTGGTGGTAGCCAGATATGACTTAGATTTGAAGATGTCACACGAGCCTTTTATATCCGCCGTGATATTTTTGCAGTAAGCGAACAGTCCATTAAAGCTGATGCAACCTCTCAAATAATTGAAGTGGTGATCAACTCACTAAACCACTTCACTCGCAATGTTTTGGCTAACTAGGAGTTAGTGCAGTCCAGTACTGCAGCATTATCTTACACATTCGACAGAAGCACTGTCGTATATCAAACATTTGAAGATTTCTGCACAGTACCATCTACAATAACAAGACTATCCTCTAGTAACAACTAATAACTGAATCCCTTCGTCGCTTAAAATAATTTAGGGTCGGTCTCCTCCCTAGTGCATCTATGATGAAATTGAATGTGTTCCAACTAAAATGATATATATATATATATATATATTGCCAATTTTCTTTCTTTCATTTATCAAGATGGACTCAATAGGTCTATTTTCAAACTTGATCGTCCCCACAAAGCATTGAATCCAACTTATCAAGTACCCACAGTGTTGACAATTCATACTAAGATCCATCTTATACGCTGGACAGCAATACGTCCGCTGCTGAAATGTATGAAAAGACCAGGAGAAATAAAAGAAGACGGATCAGTGGTCAATGGACAACCACAATGCTCTTTCCATCCTTCATGGACGGTGTATCACTCGTTACGTAATCGTCCAGATATTAATAAGAAAAAACGAAGAAAGGTTGGAAAGACTCCTCTTGCCTATGAAGTAAGTTTTCGTATTAGAGCATATTCATCATTTCAGTGTTGATGACGACATCACTTAGGGAGAATCACTGAAAACTAGCATCAAAGACCACACTGAACAGCTATATCGACCCGACGCTCTCTGTTGTGACTTTTTGGCAGTGCACATACCAAAGAGCCTGAATTTGTTTAACATCCAGTTACGTCTAGGCAGAAGTTCATATCCTGAAATTCTCACAACTGTTATTTTGAGGTAGTTAACATTAGTTAACATCTGCCAACCAGTCCCTTCGAGAAGCATCCTCTGTAGACCCTGACATCAATATGTGGCACCCTGTGTAACGACCAGTCGTGGTCAGTGGGGTTCACCATGTGAGATAAGGTGTGTAGTGAACGCTTGTCGAAGGCATTGTCATTTCGTGGTATACTTTTAGCGTTAAACGAAGATAAGATTCATGGGTCATTGAATTCCGACCGCTAAAGATGAATGAACAATTGACGTGGCCTCGTTATATCACCAAGAGGTCCTCAATGGTTCGATCTCTAATGGAGTCGTGGCTGTGGACGCACTGTGGAAGTGAAGTCCCAAACTAAGACGAAACACAGCTGTCCATTGTTTTACTTGCTCCTGTTAGTTTACTGCGACTATTTCTTCTTAACGACGTGTCAATTCGTAATCGTTCTCGAAATCAATTGAAGTCCTGAAACTTGAAAGTTTCCCTACCAATTTGTCTGCTGGATAAATATATCCTTGACATACAAAGTGGAGGAGTATTATTATTAGGAGGAGAATGTTGACGCCTGTTATTATTGTTTGTTCGCATTCATGCCCTATCAAAAGGTCAGCGAAAAATGTGTTAAATCATTCTTGTTTTGCGTGTATTCTAAGTTGAAGGCTGTGCTCAACTTTAGTGCTCGACAACTCTGTAGAGGTGTATTTGTAACTGTACTAAATCTGAGCTATTTTATTCACCACATATCATAGAGCAGGATCAACTCATCTAGATTTCGCTAGGTTTTTGTACTCCGCTAGTGTGATCAACAATGCCATGTTAACTGGTTCACTAGGCGGTTCTGAACCTGCGGAAAAGACAGAAAGGTGGGCGCGAACCCAGTTGTGACTAACGCGATACATTCATCTTAAGCGGTCGGAATTCAATGACCCATGAATCTTATCTTCGTTTAACGCTAAAAGTATACCACGAAATGACAATGCCTTCGACAAGCGTTCACTACACACCTTATCTCACATGGTGAACCCCACTGACCACGACTGGTCGTTACACAGGGTGCCACATATTGATGTCAGGGTCTACAGAGGATGCTTCTCGAAGGGACTGGTTGGCAGATGTTAACTAATGTTAACTACCTCAAAATAACAGTTGTGAGAATTTCAGGATATGAACTTCTGCCTAGACGTAACTGGATGTTAAACAAATTCAGGCTCTTTGGTATGTGCACTGCCAAAAAGTCACAACAGAGAGCGTCGGGTCGATATAGCTGTTCAGTGTGGTCTTTGATGCTAGTTTTCAGTGATTCTCCCTAAGTGATGTCGTCATCAACACTGAAATGATGAATATGCTCTAATACGAAAACTTACTTCATAGGCAAGAGGAGTCTTTCCAACCTTTCTTCGTTTTTTCTTATTAATATCTGGACGATTACGTAACGAGTGATACACCGTCCATGAAGGATGGAAAGAGCATTGTGGTTGTCCATTGACCACTGATCCGTCTTCTTTTATTTCTCCTGGTCTTTTCATACATTTCAGCAGCGGACGTATTGCTGTCCAGCGTATAAGATGGATCTTAGTATGAATTGTCAACACTGTGGGTACTTGATAAGTTGGATTCAATGCTTTGTGGGGACGATCAAGTTTGAAAATAGACCTATTGAGTCCATCTTGATAAATGAAAGAAAGAAAATTGGCAATATATATATATATATATATATATATATATATATATATATCATTTTAGTTGGAACACATTCAATTTCATCATAGATGCACTAGGGAGGAGACCGACCCTAAATTATTTTAAGCGACGAAGGGATTCAGTTATTAGTTGTTACTAGAGGATAGTCTTGTTATTGTAGATGGTACTGTGCAGAAATCTTCAAATGTTTGATATACGACAGTGCTTCTGTCGAATGTGTAAGATAATGCTGCAGTACTGGACTGCACTAACTCCTAGTTAGCCAAAACATTGCGAGTGAAGTGGTTTAGTGAGTTGATCACCACTTCAATTATTTGAGAGGTTGCATCAGCTTTAATGGACTGTTCGCTTACTGCAAAAATATCACGGCGGATATAAAAGGCTCGTGTGACATCTTCAAATCTAAGTCATATCTGGCTACCACCAATCGAGGGACATGTATACAACGAAGCAGCGAATCACTCCATCTTCGTCTATAGATGTCAGATATGAAGACGTTAACTGTCCTTCTTCAGAGGGGTCCAAGTTCTAATACCCGCGTCATGTGGCATCACAGGTCAAGTAGTATTGAGTGAGATTAGGCGTCGAATGTCAGATAAAGACAGATAGTCAGTCAATCAATGAGGTTGTGAAGGTGGATCGACTGATATTCACAACTTAACTGTTTCAGATGACTAGGATATGTGTTATCCATGCCCATACATCGTATTGACTGACTGACTGGTTCCGACATACAACTTTGCACAGAAAAGCAGCAGTTCCAGTTGCCACACTTCATGTAGCACACAAAGTAAAAGAGAGATTATAAATAGATGTGGAAGTGAGGGAAAAAGTACAGAGTTTTATTGGACATGACAGGTCACATAAAGTGAATGCACCTGTGCCACCGAGAACAGCAATTCTGAATCATATCACCCACCACTTGTCTCCATCCAGTCATTGGTTTTTACCATCCTGTGGACCTCAAAATAGGTAGGAAGTCTACATCTTCCTATGTGGCTCAAACTTACTCATATGGATTTCGTTGGCTGATGCCATGTTTTGTTGTGACCCACACTAGATCTTTTCTAACATGCTTCTGTGCCCGCTAACATCGCCTTTCGAGGAAGGCGATGGAGAAGGCATGTGCAACAACTCTCCTTACTTAGTACTCAATGCCTAACCTCACTATTGGTCAGCGTTTATTATACCAACTGACACCGGAGACACCTATAATGAAAGATAGCCAATCCTACGCCAAAAATTCGAAGATTGCTGCTACTCAATGTGTCCAGAAGACTCCTCATTTTGTCAGCGTCTTCACCTGGTAGGACTACACTATTTGCTTATTCTAAGTCAACCAGATTATTCCTTGTTGATAACAAGTCAATCGTTAAGCTACTGTAACCACTTATGGTCAATTACATTAGTGTATACATCTACGATGAAATTAAATAGAAATGGGGAGAATGGGCACCCATGACAGACACCAATGGTTGTCATCACAGTTGTCAGCTGACAACTCTCAGTAGGCTGCATGAGTTCGAGTACAGTGAGTGCCTTGACTAGTGCGATTTTTTTTCTCAGCACTCTCTTCACGGCCGAACATCGTCATAGCACCTCTTGGTCAACGGAATCTAATTCCGCCTTTACGTCAAGAAATATGGAGATTGTTGGACGCCAGTAAGTATGCTCTTTTTTTTAGAATCTGTCCAAGGGTGAAGATATGACCAATTCACACTCTTCCTGGTCTAGAGCCTGCCCGATTTTCTTGTTTGTTTTTCCCCAGCGCCACTTTAACTACTCATGACTATCCCTCTATGAAGATTGGTCTTCCTTCTTGTGCACTGGAGTAATCAATGACTTACACGGGAACGCAGTAGCTACACCGCACTGCCTTGTGGACCAGACTTCAAGTCGAAAGCGCGGGTGGGGTGGCCACTTAAGGCAAACACCACCTGCTTCAGTCTAAGCATACGAGCAATGGTATCCCAACCCTCCGAGGAGATACGTTTTGTGTGGCGCATCACTTGGTTGAATAATAGCAACAATAAACGGTAACCTTTGCAAAACGTAAGAAGCATATACCTAGTGTTACCACTGGTGCTTGACTCTCACTGATCATTTTCACTGCCATTTGATCTGCAGCTAGAAATAATGGATCTACCAACGAATTTTTATCACTTGAAATTGACGAGTTAGGCAAGGAGGTGGTTTTCACTTGAAAGTTTTGTTGTCGTGATTGACTGTTGTTATTCTTATTGCCAAACTCCCTGTTTTCAGACGTGCTGACTGTCAAAATTTCCCGACATTCAATTATATTCACTAAGCGTCTCAATAGCTCAACGGTTCGCTGACGAAATTCCTGTTCACGTTCAACCATCTAGAAATTTTTCACCAAAGAAAAAGAAATGAAAAGATTCAAAAAAATTCCGTGTTACTAGCAATATGAAATCTCACAAAAGCTTGTAAATAAATATATGTGGGATAATCGCCAAGTTGACAGAAGAGGTAGCGAAGATACCTGACCAAGTACAGGAGTAATGTTAAAGAAGTCGTCGCCTCTTTCATTTATCAAACCTGGGGGTAGCATCGTTTCAAACTTATAGACGGAGGCGGCGACACAGGCGACGACATCAAAGTCATGCATGAGGAAAGGAAAACAAGACAAAGATTCTCATTATTACTCTGAAATAATCGGTGTCGCATAATATCCAACAGCACTCACTTATCAACAGAGCAAAGACCTGAATTTCTAACACGAATGTCAAGTCACTCGATGTGAATGTTTCATTAAAGAATTGAAGTAGATGTTTCACGAAAAGCACTGCCACCAGGCTACTGTCAACTTTTGATCATCCACGAACTTCGCTCACTAGATAATGTAGATCAGATTGCCCGTAGGAAAGGATATAATAAGCACAATAATGAATTCGAACTATGAATAAACCAAGAATATATTACAGATTGGATGACGAGCAGATTTCAGACAACCATTGAAAAACCAGTACAGGAATACTGGACAGTTACTTCGTCCCAATCTGCGACTCAACAGTCACACGCAGGACCTCACGGTTACAAGGCGCTTTCATGGACGATTCAGCCACTGGAACCTGACTGGATGGCTTATGAATTCTAGCCTCTGCCGAGTCGCGATAGTTTTATACAGTGCAGCCGCCAGGCATTATCACATAGGCGAGTAACCATCTTCTTGCCCGACATAGTGGACCCTTCTGGTCACAACTTTTTACTGCAGATCCAGGTAACTTTCTATGTGGAGCCAGTCTTTAGTGACCATCAGACTAATTTTCAAGTGTTGGAAAATCGGTACTCCCTGTTGATTTCTAATGCTTGTCTAATTGATGTCGGCTTGTGGTCAAATCTATAACCAATCGAATCCCTGCAAACCAACAATTGACGATGAGTCTGATTATATTCACCACGTGCTATCACAAGTTGACAAGTAATCAGCTATTCTAACGAACTTATTTCCGAATGTCGAAGTGATGAATTCCAACACTTCTATAATTAGAGTGGGGTGGCGAACGGAGGTGTTACAAATTCATTATCACCATGATCCCTATTTTCTTATCAAGACAAGTCAATGGCAATATTCTACAAATTCACAGTCAGTGCACATACATTTCAGACCGATGGAGTGCCGCCAGTTCTAAAAGTCGGAGGTGATTATAAAATTTAGAAGTTGAACATGTTATGTGCTCTGTGCCCTTCAGAGTCCATAGATGAGAGATCACTTGTTTATGTTCTGCAGCAACACCATGGTAACACAAACATATCTATATTTCAGGAAGTTTGATTGTTAAGTCTGGCAATGTGGCCACAATTAAGAGTACTGGTCAAAAGTCCCAGTGGTCAACGGTCTAGATTTGTAGCCTGAAAGTCCTACAGTCCGATCCTTGTGTGTTCGTTCGTCCGTAGCTCAGTGATTGAATGCTCGGCAACAACGGAACACGCACATAATCTGAGGCTCATATTTCTGGCGACTAACGCACTGATTCAGTCCCAAACCACCTCATTACAACTTAGCCGGTATGTCAGAGACTAGCTAAGAAACCCACTACTATGTGAGAAGGCACAATATATCGACCTCCATTGCTGAAACTTCAAAGCTGAAAGCTTGATATCGCTACCTACCCCACCCCCCAGTCGGAAGGTAAGCTTATGATAAATCAATAAAACCACCCACCTCTCTATTGCCATCTGACATAGTGTAAAGTGAACCAATATCTTTGAAACACTTTATTGGAAGTGACTGATTAAAGTCGGCATTATTTTCCGCAGCAGATTTTATTATAATTGGGAATAACTATAACAACACAGAGAGAAACGAATAGAAAAGTAAAAAGTTTATCTAAGTCAAGAGTAGACTATTTATGTATTACTGATGGATCGATTGAAATCAATAGTTGTATACTACTTACATCCTGTCCTCGATTCAACTCACTCAAGAACGGTAATAAGCATAAATGTGAGGAAGGAAGAATGGTATCACGGATAAACAATAGGGTTTCATTGGATGTAGCAGATCACACAGAGTATGTACATCTGAGCAACTGAGAACGATCATTTTGAGCCATATCACCAAATGTCTCCCGACATTGTCTTTTACCATCCTGAGGACGCCGACCAACCAATCAGCCTACACTTTTCTACATGGCTTAAACTGTTATGGATTATATCGACTGATGCAATGTTTTAGTCTGACCACCAATGGCTCTTATTCAGCTAACGTTGCCCACCAAGGATGACGATGACCTGGTATAGAGCACACGTGTCCAAGCAATTTCAATCGATGTAGCTTCACGACCTTATTGATTGACTTACCATCCGTACATAGCATTCGATGCCTACCTTCAGTATTGCTCACCATATAATACCACCTAACTTACGGAAGAGAGAACGCATACACCTGTGATCAAAACTGGATATCATGCCTACACCAGAGATGGCGTAAGTTGGCGGGAATATGCCAAACGAGTTAGCAATCAATCCACTGATGAGGCTGATGCGACTTCCCGAAAAGTGAAGTGGTCAACAAGCTATACTACTTCGCTCTCCATCTTTAAGTAAGGAGTCAATGAGCTTACTGAAATCCTCTACCAACGGTATAACTGACTGCCTTGTGACAACCTCGGATTGACTTGTTACCAGTGGCCAGCAGTCTTGTCTACCACGATTGTGCGGATGTTATTTGTTCCCTTGGGTGAAGACGCTGACAAAATGGAAAGTCTTCTGAAGATGTTTTTAGCAGAAATCTTCAAATGTACAGCATAGGATTTGTTCCTGTTGAATGCAAACTGATGCTGAAGTAATGGACTAAACAGGTTCACAGTTTAAAAATAGAGAATAAGTAGTGGTTAAGCGTTTTGATCACCACTTGATTTATTTTGGAAACTGCGTCAACCCTAATGGACGAAATCTGATGTAAATTCTTCACATCCGAGACAGGGGCAGTTAGTCGAATTGCCAGAAAATTGTGCACATTTAATTCAGAATTGGTGAATGGGCGGCGAGCATCACTGTACTGGAAGCCAACAGTCCTCTGGTTATGGATCCGTACTGACAGAGAATCCGTGGTTTGTACTGCTGATGAAGTTACAAAAGATAGTCAGGATCATTTAATACTATCTGATATTATTCTCCTAAATGATATCAGTCAGTTCGTGATGAAGATCCAATTCTACGGCAGTTGTTTGTGTGTTTTGTTGTAAATGACCGTTTATACATGTATTTCGTAGGGGATTTTAAACTCACCGCTGACCACTCAACTTGTATGGGTTAGTGGTACAGTTGTAGTCATTTATAAATCATTGTCACATTGGTTGGGAGAAGGCTGAGAAACTATTCGTACTTCGATAATGTAGCAGGAAGGGCCACTTCTGCCCACCAAGCCTCTGACATGATTTCTTAACTACAATGGAGCAGCGTCAGGTGCTGCGTTTTCATGGTATCTGGTGACCAAATTAGGTTCATACGACAGTCAATCCTTTCAGATTCTGGAAGTTAAACAGGTTTAGAATGGTTCCCCATTTCCAAGTTCCCGTACGCAGACGTTCGCATGGGAAGACAGAAGTTAATGCAACTGGTGGTGGTGGTGGTTAATTATGAGTACCATAGAATGGTAGCGAAACTTCATCGATTAAGAAAAGACCTTTGACAGCGTTGAACAAGAAGTAACTGGAAAACTATTAAACACTATGGTGAGGAGTGTCCAAGTCTTTACCAACTTCACTCAATAGCTGGCTACATGCCAATTACGTGTCAGGTGATCCAAAACAGAATAATCAGAAGTGACTTTGAAGTGCATACAGGCCTTACACAAGGCTGTCTATTGTTACCTATGACATTTTTAATTGCAGTGAACTGGATAATGCATCACGACTTCCTTGACGATGCCATTAGCAACATATACTCACTCACTTCACTCTGTTCTCCTCCCTTTTGCGTTCTAACTGGATACCAGGCTAGCTTCACGACTACCCATAAAATTTCGTCTCCTCCGCCGTTAAACGATCTCTCCCATGTCCCATTTGGATAGGCCGCTCTAATCGTCGTTCCCCATTCGGCTTCCACTTCCAACCATCTAATACCAACAATTCACAGTGCACCGTAATGGCGAGCCACCTAGCATGGTGGCCACATTGCAAACATGACTGATAGAATTCAGTCTGCACCGAAGATAGGACTAGACGCATTACACTAGTGACTGACTAGTGTGCAATCAAAAATATCCAATACAGTCCTACAGGAGGTCAGTCGCGAGCCTGAATAGCTCAGTGGTAACGTCTCTGACTGCAGCACTGGGTGACGCGGGTTCGAATTTCAGAAGGGACATCAGTTCCTTCAAGGTTGCAGATACGCCTTGCTGATGAGTGCCAACTAGCACGACACCTAGGTCCAAGGCTTCCTGCCGATTGCCTCCAACCATCTAATATAAACCATCATCATTCAGTCAGGTGAGGGAACAACAACACAACTAATCACACCAACAAAACAAGTAAATAAAACAAGAGACTGACTTACTTCAGTTAAATAATCAGCCCAAGTATACTTTTCATCAAGGCTAATACAAACATGAAGTGAATGTTTAGAGGAATTAGGCGCCATGCTGAATTGAGAACCTTTGGGTATGTAAAGTAAGTCACCAGGATTCATCGCAAAGGTTAAAATATCTAAAAGCAAAACAAAAGTCAAAACAAAATGATTTCAAAACCGTTAATATGAGTAGAGAGAGATACCATTAATTTCAAAGTTTAGATTACCAACTGGCATGTGTCAGTTCAGTTAACAGTAAGTATTAGGATGATTTTCAACGGTTCGATTTTTCAGGGAACATACATTTCATTTTAACATCACTTACAAACTGTACTGTGGTACTACTCATCTTACACCCTCACCTCTATTTATGCGATTCGACGGTTGATGCGATTCAACTACTACACACTCCACCTTTAAGCTAGAAGTTTTGTACTCCAATCCTGCAGTATCATCTTACATTTGACAGTCGACAAGACTGTTTGCCCCTGGTAACAAGGCCCTCTTTCAAGTTACTTACGTCAGTTAGGGTCAATTCCACTAATGATGAAAGTAAGCAAACAGGGTACAGTGGAGATCCCTGGTGGACATCGTTGGTTACTATCATACTTCAGATGAAAGCTCTTCGGAAGCTTTTTCTTACATCGCTGCGTGAGTTCCATTGGAGAGCCTTGTGACTAGGGTAAGATACACTTTCTCGTCACTACCTCCACAGCTAAACATGATCAATACACTCTCATCTTCGCCTAAGCCTGCCTGGTTTTATCGTTCCTGTTTCTCCCAAGCACCACGTAATCTACGCATGATTATTTTAGCTGGACCTCTGGATAGTATTATATCCGTCGATCACAAGAAAACTTGTCTTCCTTCTCATAAACTGACTGGGATAATCAGTAGCTTACAAACCACACTAGTCTGACGGGACTATATCTGATTCCCAGACATTGCCAGGCCACCGTTTGAGTGGAACACCAGGGGGGAAGATGAGTTGAATGTGGGTCCAAGGGTGACGTGGAGACCGCATGAAGAGGAGGTGGGAGACTATATGCAATCGTACAGCTAGATATAAGGAACTGCAGGGAAGAGGATAGAATAGAGGTTTGTCACAGTTGAAGCTCTGTGTTCCACTTGTAACCTAATTATCATTATAATATTGTCTAAATTAGAACCACGAAATACAGAAAAACAAACTCACCTTTATTTTCACCTGCCATCTCTCCTTCTGTACTCCTGAAAATTGAGAGTTACAAAAATTTAGTGGGATGATACAGAGGTTACACATATTTAATTAGCAAAGTTCAACAGTGTAGACACCAAGAGGCTGGGACGCTACGCCGAAGACGATTGAGCAACGAAGAAAACTTGGGGTCTTAATTCAACCCTATCCTTAACCTTAATCTCTTCCTAACCTAACTTAAATTATACATTATTAAGATACAAACTTGGTATATTATGGGCAGCCGGACGTGCCACACCCACAAAACTGTCTCATAGTTTGTGTGAGGGCTGTGATACATACAGATTCGATAAAAGTTAACCCACTGTCGGCCTTATCAGGTCGTTTATAGGCGCAAACTGACTTCGAAATGACCGGACACCTTGGTTTTAATGTGCTTACACACTTCACTCAACACTTTCTCTGATTGAATATAGTGTATTATTCTATGTGGATTTGCTGCCTTGCTTTCTGACGATATGCTCCGAAATCATTGTTTGCTGCTGGTATTTGCATTTGTTGGCTGGTGTGCTAAGCCATTCCCTCCCAATCAGCCCTCATATAAAAAAACCACAGATATCATTAATCGTGAATTAATTTGAGAATTGCTTTAGTCCAACGAAGTGTTACAAACCGTTATCAACAACCTTATTTATTAACAGCTCTATACTGATGATGCTGCACGTTAAGGAATACACAACGAAAATCACACCGGAGCCTTTGATGTGAAGACAAAAGTGTTAGACAAGATTTCTCACAGTATCACGGATGATACTTACTGACTATCGTGTGTAGCGGGAAGACAGGAGATGTACACATTCGACCGACCATATATATGGGAAGATTTGAACCTCGCGTGGATTATTTACGCCTACCTAGTGTTGTACAAACGGTGTAGATCTACAGGCGAAAACCAGACAACAAGTTTAGCAGAAGAGGTAGGTACAGAGAAGATAGAACTATTCACATGAGCACAGAGAGAAGACACAGTGAGGACACCCAGCCAATCAACAACAACAACAACAACAAGCACAATTACAATTATCAGAAGGCGGAATCTAAAGGAATTCGCCTATTCGACTTATCTAACCGCCCTGACAGCATCGTTTTAACTGTGAACGACAGCACAGATAAGGATTTCAAAGTCAGTCAGTGAGGATCGACAAAGCAAGACTATGAAATCGGTCTCTGAAATCTACTACACTCAGCATGCAAGAGACAGGGTTTGGCTTTTCAACACTAATGTCATTTTATTCAGCGCATCTTTATGGTTCACAGACTGGATGTGCACATCACGAAAAGTATTTCCGACAGCTGTCTTCGTTCCATAACGAATATCAAAAGATACATAACAAGGAATTCTGGCAACCAGTTAACCAAGAACTTACTGCCTGTCCATCAAATATGCAGATGAATCAGATGTACCAGTTGAGAAGACCATGGAGTAACGTGACACAAGCTCCGGCCATCGGATGCGATCCGAACGGGAGACGAGTTGGTTTTTAGTCTGTGCTCCTGCTGAAACCTCATATTCCACTCACAGCGCGAAAAGAAGGGACAAAAAATATTAATAATAACGATTCTCAAGAATTAATTTGTGGGGATTTTATTTGTCAAAAGCTTGATCGCGAATTGATGTCAGTCAGAGAAACATTCAAAACCAGCACGGGTGTACTGGATGGCTATTTCGCCTAGGAGTGAGATTCTTCATATGCATGCACGCCTCCCCCCTCACAGGCGTCAGAACCCATAACCTTCCAGATGCAGGTTAACCTCGTAGGCCATTCAGGACAGGACCGATCTGGTGGACAGCCTAGGAATTCCGACTTGAACAAATTCATGATTTTAGCGCGACTAACGGCACCAGCCAATGTCATAGGCGTGTAACTGTCATAACGCCATATAGCACAGTGGAAGAACCCAACTATGCACAACTTCTCAATGGGAAGAAGAGTCAACTTCGTCCTGTAGCCAGTCACTAGTGAGCATCATCAGATTAGTTTTCAACAGTTAGTTTGTAGGGAGATTTGATTTGTTCCAAGTTTGAGCACGGACTGATGTCAACGGCCTTGCCTCGTTTTAATCAGAAAAGGTCGGGGCGTTTATTGCTGAAGAGTCTCAAACTAGGAAGACGAAAGTTGTTTAGTATTCCAGTACTGGTTTTTTATAGGTCTTCGTAGACGTCAATCAATGAGTGATCAAACTTGGAGTAATAATAATAATAATGATAATAATCTAATTACCTTGAAACTTGCACTTTTTGTTTTCCTTCTTGTTGTAGGATGAACAGGTCCACATGCGACCGATTTACGATGAATCCAGTGAATTCTGAGGGAAACAAGTAAGCTGTAGCATAGCAGCGACAACCAAAATTTTCTTGTAAGGTATTCAAAAGAGGAAAGATACGCTGTACGTATGTCTGGGGATTACTGAGGCGTATTCCACCATTTCCCTAAAAGTCCAAGAAGTAGAAAGACAGATAGTTCAAAAAAATAGAGGAAAGATTAGGAAAGAGGCAATCAATATCAGTACAAAAAGATACAATCAAAAAGGGAGTCACAGTGAATTCATCCACACTATACTAAATTAGATGACAAAGAAGAAGGTTCTAACGACAGTTTCTTTGAACATGCACCAAAAGGGCATTCGACTAAAGCCAGAGAATAGTTTGAACTCGTAAATGACGAAAACACCTGATAGGCGCTGAATACCGAGCAAAGGCATTGCGAGCATTCAAAATAATCGACAAACAGAAAAACAGTCCAAGTTTTATTCTTTATTTTGCTGAGGCGATCACAATAAAACGACTGAAACCTAATCTATGCGCCCAAGAATAATCTGTAGTCCGACTTCAATTATTCAGGTGACTTTCCGCTTAGTAGTAACTCTCTTCAATTATGAGTCAGACTGTGCATGGGAGCGAGAAGACAGGAATACGCTGGACCACCAATAAGAAGACTCCAGAAGATCTGGATTTCGCAGATCATATACATCTAATGTCACGCAAACTCGAAAACTTACAGGCAAAAAGCAACAAACTGGCTGAAGAAGCAGCCGCAGAAGACAGGACTCCAGGTGAACATAGAGAAGACGGAGGTGATGAAAATAACCAGCCAATTGCAACCAGCACCAATCACCATTAACGGGAGAGATTTAACAGAGGTTACCTCCTTCACTTGTCTAGGAAGCATCGTATCAAGTAAAGGCGAGTGGAACGGATTCACATCTCAAAGGCAGAATTGGAAAGGCAAGATACAACCTGAAACCAGTTTGCAAATCTTCTGCACCCATTCAGCATACAGAACAAGATCCGGGTTTTCGACACAAATGTGAAGTCAGTCACTTCTTCTACATGGGCTAGAAACTCGGTCAGCGCGTCACGAAAAGCGTTTCCAACAGTCAGTTGCAGACTCCTATCAACAGCTGCCTTCACTGGCTCCATACTGAAGAACAAATGGCCGACCAGAATGAATTAGTAACAAGAAACTATGGCGACAAACCAGCCAAGAGCACGTTACTCAAGTAATATGTAGGGAAAATGGAGATGGATCAGGCATACGTTGATGGAACCATCAAATGACATTGCGCGCAATGAAGGCCATCGCTTGAGTGGAATGCAAATCGGAAGCGATGAGTTGATCGTCAGTGCGAGGGTGACATGGAGTGTAGAGGAGGAAGAGATGACAGATTATAGGCAACCATAGACCCACCTGAAGAGGACGGCAGGAAATAGAAGAAAGTGGAGATGTGTCATTAAAGCCTCGTGTTCCACTAGGAACGTAAGGGATTAATAATAATAGTAACTCTTTATCTTCTCATTTCACCAATATGTTTCTCTTGCTACCCCCCACCTCCAACCTATCATTGTTCTCTCAACTTTTATATTAGACTCAAGTTTTCTAATCCTTCATATTCTACTCACCATATTACATCATCGCCATCATTTCATTCAACTTCGTATACACCGATAATTCGATTTCCTAATCTTATGAGTTATACTATAACAGTATTTTAATAAATCTGACTGCGTAATTATCACTACCTGATCACCACTATGGCATGCAACAAATCTTTATCAACCTCATTCCACAGCTGGCTGGCTATATGACAATGTCATGTGTCAGGTTTTTCCACAACGGAAAACCCAACCATACCTCTGAAGTGCATACAAGAGTTAGACAAGGCTGTCTACTATCACCGACGATATTCCTAATTGTGGTGGACTGGGTCATTAGGAACACCAAACGTGGGAAGCGAGGGGACAGGAACACGTTAGACTGATAAGAAAACTCTACGAGATCTGGATTTCGTGGATGATCCATGGCTAATTTCACACAAACTCGAAGACATACAAGTGGAAGCCAACAAACTGGCAGAAAAAGTAGGTAGCGAAGACACCACTTCCGGTGAACAAAGAGAAGACACAGGTGGTAAAAATTACTAACCAACTACAACAAGTACCAATCACTATCAAAGACAAAAACTCACTTATCAAGGTTACATCGTGTCAACTACAGCAGACGGTACGGATGAGGGTGTCAAAACCACAATCAGGAAGGCAAGGTAGACCTTCATCACTCTAAACTCAGTTTGGAAATCTTCTGAACTCAGCATAGGGAACAAAATTCGGATTCCCAACACCATAGTTAAGTCAGTCAGATCTCCCATATTAGTCAGGAACTTGGCAAGGTGAGCCATGAAAAGCACTTCAACTGGCTACTGCAGACTTTCATCAACAGCTGGTTTCACTTCATCATGAAAATCAAATAGTCAGGAAGAATTAGAAAGAAGAAACTGTGGCAACGAATCGTTGCTTAACGAATATCCCGAGGAAAATAGATATGGGTGGAACACGCGCTGAGTAGACCGTCCGGTGACATTGCATGCCAGGCCATTTCTCGAATGGAATCCGAATTGGAAACGACAAGTAACGCGTCGCTTTGAGGGTAACATGGTTCAAATCATGTGTTGAGGAGGAGCAGGAGGAGGTGAGTTTATGGGCAATCGTAGGGTCAGCTAGGCAGGACTGTAAAGACTAGCACAAAGTGAAGATGTGCCCCGGCTGAATCCTTATGTTACACTCGGAACCCAAGGGAACAATCATAATAATAGCACCACCCTAACAATAAATCTGTCCAGTATTTCGCGTGAAATCTTTCTCTTGTGTTTATATATGCTAATAATTTGAGATAGTCTTATCATCCTTGTGTTTCGTTTCACTATGAATTTCTTATGATAACCCTGAAGGTTATATTCATGATGTAATAGACAAAATGCATGTTAAAGTTGTATTATAACTTGCCTTATTTAATATAGCATAGGTTGTATGAGGCTGAGTAGAACTAACGAGATAACATGGATCTACGTCACACTATGTACCGAAATTTGTTCTAACTCAACTGAAATCGATTTAAAAGCGGGGACTCATGCATCACATTTATTAGCCCTTGATTAACATATATACCGGACTAAGATAATCGATCTCCTCCTGACATTTCGGTTTCTTCCACGAGTTCTTTGACATATACTCACTCACTTCACTCTGTTCTCCTCCCTTTTGCGTTCTAACTGGATGCCAGGCTAGCTTCACGACTACCCATAAAACAGTTGTTGATGAAAGTCTGTCGTAGCCTATTCGGTTGATAAGAAAATCACGAACCAATCGACGAAAAGTAAAACGGAGATCCTTTGTTTCATCCTGCTCCTGTATTCACCACAATCAATAGACGAACATTAGATAGTTTTGAAATCGTGAAGTATGTCTTTTGTAGTGTAGGCTTCATGATGATTGGCGACTGTCAGTCAGTAAGCCACCTGTACATATATCAACAAAGACGAAGGAACTCATACCTTACTGACACGACAGGACTTACACCTACATTGGTAACCCTATGTGACAACCATACTATAACGACCTAATACGATTCAGAAAGGATGGGTAGGCTGCGGTCTACCTCGCCCTCTGGAAATGCGGCCACGCGTTTGTAAATGCCATCAACCAAGTTCTCTTCACTGCTTTCATGTACCGGGACAGGTGTTCTTGACAAAAATGAGTGAAACGGCGAATGAGAACGTCTGGCGCTTATAACCCAACCACTACTGGTGAAGGAAATGATAGTCTTCTATCGAGGGCTGTTAGGAAACCCCGATTATTCCAAACCCTTGGTACCTGTGAATGGGGTGTAGAATTTGAACAGATCAAATGATTACCGGAAAGCTCCTGTTTGACAGACTTCAGGTCAAAGGCTTGGGCCGAAAATACGGACCCTTAAAATAACTCCAAAACCACCAGCTGCTTCAGTTTTGGCGTCTAAGTAGTAAATATCCCACAAAATATGAGGAAGCAATGTTTGTAGCACATCTCTAAGTGTCCATAATGTACTGAATTGACTACCACTGACTGTAATAATGCTCATTGTCACTTTGGTCTCACACGTCAGCTTACCTCTAGAGGAAGTACACTGAAGCTACAATGGTGTATCAGTCAACGACAACTACTACTTGCAACTTCACGCACTGCAGGCAGATAGCAGTAATAAGTCACACTTTTTGATTCCGTGAGAAAGCTGATGAACCTTTCCAAGGCTGCGTGTAGCGGGTTTCGAACTAGTGTATAATCCACAGCATGTGTGTGTGCATTTCGTTCCGTTGGGGACTCATCAGTCAGCTGAATGCATATACCTGTATACTCAGACAACAACAATTAGTACCCTCCACTGAAGCACAAGAGGTGGTTCTTATGATCTCAGTGGAAGTAATTACATACAACACAGAGATAAAGTGATAATCAATAGCAAACGAATTTACGGTTATTATTATTATTACTGCTACTACTAATACTTTAGACAACCTACAGCATAATGATTGAATACAACTTCGGAGACAGCTCTTTCTCCTCGTGGGTACATGGTTTCTTGTGATGATTGTGTTCCACTGTCAAGCAGATCCACATGTTCACCGTAGAGGAGTAGCTCCTTTGACAAAAAAGGAAAAAAATACAAAATAATAATGATGATGGTAAATACATTGATTTCTGCCTAATTGACTCTCTCACTCACTGAGTGTCGCAGAACTTAGGTTCAGTCTAATGTAATTTGTCCCACAGTTATCATATGCTATTGGGTAAAATTTTCTAAATTTTTTTCTTAATTAGATCTATTGGGTCCTGCAGCCGACAAACTCTATCTCTGAGACAGCTGGTTGCTTGGTTTTAATGCCATCCCAACTAATTCCAGCCTCACTGAGACGTTTCTTGTTTATACGACAGTACTAAAACAGAGGCTTTCAAGTCTATATTATTTTTGATCATTTTCACTACTAATCTTATTTTCTCAATGGTTTCTTATGCATTTCTGAATAAACTCTGGTGGGTAGTTTAGTCAGTCACTAGTAATGTTTTCTTAATTTGTTTGATTTCATTCATTTACTAGTTAGGCACCTAGCCCGATTATACAAACAAGATTTAACTAAACCTAGCTTCCTTTACCGACTCTGGACAGGACTAATTTGAGTCTAAGTATTCATCAGTGTGCAGGTTTCATCTATAAATGCTAGTATCCGTTTTATTTTACAGCATATTGGCATAATTAACTTACCTTGTCAATTTTCTGATTTAAATGTCAATTGGATTCTGTCTACTATTGAGTTTATATGAGTGTGAAGAACTGAGGGTTGATATGTTCAGGAATTTGTCATATCCACATATCTCCACTATAACCTACTCAAGAGCACGTTCTAAGAGCTTTATGTTCTCAATTATCCATACATATGTTTGCTGCAACTATTGGGGATATTGGTGATCCCATTGCCACCGCATTCATTTGTTTGTGTACCTTATTTCGAGATTGAAATACAGTGGAGTTTAGACATATCTTGATCGATTGACATTGATAAACAATTCATGAAGACAAAGCTTGTGTATTTTGTACAATCTAGAAGACTCGTCAGTTGGGTCTTCATGTATCACCATCCTAGCCCCGCCAATGAGACATCATCGCAAAATCTGCGCTAACGGCCAACATATCAACAGAGATACCAAGCACAAAAGGTGGACATCGTGGCTCACAGTGGTCTAGGGCATAACGCCTTAGCGTTTGAAACGACAGATGCTGACCGCCTTCGAGTCTCAGTGGGGGATTTGATTTGTTCCAAAATTGATCGGGTTTGACGTCACACTGGGTAAATTGTGAGTGACTACAGGTCAGCTAAGTTGCTCCTCAGTGTTCCCTTCAAAGTGTTTCAGTCTTCTATTCTGAGAGGGGTAATCAAAGCGTTGTTCTTTTAGGAGATTGTCTCGCTTATTACTTGTCCTTTTGCAAACCTGTTTCCCAAATAAAGTAAACATAGTCGTCTGGCATTACATATCACCGATATCACTTTTCATCTCCTTTGGTTTTGCCGTTGCAGACACTGAGCAGCTTTCGCCCCTCATCATGTTTGCAGCCCACCAGAGTTAGTCTTCATTGCGTCCATCCACCACAATTCGGGTTATGAGCAATAAAAATCCACTGGCCCTAACTCTGAGCTTTGATTTCACGTTACCGAAGAACAGAAAATGCCAGTAGATCCATGAAACCAAAAGAAAATGGGGACACTGAGTATCCTTGTCGGACAACCATTGGCTGTCATCACACTTCAGATGACTGGATACGCAAAAACAAAAGCCTCAACATGTTTGAAAGCCTAAAATGCGTACACACACATCCATCTACTTACCTTAAGCACCATTTCAAACAATTCAGATGACGTTAACCAAATATCACTCTTATATTTGGATCGCTCGCCTCGTTTTACATGCAATGGAGATTTTCCATAATTCTCTCTGGAAAAATCGAAAACACATGAAATAATGACTGAGTGACTTTTCTTGGGGTACGTGAAACAGTGTGGAGCATTAATAGATTTGCGTGACTGCACAGCCCAACGGACAGCAGTGCTTCAGGCCGGACATTAATACACACACAACCTGTGTTTGAAGTGGTTTTAGAGTTTGTGCTCGTACTACATAAGATCTAACCACTGGCTAAGGACTGTCACCACACGATCAATCAGAATGTACAATGTCACGGGATTAAGCTCAACTAACCCCCTGCCTCGTCTCCTGACTAACTAGTTTCAACAAATTACTTTCCACAGAAGTGCAGCAGCAATTCCACTTGTTGCACTCCCTCCATATGGAGCATATAAGGAAGACAAAAAGTAGAAAACAAAGAGATTCGAAAGAACAATTATGAGAAGGAATATGAAGGGGCAAGAATCGTAACATGGAAAACCAATAAGATTCCAATGGATATGACAGATTACAAAAAGAATGAATTATTCTTCTCCACTGAGAACGGTTATCAGCCATTTCATTAATTGCCTCCAGCCTTCAATGATTCCCATCATCCCGAAGACCCCAACCAGCCAACCACACAATCTACACCTCCTCAAGTGGTTAGCTCAAACTAACTTTTAAAGATTTTATGGACTGATGCCACGTTTTGGTTTGGCCATCGCTATCTCTCTTCCAATCTCATACAGTGACTCCCATCGTCACAATGGAGATACAGCATCCTCGTCATATGAGTGGAGGAAACATCTTACTGATTGCTGTTGATTACAT
The DNA here is from genome assembly GCA_944472155.2 of Trichobilharzia szidati. NCBI lineage: Eukaryota > Metazoa > Platyhelminthes > Trematoda > Strigeidida > Schistosomatidae > Trichobilharzia > Trichobilharzia szidati. The sequence continues at coordinate 21,016,359 of OX235274.1, read as the reverse complement.
ACCTATCTCACTTTTCACCAGCAGTACGACTTTGTTCTATAATAAACTCCATGGAGGCCATTCTTAGTCTATTTGTTCCTCCTTGTTCTTTATCAATAAGTATTTCCAAATGATTATTCATCACTATGAACAAATTAGTTGTCAGCTCTTTCAATTACGTAAGATCATTCACAATATATTACGATTAGACACAAGATGGTATTTAGCGTCATGAATCCAGCCTTCGACATCCATCAAACTAGGTGGCTAGCTACTATGCCGCACTTTGAATTGTTGCTTTTACATGGTTGAAGGTAACCGGCAGGAATCCCTGTGTGGACCTAGCTTTCCTACTTGTTGGCACTCACGCCAGTCACAAAGGCGCATCTAGAATCTTGAAAGAACTAACGACGTCCCCTCTGGGAGACTTCAAGCCAGGTTGCTTAGTGGAGTGCTGCAGTCAGAGACATTACCACTGAGCTATTCAGATTCATGAAACAACACTTCAAGTGAGCACAGAGAAAATGGAAGTGATGAAAATACCCGATAACCAACAACAATAATAACAAGCGTCAATCACTGTCAACGGAAGAAATTTGAAAGAGGCCTCTTTTTCGCTTATCTAGGCAGCATCGTGTCAACAATAGTAGAAGGTATGGATGAGGATATCAAAACAAGAATCGTAAGGGCAAGGTAGAATTCATAACTCTGAAATCAGCTGCACTCCACAGTATAAAGGACGAAATTCGGATTCTGTCTAACACCACTGGTAAGTCAGCCGCTTTATATTAAATATGGGTCAGAAACCTGGCGTGGTGAGCCATGAAAAACATTTCTAACAGCTTACTTCAGACTTCCACTGAGAAGAACTAACGGTAGGTGTTCACTCCACTTAGATGAGTCAGCTTGTGCCATTAATGAGCTTTTCAATTGTCGATGGAAACGTTCCACCAGACCATTCGCTGCAGGATGATAAGCTGTAGTGGAGATATGGTTCACTCCAAGGAGTCTCGTAAACTCTCGAAACAGAGTTGATTGAAATTGAGCTCCTCGGTCTGTTGTAATCGTTGTTGGTACTCCGTAGTTTGACACCCAACGATCTAAGAAAACCAAGGCGGTATTTTTTGCAGATATGTCGTTGAGTGGACAAGCAATAGCCCATCGGGTAAATCGATCAATGGCAGTAAGTATATGAGTAAATCCTCTGGATGGCGGTAATGGTCCAATAATATCTATGTGCACGTGTTGGAATCGTCTATCCGGTAAACTGAACTGCTTTGGAGGTGTAACGGTATGATGATGTACCTTGGATCTTTGACATTGCAAGCACTGGTGGGCCCATTTCCGAATATCGGAGTTCATCTTGGGCCAAACAAAACGTTCGCTGATCAACTTGACCGTAGCACGTATACCAGGATGAGACAAGGAATGCAGATGTTCAAACAAAGGTTTTCGACAACTTAGTGGGACAAAAGGTCTATGAACGCCCGTTGAAACATCGCAGACGATGGTTGTATCAGACAGGGGAATAGGTACGTCCTGCAACTGTAGGGAGGAGTTTCGTCTGCAAGAATGAAGTTCGGCGTCATTTTTCTGCAGCTTGGCTATATTTTCTAAGCTAATATCTATCGAAGATAGGTGATTAACGTCACATCGAGATAAAGAATCAGCTACGATATTGGAATCTCCTTTGATGAACTGGATGTCTGTTGAGAATTGTGAGATGTAATCCAGTTGTCTGGCTTCTCTCGGAGAGTGTCTATCCAACGAAGTGGTGAAAGCGTAGCAGAGAGGCTTATAGTCCGTTAAGATAGTAAAATGCCTACCTTGTAGTAGGAAGCTGAAATGTTTTACTGCTAGGTAGATGGCTAACAGTTCTCTGCTAAATGTGCTGTAACGAGTTTGTGCAGGTTCCAACTTTTTGGAGAAGAAAGCAAGTGGAGTGGTGTCATTATTGAACTTTTGTTGTAAAACTGCTCCCACTGCTACCTGCGATGCATCTGTACATAAGATGAGTGAAGCTTCTGGATTGATAGGAGACAACATTACGACGTTGGATAAGGCATATTTTGCGTTATAAAATGCTGCTTTTGCTTCTTCAGACCACTGAAATTTCTTTGAATTGCGTCTAAGTAGGTCGGTCAGTGGCTGAACTATGGAGGCACATGATGGAATAAAACGTCGGTAGAAGTTGAACATCCCGAGGAAACGTCTAAGTTTCTTTAAGGAATCAGGTTCGGGAAAGTTCTTAATAGCTTCTATCTTATCTTCGGTAGGTCTGATGCCTTCGGCAGTTATTCGATGTCCTAAAAATTCGATGGATGGGGAACCAAAAATACATTTCTTTGGATTGATCACAACTCCAAATTGTTCAAATCTTTGAAATAACAAGCTTAAGTGTTCCATATGTTCTTCCATCGATGAGCTGGCAATTAAGACATCGTCGATATACACAAAGACAAAATCAAGACCTTGGGTAACTTGGTCCATAAAACGCTGAAATGTTTGCGCGGCATTCTTTAGACCGAAAGGCATTCTCAAGAATTCGAATAATCCAAAAGGTGTGATAATTGCTGTTTTTGGAATGTCTTCTGGAGCGACTGGTATTTGATGATATGCTCTAACTAAGTCAACTTTGGTAAAAATAGTCTTTCCATGTAACGCCAAGGAGAAGTCGTGGAGATGAGGTATAGGATAACGGTCTGGTACCGTAGCGTTATTCAGAGCGCGATAATCTCCACATGGTCGCCAGTCGTGATTAGTTTTGGGAACCATATGCAAAGGTGAAGACCATGGACTGTTGGATGGTCGTATGATGCCCAGCTGCATCATATGTTCGAATTCCGACTTAGCTGCTGCTAGTTTATCTGGTGGTAACCGTCGTGGACGTGCCTTCACAGGTTGTCCTGTTGTGATGATTTTATGCGTAACTGTATGAGATATATCTTCGACGTTGTACGACGGTTTAAGGATTTTCGGAAATCGTTGCAATAAGGTAGAGAACATTTCACTCTCCGGCTTTTCTATACAGATGCTATGAACAGAGTAGTCACCTGTAATACCGTGGATCTTGAGTTGGGTGCAATTGTCAATCAGTTTTTTGTTGCTGATGTCAACTAACAGATTGAAGTGACTTAGGAAGTCTGCACCAAGTATAGCGTGACGTACGTCAGCTACTATGAAGATCCATGTGAAACGTCGGCGTAATCCTAGGTTTAGAATCATTGACTGTCCACCATACGTCTGTATGTTGGTTTGATTGGCAGCGCGAGTGAAAGTTTACCAGGTATTTTGGCTGATCGCCTGGATAGTGAGGGGGGAATAACACTGACCTCGGCGCCTGTATCTACCAGGAATAATGTGCCGGTAGTCAAGTCCCTCACGTAGAAAAGGCGACTGGGATGATTGCCAGTAACAGCCGTCGCCATTACTGCCTGGCTAGGGAGTTTCCCTGAGTTGCGTCACCACTATTGTACATGCACGGTCGGAGACACCTCAGAGCATTATGCCCATACCTCCTATGATACCAGCAAATGTTACGGCTTTGAGATGGTGTTCTAGAACGTCGTCTAGATCTTGGTCGCCGTTGCTTGGATACTGTCTGTGACTGGTTCCGCTGTGCTCGGAGCTCAGATACTTCCAGTCGTAAGTCTTGCATTCGAGATGTTAACCGGGAAAGTAACCAAAACATTGGTGTGTCCTTCAGATCAAATTAAGGTAGTCTTAAGTCCGGTAAGGCGTTATTAGAAGAGTTCTGTGTCTCTTCGCCTTTATTACCTTCTTCAGCAACAGTGGAACGTTTAGGTGGAGCCATTGTCAAAAAATATTTAAGTATAGAGATATACAAAATAGCAAAACGTATGGTAACAAAAATTAAGCAATGCGAGATTATAAGGTCAATATAGCAACAAAAATGTTCAAAACGAGTTGACTATCGCAAAAATGTTCAAAAAAAATGTTCGAAGCGGGCTCACCAATTTTTGTGGTGGACCTTTTCCTCTGTTAGCTTATTTACCCAAAATTCAAATAGAAAACAAAATACCAAATCAATTGAGTTTACGGGAAGAATATATTAAAGTTTTGTTACTTGGGTTTACAAAGGTCCAAATTCCACAATAAACGTAATGGATTCCAGAAGTGCTGCGGGAAGACTGCTCCAGTTCTAATTCTCCAGTGTTGACGTTGCCGGAGGTCGACCAAAGTGCGTAGGAGGAGGCTACGGTGATCCTGCGAAAATTCGAGATAGAAAGCAGGTTGTTATAATTGATCGACGGCAGTTGAGATGGTGAAGACGGAGAGTCGAAGGTAGAATTATAAATATATTTAAAACTCGAGGGAAGTTCAAAAGTACAGAGTTTTTGGTTAAAACAAAGTAGTGTACAATATGTTCATTTTTTACATAATAGTAAAATTTGGATAAGTTTATTTTTGAGGACTCCACAATGGTAGAGATATGTGGACGTCACATTCACTGTGATACTAACATCTGGCTGACCAAACCTTGGAAAGTGAAGCAAAGCTCAAGCTCATAACCCACTACTTGTGAAAGTTGAGCGCACCTTAACCAGTGCATACGCAACTCCAATTTCAGTTTTTCAAATGGAGTGTAAAAATCCAAAAGGGAAATAATTGCAAGGAAGACACTTGGTCACGGTATGTATTGAGAATATATCAGGATAACTGTAGCACCAATGGAAAGCAACTTAAATTGTTTAAAGCCACCTTGAAAAGTATGAAGTGTGTTACGCTGATTACGGGAAAAATGAACAGAGCAAACACGAGGGTAATTAGTAGAGAATTTCAGATCTTAGATTGAGAATTAAAGGCTTTGTTAGTGTTTTATCTGTTAATTATTCTCTTCTTGAATGAGTTGTAGAGGGCGTAGACACAACTTCGCTACAAAATAATGAAACATGTGTACATTCAAGTTTAGTGTTGAAGCCTGTTTATCACTCTTGGGACTTCAAAAGACAGAACTGAAAACTGCACAGCTAAAAACAAAGTGTTTTAATGAATTTGTCAATCACAGCTGAAATTCAACATGCACTTAACTTAAAAAGTACATAAGCCTCAAGAATAAGACGTCAAACTGATATCCCAATATCATTACACAGTTAAAATCAAGGAGGATCATGAAAAATCTAAAGTAACCACAGATCACGTCTCCAGACTTTCACCACTGACTACACCATCAGCTCTGGTGACATATATATATCCTCAGAGTCACAAACTAGGACGAAACAGCTGTCCAGTACTCCCAGGTTTCCCAGTGGTTCTCCAAATGCTGTCAGCTCATGATGAAATCCTCCATCCAATTCATATGTATTGTCGAGGCGTCTTATTCGTTGATTCAAGGCCATTCGAATTTGGTGTCTAGTCTTTACTGTTGCCCGGAACCCAAAGGAAAAATATTTATATCAACATATTATCTGCTTTTCAGGTCAATACATTAAACAGGAAAAATCACAATTAAAATCTAGACTATGTACAGTTGATTGCACAGAAAACGATTACAAATCTTACCCGCCTAGCCAATGTTTGCAAACGATAAGCAACTCTAGCAGAAAGCATTGCAACTTAGAACGCACGTGCAGAAACAGAGCAGTATTTCATTAGTAAACAAAAGACAAGTAGTTCAGCAAAGAGTCTCTTTTCGGCGAATTCATTTTCAAAGCTGTACAATCGCAAATATATATGGTTATTTTGTGTGTGTGTGTATACATTAAATTTGTCAAACAAAATACGGTTAGTAAGTTCAAATGAATTGGATGTTGATAAGAGGATAGCAACAAAAGTGATGAGTTGTCAAAAACGATTGTTAAAGAGGAGTAAGTTCAGGTGAATTGGATGTTCATATAAGAGGGTAGTAACAAAAGTGATGAGTTGTCATAAATGATTGTTAAATAAGAGTTACGCAATGGCATGAATAGTTTGATGAAATAGTTGTACTCAAAGGGTGTGCATGGAAACAAAATAATATACAGAATTACACAAGGGTCTTAAGTTAGAAAAAATAAGCATACAAACAGAAGTAAGGTCAAATCAAACAAACAAAGAAGAGTTGGGTCAAATCAACGGAGTTGTTACCATGCGAGTAGAAGTGGTTGGATAATTTTCTTTTGTATGCATAGTTCTGGTTCCACCAACTGGATGGCTAGAGCTTCTGCGATGCAAAGAAGACGAAATCGTACTGTCTTTGGGAGGTTGTTCTTCACTTTGTAGATCACTTTGAAGGAGGCGTTCGTTGAGATGGAATGACCAGTGTTGACTAGATGTTCGATTATTGCACTCCTTATATGGCCATTATTTCCTTTCTGTAGCCACGCTGGGTAGTGTTCTTTGACCCTTTTTGACAGGATGCGCGTTGAACGACCTATGTACCTGGCTCCATAGCAACAGGTGAACTGATATATACACATAGAAGTGGTCATGTGCGGAATCTTGTCCTTTGGGTTTCTGCAGACCAGCGGGCGACTGGAGAACACTATTCTTAGTGTTGCCGCAGGGAAAGTTCTTCCTAAAGAGGTGGAAATTCTCCTTCTGAGGACGTCACTAAGTAGGTCTCCTTTGAAGTCTAGGTTCATATAAAGTATCTTTTTTGGCACGGATGGTGTCTCTTGCTTTTGGTTTTTCTGTTTGATGTTTTTGTCTACAAATCTTGGTGGGTAGCCATTTTGTATGAAGATTTCCCTCAGGAAGTTTAGTTCTTCTTCCATGGTGTCGGAGCTGCAGATGCGTCTGACGCGATCTACACTGGGTCCATTGCTAGCAGACTGCTTCATGGCAAGCCTCGAGAACGGCCCACTCAATCAACCATCGACAATTTCCAGTTGTACGTTAGATATGTTGACGACATCTTTATCATCTGTGATGACGATCATGATCTCAATCAACTACTGCAAATATTCAACAAATGCCATCCAGCCACAAAGTTCACTTTGGAAACTGAAGATGAATCCAAAATCCCTTTTCTTGACGTTGAGCTTACAAGGAGAGATGACGGAACTTTAAGAAGATCAATCCATAGGAAACCGACAGTTAACAAGTTTCTAAAGCTGGGTACCAATCAGTCGGAAAAGAAACCTAATTAAATCCCTTGCCACTCGCGTCAGACGCATCTGCAGCTCCGACACCATGGAAGAAGAACTAAACTTCCTGAGGGAAATCTTCATACAAAATGGCTACCCACCAAGATTTGTAGACAAAAACATCAAACAGAAAAACCAAAAGCAAGAGACACCATCCGTGCCAAAAAAGATACTTTATATGAACCTAGACTTCAAAGGAGACCTACTTAGTGACGTCCTCAGAAGGAGAATTTCCACCTCTTTAGGAAGAACTTTCCCTGCGGCAACACTAAGAATAGTGTTCTCCAGTCGCCCGCTGGTCTGCAGAAACCCAAAGGACAAGATTCCGCACATGACCACTTCTATGTGTATATATATTTGCGATTGTACAGCTTTGAAAATGAATTCGCCGAAAAGAGACTCTTTGCTGAACTACTTGTCTTTTGTCTACTAATGCCCGAATGGGAATTATTTATGAATTAAAACAGTATTTAATTGACGCTCTGAATTACTGGACATTCAGTCCAACATTCAATTGTTGATTGGATATGTTGGAATGTTTGTAACCTTGATTCAGATTAACATGGCTTTTGTGGTCTGGGAGGTTTTCTGGAACATATGCAAGAATATTATCCTACGTAGCCACTTTTAAACATTTCATTACCTGTATATACACGTTTATTTCAAGTTGCGCACTTCTACTTCTAACGAATCTGATTGGTCGCTGTTATAGTTTAGATTCACCTGTTTTGACTCTTGGAAACTGTATCTCAGTAGAGACCTAGTTTCTTTAAGTCTCTAGGTTTCTCAAGCATTCATCGATGGATCCAATAAAACTTGACCACACAATGTGGCAACTGAAATTCAATACGTACTTCATCTGCCCAGTGTTCGGGCACATTTTTGTGATGACCTCCTGGAATGAAGGAAAAAGTTAGTATGGTCGATGCACAAATCACGCTTTAATATGAGATGTGCCACGATTTGGCCACCTTTTCTCCTCCATTATGATAGTGAGAACAGGTTTACATGTCTCAGCCTCTTCCCTTAGAGAAGATGGGAGATACCATTGAATATTGTATTTCCTACCCTTTGTATCACTCATAAGACCCGGACACAATTTCTTGAAGCATGGACTAGCTACTCGTACACATTGTTCTACTTGAGGCCTGCTATAAATTGCGTTTGTCTGCTTGCCTACTCCTCGATTGAATGATTCCATTGAAGATGAAGGCATCACTTCCTCTAGTAGTTAGTTAATAAGAAGAGAAGAAAGCTGGCACTCCTTAACAATATCGATCACCCTTGGCTTCTGAACCTTCTTAAAATTCCTAACTTTATGATTAGATATATATGCATAGTGTTATCAAGAGTGGCAGACTTGAGAGTGTGGATTACATCTGTTTGGCCGCTTCCCGAATGTAACCACTGGATCTGAATGAATTATGCGCAAGCAGTTAAGATAGTGGCCATTACATTACTATATTGCCCACCATGATTTGAAGAACTTATATGGCGTTGGTGATACCTTCATCGGCCTCGTGAGTATTATCAATAGATGAATAGATGTCACAGTAGTACTTGTGAAGGATTTTGGCATTGCTTCATATGATAGTCTGTGAGTATCATAGCGCCACTACCTGTTTCGCCCCCACTTTCAATTCGTGACCACAATCCAGCATTTCAGTACCGTACCACTCTTGCCAAGCACACACTTGTTGACAATTCGAACTGCACAGCATTTCAGTTGAAATGCTTTCCTCCCAGTTTCCATGAACTGGTCCCATAAACGATTCATTTTTCCTGCTAACCTTATCGCTCTTCTATTTGTTCGTATAAGTGTGTGGTATGGCTGGGTAAAGATAAAGGTGAAAAAGGGGGTTAATGCACCGCAGGTACTCTTAAGTTCCAGCCAAGCGCCAATGACACTCAAGTCAGTGATAACTTACCAGACGCCTTAGGATGCTGCAGTCCTGATGGCGGCATATCTGATTGGCACATATTTGCATGGATTGTCACTGACCTAATAATAAATTCTGCAGTTTCAAACATAGAATTGTGACTACATGGTCACTGCTTCCTAGATGTAGGACGAATCTAATACTGCTTACATCGTCTACGTGAAGAAAACATATCCTTGTAGGGGTGATGTTAGGTCCTATTCACTACTAGCCGTGCTTTTACTAATTGCCAGTCTGCGGATGATTCTTCCACTTCAGGAAGCCTGTTAATGAGACCATCTGGTAACTGACTTTCATATCAAAATAATTACACAAATTACCGACTGATGCCGCACTTAAGAGTGACAAAGAGCAGTCGTTTTTTAACTTGTATCGTGTTAGCAAGGTAGTGGTCAAGTGAAGCGGGGAATTCTATTCACACAGACGGAAGGGCCTTAGGTGTTCAGCACCGGCCAATGAAAAGCAAAGCTTGCAAATAATAAAGACGATATAGTTCCTAATTGGCTACTTGTATTCCTTAATCACTAACAATCTCTGAGCGATCACATCGTTTACAGTATGTGTCGTGCTGTAAAGACCCTAAAACGCAAAATACATTATTTCGCTTATCCAGCACAGCATTCCGTATGACTACGGCTTCACATTGCTTGTAGTTTGTCCTATGTTAAATAATCACAAATACAAATGGAATATACAGGTGCTTCTGAGGACCCAGCAATGTATCACGTATTCTTTGGTAGTTTATTCAAGATCTTACAATTCGTGGCTGTCCGTATGTAGTCAGATTTCTATGAGTGCTTGAATCTTTATCTTGAATAAGATAATAATGATCGCCTGGACAGATCATGCTTATACCTCTAAACATATACCATTCGGTCAGCCTATTGCTGAGATGCCACCACGTGGGCTCTGCACAGATTTATGGGGCATCTTAGAAATTGACATGCTTTCCTTAAGCGGTACGTCCAACGTTTGCGTTACATTTTTGCGTGATTCGTTACATAAAATTTGTCTTGTTGTAATCCTTGCACAAGTACTCTACTACTTCCATACCTATAACTATTAACTCTCATATCAAATAGTTATGGTTAACCAAAGTAAAAAGCAGCGAACTCAATCCCCTGTAAAACTGATGACTAATTTTAAGTCGTTGATTGCTACATCAAGCAACACACTTCATACAAATGGTTATAGTGAGCCACAAAACTCACTTGTATGTCATAAGCGTCGAGCTGAAACTGAGGATAAAACTATACTGACAGCTAGTATTAGCACTACTCCCAAAAATTCAGTACCCTCTGCTCATACAGAAACCCTCCCTACACCTTATGTGCTTATCGAAAAGCTCCAGCCTTCAAGCTCTGTTTCAGTACTATCTTCAGAAATAGAACTTCTAAAGTTGTCTATAGGAGAACTTAAGGCCGAGTTAAGGGAAATAAAAAACAATAAGTCAGTAGATCCTGGAATTTCTGAAACCAATACCAAAATCTCCAATTTATCAGGTCAGATCAGTGATATCAGACTGCAGGTCTGTGAACTGACACCCTTAACTATTCTCATGAAAACTGTAGACCTTAACAAACTTGACAGTGAATCGATATCTAAGGTGGATAACCTAATTAACTTTGTTACTACAGAAGTAACAAAACGACTCGACGCTAAACTAAATGCTATTGTCTACAACGTTCCGGACAATGAGGCACTAAAAAGGGTACAGCGCATCTTACTTAGTGAGGCGAAAATGCCCAACTCCAAGACTAAGTGCTACAGGCTAAAGAAGAGTCAACATGACAAGTGTTGTCCTATTTGTTTTCAGTTCGAAACACCTGCAGAGGCCAGAAAATTTACACACTCCCAACACACCCTATCGCAAGCCAGAAATTACAAACTAATAAAGGTTGCGGTGGACAAGACCGTCATAGAAAGGCGCGTATATAATTATCACACTGAGCTTAATTGTGGAATAAACAATAGGACACTGCAAGCAGCAATTATACCCAACCCTTTCAGAGATACCGTAGAATCCACCGCACCACCCCACTCAAACCACACAGAATTATCTTCTCAGAGAGCGACACCAACCGAAAGGCCACAAGATTGCAATCAAATAGCCAATAAAACTATACCACCTACCACCGTAGATTTAGACATGTCACTAAATAATCCAAGAAAAAATGTCAAAATCCCCCGAAAGTTGACCCTGTTCTCTCCTAGCCATAAGTCCATTGGTAAAAAAGAGAAGAATATGACCCCAAATCATGCCAACAACAACAATGGCAGTATAAGTAAGCCCACATTCCCCACGGTCAATAGTATTGGCACCCACAACGTGCGAAATAGCACCATGGCCCACACTGATAACCAACGCCAAAACAATGCCACCATCAAGAGTACAAGTGACAATAGTCAGAACTCGACCACCAACAACTCAGGACATTCACAGTATGGCACGCTAATAAATTTTGATCGGGTATACGGTACAAGTCTGCTGGGAACTAACCCACAAAGCAGTACATTCGAAACCCTTACAAGGACACCACTAGTACCTAACGATAGGTGGAATAATAAACCATGGTCTCCACAAGGTCCCAATCATTTTTTATCCCCTGCGTCCCTGTCAGCGTTGAAAAAACAGCTGGTAGGGATGCTAACACTCCTAAACCGCTAGTGCTGGCTCCCCCTTTGCATGAATGTAGGAACAGTCTAGTTCGCCCGCATCCACTAAGCACACTTGGTACATGCACAAGTTTAGGTCAAATTAAGATCCCTACCCCCGTTTCCAGCTTAACTAAAAATAAAAATGCCTTAGCCTATAGCACATCCAGTACTCCAACGCTTAATTCTTCACCGAAAACAGCACACACCAACTCGATAGACATAGGTGAACATGATGCTGAAACTCCTCTCAACATAGGGTCGTCATGTCAAACAGTACTACTGGGTGCTGTACCACATTCGGGTCTGATTAACGAACTTAAATACTTCAAATGCTACTTCAAATCTCATCTTTACCTAATCCTCATAAATGCTAGATCCGTTCTAAATAAACTACCGATGCTCAGAGCACTCACAGTAATATACAAGCCACCTATAATTGTCATCACTGAATCCTGGTGTAATTCTAACATACTAGATGAAGAGATAAGCTTAGATAACTATACACACTTTCGGTGTGACAGGGAAGGTGGTAAGGGAGGGGGTTGTCTCATGTACTTTCTGAATGCACTTACTGTATCACAGCTAGAAAGTAGTACACTTAACATGCCTGAGACTTTATGGGTTAACTTACACTTAAGTAACACAATAGTATTAATTGGATGCACCTACAGAGCACCTGGCACCTTTAGTAATTACGAGACCCAACTTATTAATACTCTAGAACAATTATCCACCCTCCACTACGATCATAAGATCCTATGTGGAGACTTTAACTTACCAGAAATCAACTGGGATATACCCACAGGCCCAAATAGATTTGATAAGTTCTTAGGCACACTGGATATACTTGGCTGGAAACAGACTGTCACAACCCCTACAAGAGGTAATAACGTACTAGACTTAATCTTCTGCCACAATGTAAGTCCCCTTTCTACCCTAGTAGGTTCTGAGTTTTCAGGGAGTGACCACAAAACAGTGCTGTGTGCACTGCCACTTCCGTCAAGTAGCAATGCAGCCCACACCCCTACTTCACAACAAATAACTTACAGGAACTACAGTAAGACAGACTGGACTCTAGTGAAATCAATGCTAAGATCCTCAGAATGGAGAGAGTACTTCTATACTGACAGCCTCTCGAAAGCTCTAGACATCTTTTACTATAACTCCAACACATGCTTAGATGCTGTCATCCCATTTCAAACACTAAAGATTTCCCCACATAGAAAGACATTCATAAAGCCAAAGGATCGTAGGAAACTGAAAAGACTGTCAACAAGTTACTTCAGACGACACAACTTTAGTACACTAGGGTCAATACTTAGTACTCTTAGCTCCATCTCGCAAGCTCATAACTTGCGTATGAGAAATGAAGAATGCACCGCACTAGCCAGCACCACCAGAGTAGGAGCTCTCACAGAAATACTAAAGAAACGAATGAATCGCCAAAGCCATAAAATTTCTCTCCTTATAAACAAGGGCAAACTATACAGCAACCATGCAGACATGTGTGAACTGTTTAATGAGACGTTTGCAGCTAACTACCTTAAGCCCACAAGTCCACTTCTCGGTTTACAATCTAAAATAGAACTCCCTTCATCTTCAACGCTGAAACAAATCACTACAGTTCATTTCACTTACTCTAATATTAACCAAGCCGTTAATACTCTTAAAAGCTCTAGTAGTGCTGGTTTTGACGGTATACCACCGTATCTTTATAAACACGGTGGTTCTGACATTTCCGTTTTATTACTTAAGATTTTTACAATGTCCCTAGAAAGCCAGACCTATCCAGATAAATGGAAAACCACATTTATAGTACCTAAACACAAATCCGGATCAAAAACTGAAGTCAACAACTATAGGCCGATCAATATTACACCCATAGTATCTAGAATCATTGAAAGAATAGTTAAAGATGATATTCTCGAACATATGCTCAGCTGCAATATTCTAAGTCCCAACCAACACGGATTCCTAAAATCCAGATCATGCATGACATGTCACCTTGACTTCTGTAACTTTATAACTAGCGGCCGAGACAAACAACAACTAGAACTTGTCATCTACTTCGAAATATCCAAAGCCTTTGATCGCGTTGACCATTTGCTTCTAATAAATAAGCTGAACTCCTTAGGAATACGTAACCCATTATTAGGATGGATTGAATCATTCCTTAACAATAGGTCCCAAGTAGTTAGACTGGGTTCTGTAAACTCTAAACCTAGTCCAGTCACTTCTGGAGTAGTTCAAGGTAGCGTCTTAGGCCCCCTCCTATTCACTCTATATGTCAACGACATATGCAGCTGTTTCTCACTTGGTAAACCATTCATCTTTGCAGATGATCTTAAAGTAGCTTACACATTCCACCGTGATGACTTAGGATACTTTCAGAAAGCTGCTCAGGAAGAACTAGATAGAGTAACTGCATGGTCCTCCACATGGAACCTAAAATTCAACCTTAAAAAATGTGGTTGGATATGCTTCGGTGCACCCTCAATAAATATTAAACTAGTACTTGAATCTATTAACTTGCCTAAACTCCAAAGTGTTGTTGACCTAGGACTCAGGTACTCTAGTGACTTGACATTTTCTGAGCAAGTGGCGACACAGACGCGTAAATCGAGGATGCTCTTAGGATGCATACTCAGGAATTTCCACAATTACGAGGCGAAACTATTATTGTATAAAACTTGTGTCAGACCACTACCTGAGTATTGTCCATTTATTCTCAGCAGCACTCGCGTAAGTGACAAACTTAAAATAGAAAGTGTCCAAAGATACTTCACGTCTAAACTACTAGGATTTGACTGCGAAAAGGACTACACATCAAGGTGTATGACTCTAGGTATCGACCAACTTTGGATGAGACGACTGAGCATTAACCTAACATTTTTCTTTATAATCTTGCATAAAATATCATTCTCAGACAGTAAGGAGATGCAGTTCTCACCGGAAGGCTCTTACAACCTTCGTAACCAAACGTGCACAGTATCTAGGAAAAGCTGTAAGACAGCACTCCGTACAAACTTCTTCATAGTCATGTACTCTAAGATCTGGAACAGTTTACCCCTAGAAATAAGGACCTGTCACTCTATCATAACCTTCAAACGCTTGCTATATGAACTGCTTCATCCCAATGACTATGCCAATCACACCGCACCACTTATTTCTAAAACGCATGAACTATTAGAACACTATAACGCCTAGACTCATTACTAAATATTATGACACTAAATAAACTCTAAGACTTCGCAATAACACATGAAAAAACAACTAGATTATAGGTAGTGTTTACTATACAATGATATACATTTATAAACATTTATATATACATAAAATATTAATGTCGTGTTCATTTTTACATACTTTATCTCCCTGCTGAGCGTAATCTTCTATATACCTCCTGGTCGAGGTCGTACAACCCAACATCTAAACTGAAATGACCATTTCAGTAAATTTAAACTCAAATTCCATGAACGATCCGATGCTACCATTTGAAAACGCTGGCCAACATTATGTACAAGGAGTATTCTTGATCTGAAATAAAGAAGCAACTGGTTTTCAAACAGTTTTCAATTAATTACTCAACTTACATGTACAGTCTGCCATGCTGACGCAAATGGCGCAAATGGATAGTTCTAGAATTGACCCCATTTGATGCAGTAAAACAATCTAACATTACCTTATCTAATTTTCGTATCAAAGATCAAATTTCTTTCCTATTATAAAACTACGATAAGGCTGCTGACAAAAATGGAATAAATACATTATTGACTCAACATAATACATCAATAAACTTTATCTCACGGATGCTGTTCACAACAAAGTTTTATAGGAGAATTGACTTCAAGCTTTATTTTTCCCAGATATTTGTATTACATTCATCTGAAGTCTGGGTTTTTTGTTAATGCGAAGACAATATTTCTATATCTCTTTATGTGTTACACAGACAGACTATTTTGCAGACTATTCTGACTGACTCTAATGTTAGATTGAACAAACAAACTGTAATTTATATAATAACTTATCCATGCCTGTACAATTGGTATGTTCCTGCATAAACAGGAATAAATATATATATATCTTCGAATATCACTTAACAATGTCTCATCTCATACATTTTCTAATAACGTCTTCACTTGCTCATTATATTCCACTAGACCTAACATTTTATAGCTCTTTATGAATTTGATTCGATTTATTTTATTCCTATTCTCTATAGGGTACGGTTGTGCACCAAACACAAAAAGGTATGAAATTAAAACAACCGGCTTGTGGATAATTGTATTAAACTAAAAGTGGACAACATGATAGTAAAACCTATAGGGTAGCATTATACATTGTAAAGGAACTTTGTCAGCCTAGGGATTATAGTCTCCCATTGTATTTCCTTTATGAATGCATATATTAATGATACATTGCATTTACCTATTTCATTACACTTTAATGATTCACCTTTGCACCTTTACTTTTCTAAAACAGCGTACCATCCCTTGTAAACGTTGTACTTACCTCAATATTGGTTGGTTATCGTATGCCTACAACTACGGGTTGAAAACGAAATGAAGTCGATTTTCCTGCGCAACCTGGAGGACAGCTGTTTAATTCAATAATGATACGACATGGGTCAGACAAAGAGTGTATTTATACATATATCAAATATTTAGCTGTTCAAACATTACTAACTTGTAGACAATCTACTATTTGACATTATATCATACTTGATCGTGCCTGTAAAAATGGCATGCATTTTCATGTAAATTTATGTTTATATGAAAATATAAAAATTATTATTATTAAACGCTATGGTTTCTATAAGAGACAGAGTGTATGCATACAGCCACTGAAAACTAGAAAGATCGCCATAAACAAGAGAAAATCCGTCATATTTCAGATGACCAAGAAAACCAAATGGAAATTAAATTCGAAGCGGCGTCAGTTTGGTAGCCATCAGCTTAACGTAAAGAGGGAGTTCCGGCCATCGCTTCTTAGCATCCCGCGAACCTCAACCAGCCGTCTATTCGAAACCTGCTAACTTGACTGAATGCAAATGTCAGAGTTTGTTGACTTTCACCGATAGTACAATGCATGGTGATGCACGGTGTAATACACATTACTTCCATAATATTTCTTCCTCCTGGACGAATGACAAAGCATAACACCATAGTGATCGTCCGAAATACAAAGTATATTTCGGAATGTGCGATGTTGTCTGCTCAACTAGCTGGAGATCGTTCACGAACGAACAAACGTGACGCGGCGACGTGCCAAATGGTGTGGATGCTTGCCTGCGGGCCTTCAGCCAAACAATTGTAATTAAACATTTAGGATCAGCATCCAGTGTTCAGTGAAGAATGATGTGGCTATTAGTTTTAGGGAATTATCTGCTGCCCCATCTCACCCACTTACTGAAGTTTTCAGTACCCATAAACGAAACCAGCCGGAAATAAAAATTATTGGTGTGATCATTTATTATACTCTTGCAATGGGCTTGGTGGATTGCCTGCTGGTCGTCCACCTGTGCTAATCTGGTGGATGTACATCACTTTGTTGATGTTTGTCTGTTAGATCTCATGCTTCTTTTGCTTCTTGTCCAGTGCCCTTCGCTCCTGGAAAAGAAAACAACAGTGCTGAGGACATTGCTGAGAAAAATGTACTAAATACAATGTTTTAAAATTGGTGTACATCCACCATGTGACACATAACGCAAAAGATGTACTTATTAATGTTGCAGATGTTACATGTGCGATCATAAAACGATTTAATTTATGCTGCGTGATACAACAAAAAGTAATCTATATCCATAGAAAAATGTACTAAGGGCACGATAGATTGATGTTTCTATGAGAAAGCAGGGCAGGTCGCATTTGTCTTATCATGTAAGACAAATATGGACGTGTTCCGATAATCTCATAGTTCGAAAAGAGCGCATTTTCTTCTCAGTTTCGATAGAAAGCTTAGTGGCCTTCGCCGTGCGGATGATTTCTTCTAGGACTAATGGGTATTTGGTTACCTGTGTGTTATAAGGAATGCTTAGTTCGAGCCTTACGCGAGTGACCTCTAAGTAGACCGGTTTTAGACAATCGATACTAAAAGAATCCTGCAACCCTTCCTGTCTGGGACAAAATGTTTATCCTTAAGCTCAATGACTCCATATGGTGCATCATATGGGGTTCCAGAGGGCGACCCACAGCATCACGACGAACAAATGCATGTGAAGTAGTTTTCACACGTCGGTGGACAAAGACTTCGAGGGTCTGTGGCCGCAGGGGGCAGGTTTAACTGAACGCATTGCGTTTGTAAGCCCGCTGACATACGAGGCATGCTTTCAGCCGGTGAGAAGACAGAGGCAGAAACAAACTCACTAGGCAGTCGTAGTTCGGTGCCATATACTAGCTTGGCGGCACGCGGTACGTCCAACGTTTGCGTTACATTTTTGCGTGATTCGTTACATAAAATTTGTCTTGTTGTAATCCTTGCACAAGTACTCTACTACTTCCATACCTATAACTATTAACTCTCATATCAAATAGTTATGGTTAACCAAAGTAAAAAGCAGCGAACTCAATCCCCTGTAAAACTGATGACTAATTTTAAGTCGTTGATTGCTACGTCAAGCAACACACTTCATACAAATGGTTATAGTGAGCCACAAAACTCACTTGTATGTCATAAGCGTCGAGCTGAAACTGAGGATAAAACTATACTGACAGCTAGTATTAGCACTACTCCCAAAAATTCAGTACCCTCTGCTCATACAGAAACCCTCCCTACACCTTATGTGCTTATCGAAAAGCTCCAGCCTTCAAGCTCTGTTTCAGTACTATCTTCAGAAATAGAACTTCTAAAGTTGTCTATAGGAGAACTTAAGGCCGAGTTAAGGGAAATAAAAAACAATAAGTCAGTAGATCCTGGAATTTCTGAAACCAATACCAAAATATCCAAATTATCAGATCAGATCAGCAATATCAGATCGCAGATCTGTGAACTGACACCTTTAACTATTCTCATGAAAACTGTAGACCTTAACAAACTTGACAGTGAATCGATATCTAAGGTGGATAACCTAATTAACTTTGTTACTACAGAAGTAACAAAACGACTCGACGCTAAACTAAATGCTATTGTCTACAACGTTCCGGACAATGAGGCACTAAAAAGGGTACAGCGCATCTTACTTAGTGAGGCGAAAATGCCCAACTCCAAGACTAAGTGCTACAGGCTAAAGAAGAGTCAACATGACAAGTGTTGTCCTATTTGTTTTCAGTTCGAAACACCTGCAGAGGCCAGAAAATTTACACACTCCCAACACACCCTATCGCAAGCCAGAAATTACAAACTAATAAAGGTTGCGGTGGACAAGACCGTCATAGAAAGGCGCGTATATAATTATCACACTGAGCTTAATTGTGGAATAAACAATAGGACATTGCAAGCAGCAATTATACCCAACCCTTTCAGAGATACCGTAGAATCCACCGCACCACCCCACTCAAACCACACAGAATTATCTTCTCAGAGAGCGACACCAACCGAAAGGCCACAAGATTGCAATCAAATAGCCAATAAAACTATACCACCTACCACCGTAGATTTAGACATGTCACTAAATAATCCAAGAAAAAATGTCAAAATCCCCCGAAAGTTGACCCTGTTCTCTCCTAGCCATAAGTCCATTGGTAAAAAAGAGAAGAATATGACCCCAAATCATGCCAACAACAACAATGGCAGTATAAGTAAGCCCACATTCCCCACGGTCAATAGTATTGGCACCCACAACGTGCGAAATAGCACCATGGCCCACACTGATAACCAACGCCAAAACAATGCCACCATCAAGAGTACAAGTGACAATAGTCAGAACTCGACCACCAACAACTCAGGACATTCACAGTATGGCACGCTAATAAATTTTGATCGGGTATACGGTACAAGTCTGCTGGGAACTAACCCACAAAGCAGTACATTCGAAACCCTTACAAGGACACCACTAGTACCTAACGATAGGTGGAATAATAAACCATGGTCTCCACAAGGTCCCAATCATTTTTTATCCCCTGCGTCCCTGTCAGCGTTGAAAAAACAGCTGGTAGGGATGCTAACACTCCTAAACCGCTAGTGCTGGCTCCCCCTTTGCATGAATGTAGGAACAGTCTAGTTCGCCCGCATCCACTAAGCACACTTGGTACATGCACAAGTTTAGGTCAAATTAAGATCCCTACCCCCGTTTCCAGCTTAACTAAAAATAAAAATGCCTTAGCCTATAGCACATCCAGTACTCCAACGCTTAATTCTTCACCGAAAACAGCACACACCAACTCGATAGACATAGGTGAACATGATGCTGAAACTCCTCTCAACATAGGGTCGTCATGTCAAACAGTACTACTGGGTGCTGTACCACATTCGGGTCTGATTAACGAACTTAAATACTTCAAATGCTACTTCAAATCTCATCTTTACCTAATCCTCATAAATGCTAGATCCGTTCTAAATAAACTACCGATGCTCAGAGCACTCACAGTAATATACAAGCCACCTATAATTGTCATCACTGAATCCTGGTGTAATTCTAACATACTAGATGAAGAGATAAGCTTAGATAACTATACACACTTTCGGTGTGACAGGGAAGGTGGTAAGGGAGGGGGTTGTCTCATGTACTTTCTGAATGCACTTACTGTATCACAGCTAGAAAGTAGTACACTTAACATGCCTGAGACTTTATGGGTTAACTTACACTTAAGTAACACAATAGTATTAATTGGATGCACCTACAGAGCACCTGGCACCTTTAGTAATTACGAGACCCAACTTATTAATACTCTAGAACAATTATCCACCCTCCACTACGATCATAAGATCCTATGTGGAGACTTTAACTTACCAGAAATCAACTGGGATATACCCACAGGCCCAAATAGATTTGATAAGTTCTTAGGCACACTGGATATACTTGGCTGGAAACAGACTGTCACAACCCCTACAAGAGGTAATAACGTACTAGACTTAATCTTCTGCCACAATGTAAGTCCCCTTTCTACCCTAGTAGGTTCTGAGTTTTCAGGGAGTGACCACAAAACAGTGCTGTGTGCACTGCCACTTCCGTCAAGTAGCAATGCAGCCCACACCCCTACTTCACAACAAATAACTTACAGGAACTACAGTAAGACAGACTGGACTCTAGTGAAATCAATGCTAAGATCCTCAGAATGGAGAGAGTACTTCTATACTGACAGCCTCTCGAAAGCTCTAGACATCTTTTACTATAACTCCAACACATGCTTAGATGCTGTCATCCCATTTCAAACACTAAAGATTTCCCCACATAGAAAGACATTCATAAAGCCAAAGGATCGTAGGAAACTGAAAAGACTGTCAACAAGTTACTTCAGACGACACAACTTTAGTACACTAGGGTCAATACTTAGTACTCTTAGCTCCATCTCGCAAGCTCATAACTTGCGTATGAGAAATGAAGAATGCACCGCACTAGCCAGCACCACCAGAGTAGGAGCTCTCACAGAAATACTAAAGAAACGAATGAATCGCCAAAGCCATAAAATTTCTCTCCTTATAAACAAGGGCAAACTATACAGCAACCATGCAGACATGTGTGAACTGTTTAATGAGACGTTTGCAGCTAACTACCTTAAGCCCACAAGTCCACTTCTCGGTTTACAATCTAAAATAGAACTCCCTTCATCTTCAACGCTGAAACAAATCACTACAGTTCATTTCACTTACTCTAATATTAACCAAGCCGTTAATACTCTTAAAAGCTCTAGTAGTGCTGGTTTTGACGGTATACCACCGTATCTTTATAAACACGGTGGTTCTGACATTTCCGTTTTATTACTTAAGATTTTTACAATGTCCCTAGAAAGCCAGACCTATCCAGATAAATGGAAAACCACATTTATAGTACCTAAACACAAATCCGGATCAAAAACTGAAGTCAACAACTATAGGCCGATCAATATTACACCCATAGTATCTAGAATCATTGAAAGAATAGTTAAAGATGATATTCTCGAACATATGCTCAGCTGCAATATTCTAAGTCCCAACCAACACGGATTCCTAAAATCCAGATCATGCATGACATGTCACCTTGACTTCTGTAACTTTATAACTAGCGGCCGAGACAAACAACAACTAGTACTTGTCATCTACTTCGAAATATCCAAAGCCTTTGATCGCGTTGACCATTTGCTTCTAATAAATAAGCTGAACTCCTTAGGAATACGTAACCCATTATTAGGATGGATTGAATCATTCCTTAACAATAGGTCCCAAGTAGTTAGACTGGGTTCTGTAAACTCTAAACCTAGTCCAGTCACTTCTGGAGTAGTTCAAGGTAGCGTCTTAGGCCCCCTCCTATTCACTCTATATGTCAACGACATATGCAGCTGTTTCTCACTTGGTAAACCATTCATCTTTGCAGATGATCTTAAAGTAGCTTACACATTCCACCGTGATGACTTAGGATACTTTCAGAAAGCTGCTCAGGAAGAACTAGATAGAGTAACTGCATGGTCCTCCACATGGAACCTAAAATTCAACCTTAAAAAATGTGGTTGGATATGCTTCGGTGCACCCTCAATAAATATTAAACTAGTACTTGAATCTATTAACTTGCCTAAACTCCAAAGTGTTGTTGACCTAGGACTCAGGTACTCTAGTGACTTGACATTTTCTGAGCAAGTGGCGACACAGACGCGTAAATCGAGGATGCTCTTAGGATGCATACTCAGGAATTTCCACAATTACGAGGCGAAACTATTATTGTATAAAACTTGTGTCAGACCACTACCTGAGTATTGTCCATTTATTCTCAGCAGCACTCGCGTAAGTGACAAACTTAAAATAGAAAGTGTCCAAAGATACTTCACGTCTAAACTACTAGGATTTGACTGCGAAAAGGACTACACATCAAGGTGTATGACTCTAGGTATCGACCAACTTTGGATGAGACGACTGAGCATTAACCTAACATTTTTCTTTATAATCTTGCATAAAATATCATTCTCAGACAGTAAGGAGATGCAGTTCTCACCGGAAGGCTCTTACAACCTTCGTAACCAAACGTGCACAGTATCTAGGAAAAGCTGTAAGACAGCACTCCGTACAAACTTCTTCATAGTCATGTACTCTAAGATCTGGAACAGTTTACCCCTAGAAATAAGGACCTGTCACTCTATCATAACCTTCAAACGCTTGCTATATGAACTGCTTCATCCCAATGACTATGCCAATCACACCGCACCACTTATTTCTAAAACGCATGAACTATTAGAACACTATAACGCCTAGACTCATTACTAAATATTATGACACTAAATAAACTCTAAGACTTCG
Source organism: Trichobilharzia szidati (assembly GCA_944472155.2). Lineage (NCBI taxonomy): Eukaryota > Metazoa > Platyhelminthes > Trematoda > Strigeidida > Schistosomatidae > Trichobilharzia > Trichobilharzia szidati. The sequence goes on along the minus strand of OX235274.1, from coordinate 20,993,333 downwards.
CAATAACACATGAAAAAACAACTAGATTATAGGTAGTGTTTACTATACAATGATATACATTTATAAACATTTATATATACATAAAATATTAGTGTTCTTCTCATGTTCACATACTTTCTATTTCTGAGATATTACTACTGAGCCTGCACTCCTATATACCTCCTGGTCGAGGTCGAACAACCCAACATTTACTCTGAAATGACCATTTCAGTAAATTTAAACTCAAATTCCATGAACGATCCGATGCTACCATTTGAAAACGCTGGCCAACATTATGTACAAGGAGTATTCTTGATCTGAAATAAAGAAGCAACTGGTTTTCAAACAGTTTTCAATGTAGTACTCAACTTACATGTACGGTCTGCCATGCTGACATAAATGGCGCCAATGGATAGTTCTAGAATCGACCTCGGCCCCATTCCATGCAGTAAAACAATCCAACATCACCTAATTTAGTTTTCGTATCCACGATCAAATTTCTTTCCTATTATAAAACTACGATTAGACTGCTGAAAAAATTGGAATAAATACATTATTGACTCAACATAATACATCAATAAACTTTATCTCACGGATGCTGTTCACAACAAAGTTATATAGGAGAATTGAATTCAAGCTTTATTTTTCCCAGATATTTGTATTACATTCATCTGATGTCTGGGATTTTGTTAATGCGAAGACAACATTTCTATATCTCTTTATGTGTTACACAGACAGACTATTTTGCAGACTTGTGGCGGCCTAAAAACATATCAAATTATATGTTCACGAAAAAAAGAAGGAATTCAACCTTAAACCTGGAACCGCGCGCAAGGAACGAATGGTTCGCCCTCTCTCCGGCTGCTCGCCCAGCACATCTGCTGACCAACGCTGTCTCGCACTGGTTGACACATCCCCGTCAAGATCTTTGCTCCTATCTGCCTTACTCTACGTGGAGACTTCCGACGATTGACAGCGCTAAGTTATAGTGGAGAATTTGTATAATCAAGAGAAGGACAGTTACATTCCTATAATTTCGTACGTCTATAATTTGTGTATTTTGTGACTGTTATAGTTTTCTTCAAATAACCTCAGTCCTTTTTTGTGTACATTAACTTAAGTGAACTGAATATTTTATATATACGTATTTGTTAGTACTTGTTCTGTCCTTTTAATTGCGTTTATATACTTACCTAGCTACTAGGTCCACTACACTTAATTGGTGAGCCCGTTTTGGAACACGGATTGTTTTCACGTATCTATATACTTATTTTTGCTATTTTGTACTTTCATTGCAAGTTTTTGTTGGTGGTCTCATATTTGTATTCCCCTTTGTATCAATATTCTCACACCTATAATGTCGTCACCAATACTCACCGCCATTGCAGACTTAGCGGCAAGGCTTGACAAGTTGGAAACACATAGTTCTGATCGGCGAGTCGAGAGGCGGAGTTCACAAGCCCGGTCACAATCACATAGACGATCTCTCTCCCGACAGCGGTCCCGCATGTCTTCTAGGGACAGTAATATATGTTGGTATCATAGGAAGTTTGGACGTCATGCCTTGAAATGTGTCAAACCGTGCATCTTTAGTGAAGAGAATCAGGCTCAGGGGAAACGTCTCAACCAGACAGTGATGGCGACAGCTGTTACTGGCAACCATTCAAGTCGCCTTTTCTACGTGAAGGACAAAACCACAGGCACATTATTCCTGGTAGACACAGGAGCCGAAGTTAGTGTAATACCTCCTTCACTCTCCAGGCGATCTTCTAGTACAGCTGCAAAACTCTCACTTCGAGCAGCTAACCAAACTAGCATACGGACTTACGGTGAACAATCACTTATTTTGGATCTTGGTTTACGTCGTCGATTTACATGGATATTCATAGTAGCTGACGTTAGTCATGCCATATTGGGTGCCGATTTTTTAAGCAATTTTAATCTGCTGGTTGATGTCAACAAGAAAAAGCTGATTGATAACTGCACCCAGCTTCAAGTCCACGGAATCATCTCAAACTACTCTGTTTATAACATATGTATCGAGAAGCCAGATGACTGCATGTTCTCTGCATTACTGCATCGTTTCCCAAAAATTTTAAAGCCATCTTATAATATCGAAGATGTTCCTCATTCTGTCACGCATAAAATTGTCACAACTGGTCAACCCGTCAGAGCACGTCCTCGTCGACTACCACCTGACAAGTTAGCAGCAGCCAAAGCTGAATTCGAACACATGATGCAATTGGGCATCATCCGGCCATCCAACAGTCCCTGGTCCTCACCATTACATATGGTACCAAAAGCTGAGCATGATTGGCGACCGTGTGGGGATTACCGACGTTTGAATAACGCCACTGTTCCAGATCGTTATCCCATTCCCCACTTGCATGATTTCTCTCTAACACTGCAAGGTAAAACTACTTTCTCCAAAGTGGATTTAGTCAGAGCTTATCACCAGATACCAGTTGCTCCAGAGGACATCGAGAAGACAGCTATTACAACACCTTTTGGCTTGTTTGAATTCCTACGAATGCCTTTCGGGCTGAAAAACGCTGCACAAACTTTTCAGCGCTTCATGGATCAAGTCACGCGGGGCCTTGACTTTTTATTCGTTTATATCGACGACGTACTAATTGCTAGCAAGTCGGAAGAGGAACATAAGAATCATCTTAGCACTTTGTTTCAGCGTTTCGAACAGTATGGTGTCGCTATAAATCCTAAGAAGTGCATTTTCGGTGCCTCTTCTATTCAATTTCTGGGACACTACATAACTGCCGAGGGAATCAGGCCTACTGAGGAAAAGATAGATACAATCAAAAACTTTCCCCAACCAGACTCTTTGAAGAAAGTCCGACAATTTTTGGGGATGTTTAATTTCTATCGACGTTTTATTCCTTCGTGTGCCTCTATCGTCCAGCCTTTAACCGATCTCCTTAAAAGTGATCCTAAAAAATTTCAATGGTCAGAGCAAGCACACGAATCTTTCTGCAACGCGAAAGACGCTTTATCTAAAGTCGCTATGTTGTCTCACATCAACCCCGACGCATCCCTTATCTTGTGTACAGATGCCTCCCAAGTAGCTGTTGGCGCGGTGTTACAGCAGAAGATTAATGGTGACGTTACCCCACTTGCTTTCTTTTCGAAGAGGTTAGAACCGGCTCAGACACGATACAGTACTTTTGGGAGAGAATTGTTGGCTATATACCTAGCAGTCAAACACTTCAGTTACTTACTACAGGGTCGTCATTTCACTATTTTTACCGACCACAAACCTCTGTGCTATGCTTTCACCACTTCTCTGGATAAACACTCCCCAAGAGAAGCCAGACAGTTAGACTATATCTCCCAATTTTCAACTGACATACAGTACATCAAAGGGGACGCAAACGTGGTAGCTGATTCTCTTTCAAGAGGTGATATACACCAGCTTGAAACTTCAGTAGACGTCAGTCTTGACCGGATGGCTCAGTTACAAAGAGACGACGCAGAACTTCGAAGTTGTCGTGGAAACTCTTCCTTACAGCTCAGGGACGTACCTATTCTCTTGTCAGATGCCACTATAGTTTGTGATGTATCTACCGGCACTAATCGCCCGTTCGTTCCTCTCCAATGCCGAAAAGCTTTATTCGACCACTTACATTCGCTCTCTCACCCTGGAGTACGTGCCACCGTCAGACTCATCAGCGAACGTTTCGTGTGGCCCAAAATGAACTCTGACATTCGGAGATGGGCACGAGAATGTCTCCAATGCCAACGCTCCAAAGTACATCGCCACACTATCACAACGCCGAAAACGTTTGATTTACCGGACAGGAGATTTCAGCACGTTCATATAGATATTGTAGGACCATTGCCAACGTCAAGAGGATATACACATATCCTGACAGCCATTGATAGATTTACTCGTTGGGCTATTGCATGCCCCCTGAACGATATATCTGCCGAAAATGTTGCTTTGGTTTTCCTCGACCGCTGAGTGTCAAATTACGGTGTACCAACTACTATTACATCCGATCGAGGTGCTCAATTCCAATCGACGCTGTTTCGTGAACTGACGAGACTCCTGGGAGTTAAACATATCTCCACAACAGCCTACCATCCGGCAGCGAATGGTCTTGTGGAAAGATTTCACAGACAACTGAAAAGCTCCCTGATGGCACAGAATGATGCATCTAAATGGAGTGAATACTTACCTCTGATTTTACTTAGCATACGATCAACTGTTAAAGAGGACCTTGGTTGTACACCCGCACAACTAGTTTACGGCACTACTTTAACACTGCCAGGACAGCTAGTAGCCTCTCATGACTCTCAAAATGTGAATATTTCTGAGTTTTCTGATCAACTGACCAGACGAATGTCACAACTTCAACCAATAGCTCCGAGACAATGTCCCCGCAGAGAAAATCTAAGTAGCCATCTACAAACCTGTAAATTTGTCTTTATACGGATCGAAAACGTCAGGAAAGGGCTACAACCTCCATATGAAGGCCCATACCCAGTAGTGCATCGCGCGGAGAAATATTTCACAGTGAGCAAAGAAGGTAAAAAGATGACGGTCTCCGTGGATAGACTGAAACCTGCTTACACAGATGCCGACGACATCCCAACAGCGACTTCAGCAGACAAACAAGAAACCGCCAAAGCTCCAGAGGTGCCAATAATGCTACCTCCCCCTTGCATTACTCGTAGTGGCAGACAGGTTAATAAACCTGCCCGTTTTGTACACTTTACTGATTAATATCTTTAAGGTTGTAACAATTTTTTTTTACGTATACATCATTGATTATTGTTGCTAATTATTGACTTACGTAGTTTATTTGTGTCAGATACGACATCATTTTTGTGCTGAAGCATTGCTATTTTTTTTTTTACTACCTCAGTACTGTATATGTGTATATATGTATTCACAACTATTCTCCCATAATTACTACTATATTGGTTAGCGTTTTAACGGACATTATCCTTATTATTATTTTTATTATTAGTGCCATTCAGTTTGATGCCATCGTTCCAATTAACATTGATCTCTTTCGCAATTTTTTTCTTTCATGTATCATATAAACAGAGCTGACGTATACTCACCTGTGTTTATTAAAAGAATATTTTTTCTTTTCTTTTGTGTGCGTGTTCACTCTCCGTAATATGTATCCATTGTACTCCCACCCACTTCCAGTTCAGAATTTGATGTCGAACTATTCACTAAAGCGTAAAAAAATCTTTTCCATTTTTTTCCGTATTCCCATAGTGTTCTGTAGCATTATAATTATTTTTCTTCTCACAATTGTACTGCAAATCGTCGGTAGCAGTCCCTCCGGACTTCTAAGAGGGGGAGCCGTGTGGCGGCCTAAAAACATATCAAATTATATGTTCACGAAAAAAAGAAGGAATTCAACCTTAAACCTGGAACCGCGCGCAAGGAACGAATGGTTCGCCCTCTCTCCGGCTGCTCGCCCAGCACATCTGCTGACCAACGCTGTCTCGCACTGGTTGACACATCCCCGTCAAGATCTTTGCTCCTATCTGCCTTACTCTACGTGGAGACTTCCGACGATTGACAGCGCTAAGTTATAGTGGAGAATTTGTATAATCAAGAGAAGGACAGTTACATTCCTATAATTTCGTACGTCTATAATTTGTGTATTTTGTGACTGTTATAGTTTTCTTCAAATAACCTCAGTCCTTTTTTGTGTACATTAACTTAAGTGAACTGAATATTTTATATATACGTATTTGTTAGTACTTGTTCTGTCCTTTTAATTGCGTTTATATACTTACCTAGCTACTAGGTCCACTACAGACTGTTCCGACTGACTCTAGTGTCAGAAAGAACAAGCAAACTGTAAATTCAACATACATCGAAACATATGTTATCTATATAATAACTTATCCATGCCCTTACAGTTGGTATGTTCCTGCATAAACAGGAATAAATATATATATATATATATATATAACCAGCATCAGTTTTCAGGGCATTTCGTATGACTAAGAGAACTAACGGTTATGATTCGGTCTAACGTACACTGGTGACGTAGCCTTCAGCTGTCGACATTAACGTTCAACCATACCGTTTACTTCAGGATGGTGGGCCGTTGTTCCAAAATGCATACAACCAAGGATTTTAGTCAAGGCAAAGATTAAACCGCTTTCGAATTGCCTCACACGATCAGTTGTTATGGAGGATGGCCATGCCAAACTTGCGATCCATCGTTCGACAAAGACGCGTGCGACTGTTTTAGCAGAGACGAACCGACTCGAGCCACCGTGTAAAACGGCCAATGCAAGTGAAAATATAAGTATACCGATAGGGTTGTGGAAGGGGTTCAATCAGATCTATATGAACGTGTTCGAAACGAGCACCAGAGATAGGAGAGGTGTCAAGAGGATTTCTGGTGTGTCTCACTACCTTGTACTTTTGGCAAGCCAAGCTTGCATGAGCTAATTCCTTTACTTTCCTATCAACACAAAGCCAACGAAACCAACTAGTTGCGAGCTCGATGGTAGTTCAAATACCTGGGTGGGATAAGCCATGAAACGTATTGAAGACGCTACGGCGATAACGTTTAGGCACGATGAGGTAAGGAGTATTCGTGGAAATGTCACAGAATAGTGTCCCTCCCGATGCCCAAGGGTTTCTCGGCTAATTGCAGAGTTGTCTCCGACAACTCATGTTGTGGTTCGGTATCTTCTCTTTGAATACTAGGCAGTTTTACATGGTCTATGTGATCTATTTAGGTGAATGAACAAATGCGCCACAAGTTTGCCACAGGTTTGTTCACTCTGAATACATGGCGAATATCCAATTTAAACTGTGAAACGTAATCCAGTTGGTGTGATTCTCTAGGTGAATACTTATCTGAAGTCAAGTTTGTGGAGCATGGCAGAGGTGTGTGGTCAGCGAAAATTATAAATTGGAGACCCTCCACTGAATCTCGAAAATGACGTACAGCACAATACGTATCCTGGAGTTCCCTGCGGAATGTGCTGTACTTTGTTTCTGCCAATTGTAGATGCCTTGAGTAAAAGGCGATTGGTTGCCACTCTCTATTGTCAAGTCATTGCAGAGCTGCGCCGATTGCAGTGTCTGATGCATCAACTGAGATTCTTAACGGTGCCATTGGAGCCTGATACGTAAGAAGTGTAGTATTAGATATAGCCTATTTTAACCTGAATGAAAGAATTTTGAGCAGACGCGTCAAGTTCGATGGACTTGTTATTCCCTCGAAGAAGGTCTGTTGGTGGCTGAATCATGGAAGCAAAGTTAGGAAAAAGTGTCAGTAACAACTTACCATGCCATTAAAAGTGATAAGATTTTTACCACCCTTGGCTCCGGAAATTTCATAATCGCCTGAACGTTACTTGCCGGTGAGCGGATACGCTTGCAGTCAATGGTGTTGCCGAGAAAGTCGAGTGAATCTACTTCCATGTGACAGTTTTGGATATTAATGGTAACACCATGTCGGCTTAACCTGTCAAATACCAAGCGCCTCAGGTGAGTTTCTTTGCCTGGACTGGCACTGAGACAGTCGGCTTAGTATGCGTATGTAAAGCCGAGACCGCAAAACACTTCGTCAATTAATCCTTGGAATGTTTGTGTTGCATTCCGGAGACCGGGGTTTTATACACTGAGATTCGAAATATCCGAAAAACGTTTTGATGGCTGCTTTCGAAATCTCATCAGGTGCCATTGGGATTTGGTTGTATGCCTTAACCAAGTCTATTTGCGAGAATATAGTTGCGCCGGATAATGTTGCGCTGAAGTCATATTCGTGAGGCAATGGATAGCAACCAGAGATTGTTTTGGCGTTCACTCGCCGGGAACCTCCTCTGGGCAGCCAGTCGTTGCTATCTTTTTCGGTGCCATATGAAGCGGGGATGCCCATGGGCTATTTGATGGCCAGGTAATGCCAAGGGTGAGCATATGGTGGAATTCCTTCCCAGCAAGTCTGAGTTTGTCAGGAGGAAGCCGTCGGAATTTAGATGTCCTGAGTTGTCCTGAGGTTGTGATGTGGTGCACAACATTGCTGATTATGCTCGGTAGATCGTTAGACAGGCAATTAGTTTCCAAGTACTCGCAGACAATCGGCTGAAAAGTTGAATCAAAGATCGCCTTCTTCTTAACCAGTGACAAGCTATGACCCACGTAGATGATGCCTTTGATAAACAATCTGGTAGTACCGTCTATCAGTCGTTTTCGGCGGACATCTACGGGTAGATCACGATGGTTGAGCGGGTCTGAGCCAATGGTAGGCATACTTGTAGGGGACTGTCTAGCTAGCTCAATAACATAACAAGGATGCGAATAAAAATCCAAATCAATGAGATGATAGTGTAACAGTATATTATAAAAAATACAGTAATGCGTTATATTAATTAAAAGGTTACTTGGATAAACAGCTAATTCCACGGCTAAAAATTATTAATATAATCCACAGAAGCTTTCACTGCTGGAGTCGTGTCTGCTAGCAGAAGCTGCGTACCAGTTGTAGAATAGTCCTCGGATGAGGATAAGAGGTTCCAGAGATGATCCAAAGTATTCAACACGGTTATGTGTGAAGCAAGTAGACAGAATAGACCAGTGATAAGGCAAAGTGTCCAACAGTACACAGAATTTTAGATTGTGCTCAGAAGTTATCTATATTCCAGCATGAATCGTCTTAAATAAAAGTCACGTACAATGTCTCTAACTTCAACGTCTAACAAAAGGTGTGTAATCATATTGTTACTTACTCCACATAGTACCGTCATTATAAGGAATATCCACTGAATAGGTTTGCGAGAACTTACCTTCAGATAGACGTACTTCCTACCAATGGTAGCAGTAGGTTTTCCATTCGCAGCCTGTATTTGAAGGTAGGATACTGATTTCGATTTGCCCCTTTAGCAGGAACGACGCTGACTTCGTCATCTGTATCGACCGACTACCGAATATAGCTGACTACATCACGGGTGTATGGTAGGCGGCTACTGCTACCGGCGACGGCTACTGCTAACGCGTGCGGGCGGGATAGTTTCCCATAATCCTCGAATCATTGCCAAAATTACAAGCTCTGTGTGATACCAACACCAGTCAGGGTTTTAAGTCAACGTGGTTTGGGTTTTGACCGACCATGTGGGTTTCGCCGTTGAGGGGAGTTTGGTCGACGGTAGGAGGAAATGCGAGGAGCGTTTGACTTAAGCAGTTGCTGAACGGAGTTGCACAACTCTATCACTGCAGTGTCACTACTCGATGTCTGTCTAGCAATCGAGCTATTTCTGTGACTGGCCGTTGTTGTATTTCTAGAACTTTATCAGCAGAAGTAGCCAAGTAGTCTGTAATAACACTTTGAAGTGTCACAAGCACAGCCTGTACTGACTGTGGGAATTTGGATAAAAACAGCTCTCTGAAGAGTCTCTCGTCGAATTGACGTTGGCTGATAACTTCATACATTCGTGTTAGCGTGTTTACAGCCCAATGATCCCCTTACCTGACGTTGCAAAAAGTTCGTCAAGACACTGCCGATCGGTGAGTTCGTTTCTCTTTAGGAGGGATGCTTTAAGCAACTCATACGGGTTACTAACCTCTGGGATTGACATATGCACATTTACGCACTTCCTTAATTCCTGCTGTAGGACATGGACAACTGCAAGGAACTGAGAAAGTTGGTCAATGATCCAATGCTGACTGAAATCAGAAATCGGCTGTTTGAAACCATGATTGCACATTATCTGACCAAAATGACACGAGATGATTAGTTCTGCTAGTTGGTTGAATACGGATGACCTTAGACGCATGGGCACTCATGGCGAAATATATATATACTTTAAAAATGGTACAATAACAAATAGGAAATGGAACAAACTCACGGGATTTGTCTGCGTATTTACCAAAAATGAAGTTCGCGACAAGGCTCAGTAGTTTAGAGACTGAGGGTATTGAAGTTCATGGATAGTAAGATAGTTTAGAGATTGACGGTATCGACGTCCGCGAGTTGTACGGATTATACTAACGCAAGATCTTATACCAACAACCTCTATAGTGTTCGTTCTTCGAGTACCAAATGGTAAAGCAAAAGACCAGATTTTGTCGTCCAAAGTACGTATTATATTTCGGGACAAAATCGCGGGTGGAGGTGAATGCTTAGCTAGCTAGTAATCGTGCACGCACGTGACACGACGGAGCACCAAATGGCGGGGATGCTTGACCGTAAGCCTTCAGCTAAACAAGTCGACTTAAACAGTGATGGTCAGCATCCAATGTTGAGTGATGATTGCTGTGGTTAATAATTTTGAGGAATTATTTACCGCTACAATAGTAACAATTCCATAATGGACTTTCTGGGCAGCTCTTTGTATGTCATCTTTTCAGGAACAACCTGAAATTCTATTGAAAATATTTATTACATAATAATGCATAATACCGTCCTCCTCAATTTATGAAATAACAGTGAAGGCCTCACTAGTACAAGATATACCCACTGTTCCCTGTACAGTTGAACTTGAAGGCAAAGATATTGTATTACCCCTTGGCACCTGCTCCCCAGATGCACAATAACGTCTCCAGAAATCCCAGTTACTAAGAGCTGCATCACGCAACCGGCGGCAAACTGTGGTGTAGCTGTATCCAAGGTATTTGTAAGAGTTGGACTTAGGGTTTGCCTCTAACTGACAATAACACTCTTACAAAAATCCTTCACCGTTTATAACCTTAATTAGTACTCTGCCTACGTGCAAGTACTAAGGAAACGGAATTGAAGTTAGAAGACTCAAAATGCCAAGTTTAACCGGACCGGAAGTATATTTACACAACGAGATATGCAATTTGATAAGGAATAAAAAATACACACTTATCTGGATGAGAGACGGCTGTCGGCTCAAAGAGTGTACTAGGTGAAAGTACAGCGAGGGAGCGAGACAGTAACCGTACAGGAGGAACCGGAGTGCAAAGCGGAAGTGGAAGAGAAGTTCAACATGTCAGGTTGCATTCATTCAAACAAAAGTTCAAAGGTACAATGTACACTACAGGTTATCCCCCCCTTAGAAGGTTGGTGGGATAACAGCAAGCTTCGATATATAAAAGTAACAAGGTGGCGTACAATCACGGTGAATGAACAAGGAAATGTGAAGATAGTAATAAAATAGCTGTTTTTCTTTTTTTTTTTTAAGAAAAAAAAATATATATTGAGAAAGGAAAGAATGAAGGAAAAAAAATTAAGGCAATTTATGAGCACTATGTACATGATCGCTGGAGTAAGATGGAATATAAGAAGGAATAACGCTGGTGCCTTGGTGCGATTTTTTTTTTTTAATTTTTTATTTTTTTTTTTAACATCGTTTATTTATACGTATTTTTTTATTTTTTATTTATTTATTTAGTTCTTTTTTTTACGACTCACTATTTCGAGCTGGGTTATGTGGAGGTGTGATGGTTTACCTCCATTACCCACGTTGTTATAACTGGAAGGTGACTCATTAAGTCTAAGTTTCCTCTTAGACTAATGCTCCATCCTTCCTCAACAACTAAAACTAGTAGTAACACCAAAGGCAATCAATATACCAGCGTATTAGGAGGAATAAAGTAAAAGCAACAGAAAAGAATAGAAGAAGAGGTTAAGATTTAAAAATCAGCATAGGGTGTTAACAAAAAAAAATTAAGCGGAATAAATGCGAAGGAACTAGTGTAACATGGAAACGGTACGCCAAATTGAAATAAAACAAGGGAAATTGCTAACACTGTGGAAACTTATGCAAGGTACAGAGAAGAGTGTGTACAACCAATAGCTATGAATAAGTATAATCACCATTTGTTAAAAAAAAATGTAGCGAGCTGCATAATTAAAGTGATGCAAAGTAATTACAAGTATGGGTCACAAAATAAATAAGTTTCGTCATGACATAACTCGAGTGAAAATAGTAAGATCTGTGAAAATAGATTGAGCGGATTAAACTGTACAGCATAGAAGTGACGTATTTACATACCAAAAATATTTCACGGTCCGTTTAACTATACAGTGAAAGTTTTTGTTTTTACATTTTATTATTTTTTATTTATTTTATTATTTATTTATTTTTTTTATCGGGTCCATATTTTTGGTCGTTTGGTTTGTAATTCCACGAGTGTTGGTAGTCACCATACGACGATAGAGTTGATTGATGTAGTTAGCTGTTCGAGTGTAAGGCCGAAAATAAAATGCTAGAACACTCTGTAAAGAGAAAGAAATCTAACCAGGTTAGTAACTGTAAAAGCGGCTACTGCCCACAAACTAAATCAAAAGGGTAAATACCATGGAAAATGAATGTAAACTGCGACAAAGAAAGAAAAAAAAATGAGAGTATGAACTACTCTTATACGTAAAAGTGTTTAGTTAACGAATTCGCAGTATCGCTTAGGCCAGTGCACACGCCGACCGGCGCGTGTAACTGTTGCCTTACTTGTCTCATCCGAGGAACTGCTAGGTTTAGCAGGATTGTTGACCATCGGACTTGGCTGGGGTGTGAGTGCGGGCGTAGTTGCCGGTTGCGTAGGCGTCAGGGGTACCGAGTCTTCAATGTAGGCCGCTTTAAGTCGGTCTACACTTACGGTGTCTTGCCGGCCAAATCGATCAATAACAAAAAATTTTTCTTTTCTACTGACGACCTTGAATGGTCCATCGTAAGGAGGTTGTAGGGGTCTACGGACGGTGTCACAACGCACAAAAACGTGGGTACAGCCATCGAGTCTAGCGTCTACTTGCACTCTCCTGTTTTGTGTGCGCGTGGGAGTTGGTTGCAGGCGTTGCATTAGGCGCTTGAGGTTCTGAGCATAACCCTGTACATCCGTAGCACCTGGTTCACCACTTTCAGGTGAGATAATTTCACCCGGTAGACGGAGGGTGGTACCAAACACCAACTCTGCGGAAGTGCACTGTAAGTCTGCTTTGAGTGTGGAACGGATACTAAGTAGCACTAGGGGAAGAGACTCAGTCCACTTAGTATTCTCTGTAGCCATTAACGAAGCTTTCAGTTGACGGTGAAAACGCTCTACAAGTCCATTTGCTGCTGGATGGTACGCGGTTGTTCGGATGCGTTTGCACCCCAGTAGCTCTAAGAGCTTCTTGAAGTGGGTTGATTCAAACTGCTGTCCACGGTCTGTAGTCACCGTAGATGGACATCCGAATTGAGATACCCAGCGTTCCATGAACACTCGGCAAATGGTTTCCGCAGTCGTATCGGGGATGGGAATAGCTTCTGGCCAACGAGTGAAACGGTCGACACATGTCAACAAATAACAGTGGCCATTTGATGGTGGTAGAGGACCCACTATGTCTAGATGAACGTGGCTAAAGCGAGCATCAGGTGTGGAGAAGGAACCCACTGGAGTGATGTTGTGCTTGTGGACTTTAGCCCGTTGACACGGCACACAGGCACGTGCCCAGATACGCACGTCTCGATTGATACCAGGCCAGACAAATCTAGCTGACACTAGTTTGTCCGTTGCCCGGATACCTGGGTGGGAAAGGTTGTGTAGGCTATCAAAAACTGTACGGCGCAATGAAGGTGGAACGATGGGTCTCGGGGTACCGGTGGACAGATCGCAGAGGATGGTACCCTCGCTATTAACGAGCGGGATACGCTTGATATGTAAGGAGGTATTTGACGACAGCTTATCAAGGTCTAACTCTGTAAGCTGACGTTGCGCCATTAGTTTCAAGTCAATGGTTGGAGGCGCCGATATGGTACATATCCGAGACAAGGCGTCTGCCACAGCATTGTCAACCCCCGAAATATGTCTAATATCCGAGGTGAATTGAGAGATGTAATCCAAGTGACGCAGTTCGCGTGGGGAATACCTATCCGTAGTAGTGTGGAGGGCATACGTCAGTGGCTTGTGATCGGTAAATACTGTGAATTTCCGACCTTCAACAAAGTGGCGAAAATGTTTGATAGCCGCGTATATGGCGAGGAGTTCTCTGCCAAAGGTGCTATACCTCGCTTCGGCGGCGGACAACTTCCGGGAGAAAAAGGCGACTGGTATCCATGAAGTATGTACCAGTTGCTGTAGAACAGCTCCAATGGCTGTGTTAGATGCGTCGACTGAGATGCTAAGTGGAAGATGGACGTCAAGGTGGACTAACATGGTGGCGTCTGCAATTGCCGACTTTATATTCTGGAAGGCTTCTCGAGCCTCTGATGTCATGCTGAATGTTTTGTTCCTGCCCTTTAGTAGGTCTGTGAGTGGCAGTAAGATATGTGCACATTGGGGAACGAACCGTCGATAATAGCTCACCATGCCGAGAAATGTGCGTAAAGACTTCATTGACGCAGGTTCCGGGAAGTCGCGTATTGCCTGTACCTTCTCAGGTAGCGGGCGAATTCCCTGTTCATTAATGACATGTCCCAGGAAGGTCAATGAATGGACGCCAATCTGACATTTGGACATGTTTAGCGTCAAACCATGGGCTGTTAGCCGCTCGAAAACCGTCTGTAGATGAGTACGGTGGCTAGCTTCGTCTGGGCTAGCCACGAGAATATCGTCGAGGTAAGCATGTGCGCAATCTAATCCTCGCAAAACATCGTGAATAAACCGCTGGAATGTTTGTGCGGCATTGCGGAGTCCAAACGGCATTCGAAGAAATTCGAAAAGACCAAACGGGGTGATCACTGCCGTTTTAGGGATATCATCTGGGTGAACTGGAATCTGGTGATAGGCCCTGGTTAAGTCAAGTTTACTGAATACCGTGGCACCCTTGAGAGACGACGTAAGGTCATGAATATGTGGTACGGGGTAACGATCAGGTACGGTCTGTGCGTTAAGCCTGCGGTAGTCACCACAAGGCCTCCAATCTATCCCGTTAGGCTTTGGTACCACGTGTAAAGGGGAAGACCACGGGCTGCTGGAAGGACGGATTATCCCCATCTCTAACATGTGTTCGAATTCAGCCTTTACGGCTTGTAGTTTTTCTGGGGACAATCGTCGTGGCTTAGCGAAAACCGGTGGACCAGTGGTCACGATATGATGAGTGACAGTAGACGTCACACAAGGAAGTTTAGAAACCGGTTTGAACAGATTGGCAAAGGACTGAAGAAGTTCAGCGTAAGGGCCGTCAGAGGCAGGGGTTGAGTATACTGGGCTTAATGCAGGTGTGTGTGTCACAACACCGGAGATCGAAAGGCTTGTAGCTGAATCGATCAGTTTGTGTTTGCCAGTATCAACCAGTAGCTGATAGTGTTGCATGAGATCCATGCCAATAATACCGGTAGTTACATCTGCTACAAGGAAAACCCATCGAAATGACCTACGTAGGCCTATGTTAAGGTCCAGGAACTTTTTGCCATACGTTGCGATTGGCGAACCATTTGCGGCGCGAAGCTGTAAGGAAAGTGGCCGCTTGCGCTCTTCAGATGTTGGTGGGATCACGCTAACTTCCGCCCCAGTGTCAACTAGGAAGCGTGTCCCAGTGGTACGATCGGTAACATAGAAGAGGCGACATGGAAGTGGTTCGCCAGCGACGTTAGTCGCCAATACGTGCTGGCTTACAGGTTTCCCGATTGCTGGCCATCAAAGGTGCACGGGCGAGTGCACTTTTGGGCCTTATCACCATAACGCCGGTGATACCAGCACACTCCAGGTTGGGAATTTTTAGGCCTACGACGTCTGCTGCCAGCTCGTGACGAAGATCTGCCCCGAATCGAACTGGTACGGCTATGTGAACGACCTCTAGATCTCCTATCGAGTTTTAACTTATCTATCTCTTCGTACAGCTTATTGAGGTGAGCCACCACATCAACGTTGGATGACTCCACGGCAGAGGAGGTCCTAGTCTGCATGGAACTAGGGGTAACGGCAGCCGAGATACTCATGTTTGATGTAGTAGTCTCTACTACTCTATCGGCTGCCTCAGCTAGCTCAGATAAGGGGGAATGGTTGATTGGGGCTAAAATGGTCTGAATCGTTTGTGGTAATCGTTGTAACCACAGCTGTTTCAAGAAGGCATCGTCAATTTTGAAGTCGGCCACCAACTGCCTCATTTGACGTAACAGTTGGGTGGGCTTTCTATCACCTAGGTGGACGTCTCGGAATAGCTCCTGCACTTTCTGTTGTTCGGTAAGTGCCACGCGCTTAATAAGCGCCTGCTTGAGACGCTCGTACAAGCCGGGGGATCGGTCCGCAAGGACATCAGATACATCCTCCATGACGTGCTCAGGAAGACTTACTATAACTAGGTTAACCTTAGTCTCCTGTGAGTGTATATTACGAAGTGCGAACATAGCCTCGATGTGTTCGAACCATCGGGCAGGGTGCTGAGTCCAGAAGGTGGGGAGTTGCAAGGTAATAGCCATTTCTGAGGCGGGACTGACGTCAGTCATTTTGCACACGGGACGATATATTAATAAAATGACAACAAATATGATAACAACAAAAAATACGAGTAAAAACAAGGCAAATAAAAATTTACAACTCTGTATGACAAACAAATTACCAATATGAAAAAGGACTATTTACACGCTAGGCTAAAAGGTAGGCAACGGTGAAAATTCGGGCTCACCACTTGTAAGAGTTGGACTTAGGGTTTGCCTCTAACTGACAATAACACTCTTACAAAAATACTTCACCGTTTATAACCTTAATTAGTACTCTGCCTACGTGCAAGTACTAAGGAAACGGAATTGAAGTTAGAAGACTCAAAATGCCAAGTTTAACCGGACCGGAAGTATATTTACACAACGAGATATGCAATTTGATAAGGAATAAAAAATACACACTTATCTGGATGAGAGACGGCTGTCGGCTCAAAGAGTGTACTAGGTGAAAGTACAGCGAGGGAGCGAGACAGTAACCGTACAGGAGGAACCGGAGTGCAAAGCGGAAGTGGAAGAGAAGTTCAACATGTCAGGTTGCATTCATTCAAACAAAAGTTCAAAGGTACAATGTACACTACATATTCATGCAGTTTGCCAGAAGATCTTCGCTTACAACTTGTTGCAGAATGCTGAAAACCTGTATCTAACACATTATCCGAGTTGTCTTCCTCATAATAACGATGGACAAATAGTCTACACTAAAAATCTCACTCACCTGCATCATTAATAAATCATGTAAGAATGGTCTTTCAGCATAAGGAGTACCGCTTGTATACCTTTAACCAGATGTCTCTTTTTCAAATATTAAAAGGAATGACAGATAATGAAGGTTGGTCATATGGTGAACTGCAATCACACCTGTAAACATTTTCCTTATTACAGGTATATGTTTTCATATGTGAATCAACACACCTTTCAATGTCTTATATATATATATATTATTGTTCCCTTGGGTTCCTAGTGGAACATAGGGCTTCAACTGCACGTCTCCACTTGCTTCTGTCTTGTGCTGTACTTTTCACTTGCATCCATGTTAATCCATACTGTTTCAGTTCCTCATCACACGATCTCCTCCATGTCACCCTTGGACGTCCCACTCGCCGCTTCCCTTTCGGGTTCCACTCGAGCGTTGGCCTGACGCGCGATGTCACCCGACGGCCTCCTCAGCGAGTGTCCAATCCATCTCCACTTTCTCCTGCATATTTGTTGAGCGATTGGTTCTTGTTTTGTTTGTTCCCATAGCTTCTTGTTTGTGATTCTTTCCGGCCATCTGATCTTCAGTATAGAACGAAGACAGTTGTTGATAAAGGTTTGCAACCTGTTGAAAATATTCTTGGTGACCCGCCAAGTTTCTGATCAGTATAGACGAACTGACTGAATTGACGTTTGTATTGAAAATCCGAATTTTGTTGTTGATGCTGAGTGACGAAGATTTCCAGATTGTTTTCAGGTTGATGAATGTGTTTCTCGCCTTTCCGATTCTCGATTTGAGGTCCTCGTCCGATCCGACTGCCTGCAATTGAGACAATGCTCCCTAGATAAGTGAAAGAAGTAACCTCTTTCAAATATATGTATATATATATAACTGCCTTTTCTCATATACTCTTCTAAAATGTATAATTTTATAACATTTCGCAGTATTTTTAAAATAACAATAGTTGACGGGTAACTTTGCAATGTCTAACGCATACCTTATGAAAATCAGTCATGAAAATCTGGCATAACTAGTTCTGCCTACCAGCTGTTTTCTTCAGGATCATTCAACATAATTTTATCACTAATTCTTCCACTACCTATTTCACTTTGCCAAATGTACTACAACTTGGTTGCTGTAATATCGACTACTTCTATCCTTGATAAATTTTTAAGGGAAACTTAATTTCCAAGGCGTTTGTAAAAAATATTTATATACATGTATGCATGTATAAAGGTGATACTACTAAGTTAATATTACTGTACGACACTGTGCGATTTATCGAAATAAAATCTTATCCATAATCGGGTGGTATTGCTAAGAATGTCCTAAGGTATCAATGTATCTGGTGACCTAATGGGAAGCACTTGTCGTGAAAGCTATTAATGTGCAGAATGCTGTATGATTGGGACGGGCTCAAAGCAATGCAATGCTGCAACTACAGTTACTCCCCAAAAAAATCTCAGAGCTTAACATCAAAAAAGCATGGAGGGTGGTGCATGCTGATCAGCATATATGGTGGTGGTCACAAATGCAAATCGCTCCGATCTGTAGGACAGCGACGTGCATTTTTTAACAGCTCGAGAATTGAACCCTCAACAAACAAAACTCTGCGATGGAAAAAACCAACCAAGAGCCGACTTCTCAACAAATATATAGAATAAAATCTAGATGGATGGGCCATACGTTGAGGAGGCCGTTGGAAGACATTGCTCGCAAAGCAGGCCATCACTCTAGTGGAATTCCAGTGAGAAGCGGTTAGTGGGTGGTCGGGGCGGGTTGATTTGGAGGAGACGTGAGAGAAGGAGATGAGAGGTTACGGGTTATCGTGGACCTAGATGAAGGGGATGGCAGAAAATAGGTCAAAGTGGAGATGTGCTGTTGAAGCCCTATGTTCCACTCAGAACACAATGGAATAGTAATAATAAGTGCCTGAGCACACGTTCCCGAAATAGCCAGTGTCAGAGCTACTGGGAGGAGTACACCGTAGTATAAAGACACCAGAACACCTAGAATCTCTGAACTACTTGCTCAGAGAATGCGCGTGTTAATAGCTCAAGGAAAGTACGCATAACGGCATCCGAGCATATCCATATGGGTGACTGTTATAAGAAATCTTTAAACGCTGGAAGGTGGAGTACATATGCGTAGATATTACAGAATTCGTCGAAAAATTCCTCCAGTTCCTTTCCGAACCGCTCTCACATATATTTTAACATGATATGACATTTTTCTCACATAAGACAGTTATTTTCTCATTATGTTTTGGTTGCAATTATTCACGTAGAAGCAGTCTTATAGTTTAGGGCCTCGTTATCTGGCTCCATTATTTCTTGAAATTTGATTTTATTGGTTGTGTTGCCTACTGGTATCTGACTCCATTCTGTATACTGTGATACAATTAAGTCTTCACGTTCTCTAATGCACCGAATGCTGCGTGTGTCTATATACGGACGACGTAGTACCAAGAAGCGTATGTGGAAACTTAAGAGATTGCACTTTTTTAGCGAAAAAGCTTTTAAAGTACATGAGCGAATTTCAACCATGCCCGGTCGTGCGAAATTATCAAACACCAAGGTTCAGTCACACAGTGG
The DNA here is from genome assembly GCA_944472155.2 of Trichobilharzia szidati. Taxonomy (NCBI): domain Eukaryota; kingdom Metazoa; phylum Platyhelminthes; class Trematoda; order Strigeidida; family Schistosomatidae; genus Trichobilharzia; species Trichobilharzia szidati. The sequence goes on along the minus strand of OX235274.1, from coordinate 20,973,743 downwards.
AAAATGTTCTCTACGCATTTGATTTGAATGTGATTTCACTTCCGTTTCTTGCGAATTCAACAGTCTGTAGTTTCAATGAGTTTTACTGGGACAACTCGACTCTCTGCGTTCAGACAACTCATTTGCCTGGTTCATTTCTGAAATCGACTACTGCCCCTATAGGATAAACCGGTTTATGTATCTTAACGCTTCTGTTTACTCTACTGGCACTATTAGTTTTAGGCATAAAATTAAACCATTTATGCTTAATAGGTGACGATTGTAGATTCCTCAGTCTCATTAATCAGCACACCTGCGGACATCCTTTCCTGCTCATGCAGACCCATTTTAATACTTTCTTGGAACGTCATAAAATAGTCACACTTTTGCACATCTTGCTTTACTGCATTCGTGATAACTGCGTCTTTATGATTCCACGGATTGGTCAGATCTAGTTCTACTGATTTCTTTAGGCTTAGTTTCTCTTTCTCTGCTTGTTTTAATTTGAATGCTCAGGGTGATCTGCTGTTGTCATCATATTTATTTAACTTAGTGTTTCGTCTGTGCTAGGAATGACATTCTCACACTGCAGTTCATTGACAACCAATGTGACATTTGATCCTTTTCAGAGCATTCGATCTCAGGAGGGTTTAGTTCTCCTCTCGAAGGGTTGATTACGCACTCTGTTGAATCGATAGTTAGGAAGAGAATCCTTGGATAAATTTATCAGTTTCTGTGTCAACTCATCAATTTGTCAGATTTCGTACTTTCGTTCGAAGAATATGTCGAAGAAGTTGCACAGGAACAATGTGAGAATGTCAAGTCAAACCTTATTAAAAGCCTGAAGCCAACGAGCGACCCTGAACGTCCATTCCCAAACAATCCAGAAAAATACGTATTTAACCTCTCAAACATTGAGCTGTCAGAACTTCAACTAGAAGCACTGTCCCTCGGTCCAAAGTTCTGCACAAAACCATCAAAAATCCAAAAACTCCAAACCCAAGTTCAGTTCGAAAACCTGATAAACCAAACATATGATCAATCACCAACTTCCGAAGAGAACCTGCAACAGTTCAGGTCGATAGTCCTCGACAGCTGCCATAAATTTATGAATACCAAACCAAATGGAAAGTCAATACTGACCAAAAAACACTATAAAGAGCTCAAGGAATTAATAAACAACAAAGAGATTATTCTGTTACGCCCGGATAAAGGTGGGGGAATCGTAGTCATGAATCGTGAAGACTACGTAAGTAAAATGCTGACCATCCTATCCGACGAATCTAAATTCATAAAACCAGCAAACGAAAAGAACATGACGGAACAGACTGAACATAAACTAATGAAGCTCCTCCGAAAACTAAAGACTGAATCATTCATCGATCCTGAAACCTTCGAATCGTTGAAACCGTCGGGCTCAAATATACCCCGGCTACATGGACTACCAAAAGTGCACAAGAAAGACGTACCTCTTCGACCCATTCTCGATATGACTAATTCACCTTATCACAGTACAGCACAATGGCTAGTAGACATACTAGAACCAGTCAGAAAGCAAATCTCTCGCCACTCACTTCGAGACTCCTTCGATTTTGTCAATTCCATTGAAAACGTCAACGTTTCCAATCAAACCATGTTCTCACTAGATGTGGTATCACTGTTTACAAACGTCCCACTAACCGAAACAATATGCTTTATATGTGAATATATTGATTCAAAGGAGATGAACATTGGTATACCCACGGACTATTTGAAGGAACTCCTATTAAGATGTACTCTGAACGTCCAATTTACTTTCAATAATGAAATATATAGACAAAAAGATGGTATAGCTATGGGTTCACCACTCGGCCCGCTGCTTGCAGATATTTTCATGTCAAAACTAGAAAATACACACCTAAAGAAGACAATAGATAACTTCGGGTTCTACAAGAGATACGTGGACGATACTTTTATTATCGCCAATAATGAGGAGAACTTGGAGGACATATTAGACTTCTTCAACAGTTGCCACCCAGCAATCCAGTTCACACTAGAGAAGGAGTCCAACGCAACAATATCTTTTCTGGACGTGCAACTAACAAGACGCGAACAAGATGGGACACTCAAAAGATCCATTCACAGAAAACCGACATGGAATGGACAACTCATCAGCTTTCACAGTTGGGTGCCTCTATATACAAAACGAAATCTAATCCGCTCACTGACTCACAGAATCCACAACATTTGCAGTCCGGAAACCATAGAAGAGGAGCTGAAGACCCTGAAAAGAATCTTCCTTGAAAACGGTTACCCGGAACGTTTCATCACAAAAGCCATGAAGCCCAAAACACAAAAACCGTCCATGCTTACTGCTCCCAAGAAACTTCTCTATTTAAATCTACAATTCAACGGAGATTCTTCAGCAGAAATACTGAGAAACCGCCTGTGCCGCTCACTGAAGAAAACCTTCTTCGCAGCTGAACTCAGACTAACTTTCTCTACGAAACCAATGATTCGCACGAACGTGAAGGATAAGCTTCCACTGGGAACCTCATCAATATGCATCTACCAATTCACCTGCTCATGTGGAGCGAGGTATGTTGGCCGTACCCAGCGTTTGCTATCCAAACGAATCAGCGAACACTTACCTTCATGGTTTTATAAAGGAGAAAGAAGATCCCCCCGCCACAGCTCTATCCTAGAACACTTGATCGAATCCGGACACCAAGCAAACCCACAAAACAACTTCTCAGTTATCTACACAATACGTGGGAGTTTTGCCAAAAGAGTACGAATTAAACTTCTTCAAACTGCAGAAGCAATGGCAATTCACATATTGAATCCTGAACTTTGCATACAAAAGAAGTTTGTTCAGTCACTAAATCTACAATGGTCCTGATCTATCTCAACACCAAATACGTAATTTTGTCTTACCTCTTTCTTCTTTGTTTGTCTGTTTCTTAGTTGCATTATTTTCTACCCTCACCCTCTATTAAATCTCTACCCTCATGACGACTGTTACTAACTCCATTTTCGTTTATTTTTAAGTGAATTCTACTCAGCTTGTCAACTTAACTCTCATTCATTTTCAAGTGAATTAGACTCAGACTATTAACTTGACTCTCATTCATTTTTCATTGATTTACAGCAATTAGATTACGTCACCCAACCTACTTTTGTAACTTTATTTTAGTTTCTAACCGATTAACGCCTTCTAAATTACGTAATTTGTTGTCAAAAAATTAACAATTGCATTAACACATCTTTGGAAATATTCCTTTTGTTGCCAAGAAAAATTACTATAAATTTGCGGTTTGTACAGCTTGAGAATGATATCGCCGAAAAGAGTAACTCTTTGCTGAATGCCTTTTCTTTTCTATATTTGAGATAGTCTGCAGAAGAATTTTCGAAATAATAATCATCTACTTTAATCCAAAAACAGTACCTTTAATACGGAATGGAATTATCAGCATTTGTTACAATTTTGCATCTAATTTACTAAAGATATAAATAAAATTTAAACAACATTGACCACAGGAATTTGTTCACAATTACGGCATATAGTCAAAAATATTCGAAGTAAAAATGAGAATGATAGACATAATAATAAAACAGTGAGTTTGTTTCAAACAGTATTGTCAGTTTAGTTTGGAAATTTTAGCATGTTATAGATTATTGAATCTAATGTTCTGCTGATATAGCATGATGAGGGGAAAGACAAAAGCAACAGTTATAACACAGACTAAATGATATTTACACTTTTGAGAAAATAAACAAATAAAGACAAAAAAAATTGAGAGGATTACAAATATCAGAAGTACAATAACAATGAAGGTTGATGTTGTAAGGGTGGAGGAAAAGGTTTATTTAGTAGTGCAATGAAGGTTAGTTAGTTCATGCCTTACACTATTTTCATCACATAAAGTACGTGCCAGATATGGTATAGTGGAAGTTTTATACTTAAATGTACGTGCATAATATCTTCTGAAAAGACGTCTCGTTTTACCTGAGGAGACACAACGTTGGAGCTGTGCGTAGAGTGGATGCTCACAGTCTGACAAAATTCCTTTAGTAAATTTATTGCATGAAATCAAGTGACTGTCAATGACGATGTCAACTATATGGCTTAACGGGATACAACCATTCGCCCTACTGACTGACAGTCTTCAGAGTTCTACGAAGTATGACATGGTCATTTTAAAGCAATCCAGGAAAGAAAATGGGTGAACACTAAGGACGATTATGTAAGATGCACGAGTTGACTTCAACACAAATTTCGGCGCTGTGGTAGATTATAACTTCATCATCAGGTAATTTGATTTCATAAAATACACAGTGGTGCATTATTATTTACTGATGACGTTCTCATCACATTTCAGTGCTCATGATAAGATAAAGGCTTTCCATCCTTCCCTGTCTTCGAATTTCACTGGTAGTGAGATTTTTTCACATGTCGGATACTGGCACTGTGTCATTCATATTGCATATCCTGAATGTAAGAGATTCAGTTAATAAAGATTCACTGATCATTTCAATATGATACTTCTTAAAAGTGTGGCACTAGCTCACTCTAATGTGCATGGCTATGCGTTAGTCAATGCGTACTGATTAACACGTTTCCCTCGAGACTATTAATTTTCCCGGGGTCAGTAAATCTCTACACGTAGATGAACTTCAATCTTCCGATATCTCACATTAAGCCAACATGCTGGTCTTATGTGTCTGATCATGACCTCCTGATATTTATAACCCAGAACATCCTCTCCTATGAGTTGTCACCAAACTCCCAAGCTCGAAAATTTTTTAAGCTAAAACTACATTGATGCGTTATTCCTTAGCAAGCTGTCATGTATCATCTCTTGAAAAACCTCACAATAATTATGGCAAAGTCACTAATACGGAACGTTTTAATATGACTTTGGTGAAGGTAAACAGCAGTTAACACCATCATGAGTATTCGATTTAATCAATTTCAAAGATTGCCAGTGAAAGCCATCACTATTCAACAGAATCCTCCTCGATCAAAAGCGTTCGTGAGGCATTCATCTACATAACTCACCGCATAGCAACAAAAGGTGGTTTTCTTGAAATCATGGGGAACTTGTGAGTAATACAACAGAAGTCCACGATGAAAATAATGGAGAAATCTATACGTATTCAGCGTATTTATTCAGAGTTTGAGAATGAAACATACAAATTCTGTTTCCTGTCAATCCAGTGAATCCACCTTGGTTCAGTGAATTGTGGTCCTCAGTGAGATTCAAGCTAAATCACTTGAAATGACTTATTTTGAAACGATAGTTTTGTGAAATAAGTAAAAGAAAAATTGTGGTATTAGTTATTGATCTGTGCTACTTTATTATTTATTGAAGTGACTATTCATGTACAAATATCAAGTACCCTGAAAAAATGCGTTTCATTTCAAAAACAAGTAGTCGTATTGGTTATTTTTCTACTGAAATATGTGTGTACTTTGAAACTAACATCGAAGAGACGAGGAGAGATAACATGACGCACATTTTTTCTGATTAATATAGTTTTAGTTTAACCACAAAATAAATTGCACCGTATTCTTTAGACTCACAGTTATATTCTCGTGTTAAATAAACAGTTTTGAGTGATTATTTTTTATGAAAAGTATTTTGTTAGATTGTAATGATACGTGTTAGAATGGTTAAATAATTAATGCCATGGCTGAGTTGATATTCAAAATTATTTTCCTTCATATTCATTTCTGCTCAATAGTGATCGTCTCTTCAAAAAATTTTATTATTACCATAAGGTATAACTGAAGTCTACGAGGTCTTATTCAGTGTACAAAAACTTGGATGAGTAAAATATGAGTTCCTTCTTGTTGCTACAACTAGATGTATTCAAGAACATCGAATTCGTGCGTCAGTTACTTCAGCGTTCTTGTCAAATATAAAAAACATAGTCGAATACAGGAACTTTGTGATGTATTACATGCCTTTAGAACTGTACTCGAATCGGCGTAAAAATATACCACCAGAGGTACAGATCTTAGTCTGAGTGAGTGCTTGGTCTCACTGAAATTCATCGCACAGTTTATGACACTCGAGTGTGTTGAAGAAGATGAAGAAAATATTCTCAGTCCTTGAAATGGGAATGGATATTGGATATTGTGAGAAACTACATTCTTCTTCACATGAACCAACTATTTTACACAAAGTCTTGCTATAGGGAAAACACAAAACAACTGTTGTAGTGGATTATGTAACACCGACATATTAGCATTCTTTATGTGTTATATGAAACTTATTCGTACAATAACAGTTTGGTGTGAACTCAGACGTATGTTGCTGTTACGCCTGAACCCAAGTATATAATGCAGGTCTTCATAGTAGCTACACACACACTCATATTCAGAAAATGCTTTGCTCAAAAACATACAAAGCCACATTCAGGAGTATCCCCAACCGGTACTAACAAGTCTCATAGTTTGAAGACACTCGATATGCAGATCACACACACACACAAACCAATACAAAATAGTGCTATACAATTTCACTGTAGACGTATACCAGTCCACATTTCATTGAGTAGTCGTTCATTACACTGAGGCAAAAACTCTGATGACTTTACTGTCTACGCTGTTTGTTCAGTCAGCCTGTTTTCAGTAATTTGAATTCCAACTGTCTCAAAGAAACTATGTCTTCGAGAATCACTGCCATTCTCAGTCAAACATATAAACCGAGTGAATCTGAATAATCGGAAATGACTTAAGTTGAACATCCATGAATAACAAGCGCGAATGATATGAAATTAAGTCGATGAGCAAAGGTTATATTAGTCATTCTCCTGAGCGTAAGATAGAAGATGGTAACTAGAGATAGTCACATCCAACATTTCATTGACGAATACATCCCAGTCCCGTTTTCGTCAACATACTCCCAAGTGAACGTTGCTTTGTGAATAAAGTCTTTCCTACACTTTTCTTGTGAGATGAGTGAAAAAACACTCTCGGTTAAATTGTAGTACACTTTCAAGGCACACGAATAATTCTACTGTTAGAATCTGTCATGAAATCTCTCCCAATTGTTGATGAGGTTGTGTTTTCTGATCTGGATAGTTAATTTGCGAAGCTTTCATCACCCTACTAGATGACATCTTCAGTGCATACTTCAATTTGAAGTGAGCTTTTAGATTTCTCCACGAGTTTATAAATCATCTCTCCTGGTGACCTTGAACGTGATTGTTTGTTTTTGTGTGTTTTCACACCTTCTAGGTTACTTGTATTGTCACTCATTGTTTCTTTGACTTGAACTTTGACCCTTTGTGTATGAGGTTTCTTTCTTATCGGTTGATAAATTTTGTAAATCTCGATGTGTCAATTGATTGATGATTCACTGGAATGCCAAGCTTCTAAAAATCATCTAACATTTTTGTTATTTCCTCCGTCTAATATTCGAACATTGTCCCAATTCAAACTGATGCCCGTGGTTTTCTGTATGTAGTGATATGAGGGAGTGTATGTCATGTCTTTTGATGGCTACCTTATGTTCATGGATACGAAAACGAAGGGAACGTCCACTTTGGTCAATGCAGTGTTTTTCGCAATTGTTACATTTTATTTTGTAGATGACGTTGGTTTAATCTTCTTTCGTTGTTGAGTCTTTTGGTTGTTAAAGAACTGAGTGAAGTGATTTTGTTGGTTTGTATGCGACGTCAATTCCTAAAGGTTTGACGAGTCTTGCAGTGATTTCTGATATATCCTTTATACATGGTAGTTCGACATTCTTTGTGCTTTCCTTGGGGGCTTTCGGTTTGACAGGTTGGTTTGGAAGTATATGTCTTTTGATGAAATTCCGTGGATATTCATTCTTTTGGAAGAAGTCCATGAGATATCTTTCTTCAATTTTCCTTAAGGTGGGAGTGCTGCAATGAGTCCTGGCTCCCTTGAATAGTGTTTGTATGCAATTTCTCTTGTGTGGTATTGAATTGTTGCTGTTGTAATTCAGTATTTGATCTGTGTGAGTTGATTTTCTATAAACATTGGTTTCTAATTCCCTTGTGGTTGTGCGCTTGACTAAGACGTCCAAAAATGGGATTTTGTTCTCGGATTTCCCTCCTCTTGTGAATTTGACATCGTTGAAGACGTTGTTTATTAGATTGTGAATTTTTTCTAACTCATTTCTTCTGATTATCACAAATGTGTCGTCTACGTAGCGTATCCAAATCTTGGGTTTGATCTTTGTTAGGATTATGTTTTCTAGCCTTTGCATCACTGCTTCTGCAACCAAACCTCATATTGGCGATCCCATTGGTGTTCCTTTGACTTGTTCATATATTTGTCCGTTGAATTGGAAGTACGTTGTTGGACATAGGTTTGTGCATTCCATCCAGCCTGTGTGTTGCATTTCTGATTGTTGCTGGAAGTGTTCGTCGTTGCTGAGTAATTGTTCCATCGTCTCCTTTGCTAGTTTTCGTCCAATTGAGGTTATCGGGAGAGATGATTAATAAACTCGTGGGGAAATCTAAAAGCTCACTTCAAATTGAAGTATGCGCTGAAGATGTCACCTGGTAGGGTGACGAAAGCTCAGAGAACACAATCACATCAAAATCATCCAACTGAGCCTCAAGTCTTCTCCATGATATCTAAATCTTACGAGCGGAACACGCCTCTCTTTGTTCTTAAGTAGGAAGACATCGCCAAATGGCAATGATACACCACAGAACAATTATTCTTTCTCCATGAGTGCCTTCATCGCCGACCAGTGTCAGATACAAACCACCAGTCAACTGCTCAATGGGATGGAAATTGGCCGAACAATGTGGAAGACGAATGGTCAAATTAATGATTACTGACACACATTATCGGATCAACAAATAATAAATCTCCACAAAGAAAAAGTAGAGAAAACCCTAAACCACGAACACCTGTCAACGCTGATCACCACAGGTAAGTAAGTAGAAAAAGAAACCTCATCAAATCTCTTCTGACAAGAATCAGTTGCATATGCATGGAAGATACATTAGATTGCAGAGCAGAACTAGAGTGCGTCGGTGGTATAACGGTTAGGACGCTCGCCGATCATGCACATGGTACGAGGTTCGATCCCCGGCCGACGCACTCCTTTACCTCGCTAAACCAGAAATAATGCTGGTGCAGAGGAAAGGTTGGGCATGAGGCTAGCAACCCCATCCTGTAAAATAATAAACACTGCTACAGAAACTTCAAGCCACTAGCTTGAAGCCCTATGTTCCACTGGGGAACGTGAAGGAAAAAAAACTGTTACAGCAAACCAGCCAACAGCATGACGCTCGACGAACATTCAGAATGAAATGTATGTGGCTTTAGTGTGCTCTGAAGATAGCTTCAACTGGCACCTAACGCCATTTCCTCTAATAGTGGTTGGAAGATAAGGTACCACTTAGGCATCCAATAATTACGTGGACAAGAACATAGGAGAGGAAAATAAAAGCTGACCCAACTAGAAGTGATGAAGAGAAACCAAGTGAAGTTGTGACAGTGAAGCTGTTAGTTAGACATGGACTTCATTGACCATTGATAAGCATTCAGACAGCGCCGACTAACAAATGCTGTGCCGAACTCAGGTTCATTCCAGTGTACAAACCAAACTCGCAAAGCCTGTACTCACTCAGACAACCAAAAGCTACTTCTTTCAGAAGAGTGTATTTCACTGGATATAAAAGATATTAAGAAAGTTCATTTCAACAAAAAAGAAATCAATAAAAATCTAATAAACAAAAATGTAAGTAGCAATCTTCATTCACTTTCTCCAGTTTCTCCATCTTCTCGAAATTTAAGTTGGGCAGAAACCTGGACCGTTGACTGGATGAGCTTGTATGTTGTTACTGAAATAAATCGTCAAACAATTACAAAGTAATTTGTAATCAGCTTTGTTATCTCACACATCGAATAACTATTACCGGTAGCCAGTGATAATGCGTATAAAATGTAGTGCTTCTTGTTTAATTGTTATGTTTTGTGTGCATACGTCAGTTCACCTATTCCTTTGGAGCCAGATATATTGGTCATTCGATGCGTGAGCTGCCTGAAAAGGTTCCTGCTCGTGATCGCAGAAATGTAGTAGTTCACTCTTTAGGAGTGCGATATTCCAATGTCTATGGAGCATCGGTCGTTCCATCTGCACAAACACCTTCTTCAAAGTAATCTACGAAGTGCAGAACAACCTATAAAGAGTAATATTCTGTCTTCTCCTTTGCATTGCTGAAGCCTAACGATTCATTTAGGAAAGTCGGATATATACGTACACAAGGAAAATATTGAATCATATCTAATATCATGGCTACAATTGTGTTGATTTCTACTCACTTAATTTTAGTTTGTTTGATTTTCTATTTCCGCATAACTCCCGTATGTCTTTGGGACTCTTATGTTACTCAGTATTTTCCTTCTATTCTATGTGAATCCTCATTAAATAATCTTACTATGTAACTCTGATACACATATTCAACTCCTCATATGCATTGACAAATATCGACAACTATTTTTCCGACAACTCATCATTTTCGGTGCTATCGTCCATTGAGAAGAAATTTACATAAATGCGATTTTACAGCTAACCCGGAGAATGATTTCACCGAAAGGAGGCTCTTTGCTGAACTGTGTTTTGTCTTCAAATTGTTATTTATCGAGTTAGGTGATTTGCTGACAGTTTCAGACACAAAACCAGCAAATTAATCACCAGGGTTAAATGACAGCCTTCACTAGCACCTACACAACATTCATCATGTGCAGTGAAGTCCTCTAAGATTTTCAATACATCCAAGGTGGTAGAATCGTTTAGTGAACTTCACTTTACAATGAACTAATCTAACAAATTTTAAAATTTGACATTCGACTTAACCATGCAACATTCAAATAAACGCGGCTGGATAAATCTTCTAATTTCTGTGCCTGTGCTAATATTACATGCAACAAAGATTAAGTCAGATGAGATTCTCTTTTGGGAACGAAATGGACGTCACATACTTTGCTGCGGGGTCAAGAGACGATGAAAACTTCGATTCAGCAGGGAAAGAAGTTGACAAATTTAGCAGTGAGTATTTCGGATAAAAGGCCATGGCACAAATATATTGCAGTACAAATTAAAAATATGTCTAGAAATGTCTATTTACTTCTATCAGCTTTAACGGATTACACATGAATAGAAGAATACAAGGACTCACTAGATCATTCTGCATCGAAGTTCACCGATTCGTTGTGAGAATTCTTCATTCGTATCAGGGATTTGCGACCATAATCTTTCAGCTACAGCAGCACCTCTAGGCCTGCATATGTATGTCACAGAAATGAAAGAATGTACTTCATTGTAGTAAATAAAGCAAGAAAAATAAAGTCACACTAAACGTTTTTCTCAGGCTACTCAAAAATCAGTCCGTCTTAAACTGGATGTCTCCCTGCATCGTTTCTTGTGTAAGTCTCGCCTATGTAGCATATTCGATGGCGAATAACTCAGTATCTGACCAGCTGTGCCATTTGTTGATGATAAGATGTAAGTCTAAGACAGGCCAGCGTCATCCCAGCCTGAAAATTCAGTAATGGTCGTTTGATATCGAAATCAGTAGGACCGTCAACTCCATCCTTAGCGGTTAACATTCAAAAATAGTGACTGCCAAAAAAGACGATACGTTGAAAACAGTCACAGGAGTACTGAAAATCACAATTCATCTTTATGATATTTGTTTGATGATTGGCTTACAGTGCAGTCGCATCGATTTGTCCATCCTGTTTCATCTGAACCTGAAGGGATATTATTGAATACGCAAGCGACATTTTCACCAAGTTGTCTTGTCGACTCCAAAAATCCCCATATACACTTGGTTCATTTCCACCCAACACAACTCAAACCATTTTATAAGGCGGTCGAAAGCTGATAGCACCAGAAGAACAGTGTGGGATTCACAAAGAGTACTTACCATGCTAGAGTGATCACGTTGGTCTCATCCACACTTGTGCCCCACAGTGTAGCTTCACCACCAATGACTAATGATTCCTCCTCGTCTGAGCCTGTAAAAGACATGACAATTATTATTATCATCGCAGGAAGTTAATAGACTGAATGACAATTAGTGTAATTTGAAAATTCACTGGTGAATGAAACATTTGCAATTCAGATGGTTTTATATGTTAAGGTTTGATGTGTTGCTGTCTTCTGAATGAGAGGAGTTGGCACTACCGAAAAAGTTAGACACTGAGCGCTGATTAAGAAATGGTCAGTTAAATAACTAATTAATTGTGCACTATATCTGAAGCGTCGGAAAGACTAGGGGAACCTTCATCACTCTGATATATTCAGCATAAAGAACAAAATTCGGATTTTCGACACAAATAATAAGTCAGTCACTTCTTATATATGGATCAGAAACTTGCACTGGGCGTCACCGGAAGCATTTCCAGGAAGCTGCAGACTTTTGTCAACAGCTGCCCTCTCTGGCTCGATATCGGAGATCATGTGACCGGCTGGCGAGAAGCAATTAGAAACAAGAAACTCTGCGAATGAACCAATCAACAACCTATTGCACAACAAATATTTAGGAGAAAATGGACATGAATACGTCAAATGCTGAGGAGACCATCGGGTGAAATTTTATACTTGGCCATCGCGGTTTCGTCCCTATAAACGACGGAATATTCTCCTCCAATACATATCCATTTGCAAGTGAAATACCGACAGTAATCAAACACATTATCCCTTATCTCTGCTCCAACCACAATATCAACCACTTTATCTCAATTACAAACATGAAGTTCTGTCAACCCATCGTCCAAACAGTATTTGGAAGCGAGATCAAGATGAAATTTGCACCTACATTTGTGAACAAAATTCATGCTGGAGCTGCAATAACTGCAGGTTTTGTAGTCCAACGAATGATTTGCGTCCAAGACCATTGCCACGAACTCACTTCATAATGTTCGCCCTGTTCTCATCGCTACTGTTAGTCATCACTTTGGAGACCAAATAGATGCTGTGGCATATGCAGCAGATCACAAGGTTAAAACTTTGATGGTCTCAAATTTTCACAGTACTAGTCTAGTTGAGTAACTGATAAATTCTTCTACCGCATGAAATATCCTGTTAGTTGATGTGATCAGAGTGTGTCAGATTTAATAAGCAGCATACCAATCTGAGACAGGATACTGATGATAATGCAAATGGACAATCTGGAAGACCAACTTCATACAACCAACATATTTGCTCAGTTGTTACCTTGACCCTCCGAAGTACGCGGTATTTATAAATGATGTATCAATGAATAATGCAGTAGAATTGTTGGTGTGGAGTGTTCTATTCTTCTGTCTTCATTCACGTGGGTTCTGACAGTCAGAAATAATTGACGAACCAATACTGGTGTCAAAATCACTAATCATCAGTCCTACTACTGACGACAACATAAATTAATTCATCCATCGCTCTTCTTTCGCATCACATTTCGGTTGAAATTACGCAAGCTAAAGTGCTTAGTCGCGAGCTACCTACATATTCTCTTCATTATTTTTGAATTCCTATACGTAAGAATCTTTAGTTGTTATTTCTGTTATCTCATATTGTGCAATTTCAAATTTCCCACCAATTGACATTGTTAAGTGAGGAATAAGCTCGAAATTAAACAAATCCAATAGATAATGTCAACAAATACTTTTGGTTAATGCCACCTTTCCTATTAAAAGCATACGGTAAACCAACTAACCTCCAAATTCTCTGATATCTTGTTCGTAGTATTTTGTCCAATCATATTCATTATGTAGATCACTTAAATCCCAATCACCAGAAACTATGACGTTGAATTTTTTTCCAGTAGCATTTCTGGTATATTCTTTCCAGTGTGAGGCTTTCCAAACATGAATGACTGTGTTTTCGTCACCCTATAAGATGGAACCAAACATTTATGCAACTACTGGTTGTTTAATGGTCGAATACAAATGTCTTTTAGTGAGAGACATTTACGATAAGATGGTAGTCTGGAAAGTGAAAGACACCTTATTCTACGGATGGGCGATTTCGATTAAACGGTGATTACAAGGAGGGATTTCTTAGCTGTCTGAGATGTCTTCCACCTATCTTTGAAGAGGTGTTATGTGATTGTCTATCTTTAATGGAAAAAATGCAGAGTGTGCGACGGCAGGCAATGTAACCCCGGACCATGTGCACGGTCGACGAGCGTCCCAACAGCTGTGCCACCGACGCACAATGGCAGTTGTGAAATGAATACCGATTTATGATAATCCAGAGTAGCGAAGAACGTGAAAAGTATTTCATCCTCTCTGAGACTCGTGGACTAGATGTATCCCCACTCCACTGATAAATAACACGACCAGTGGGACTAAAACTAAGGCATTAACACGTGGTGTCATCTAAGAGCTTAAATGTCATAGAAAACCAATCGAAATGATGCAGTAAGTAGGAAATCCACAATTGTTCAATAGATGAAACTGTCTCTGGTGGTTCACTAATTTATTTTCCACATTGGGACCAAATAACTCAACTCAGTGTGTGTAATGTGAAGATTTCAAGTTCAGGCATAAAGATTGATCTATTCCGCTTGGGTCAGCGGAGTTTACAGAACATGAGAATTCAGCCTGATTTATCATACTTAACCCTATTGTATAACTTTCGCGAGAAAACACTAGTTTACAGTTATACACGCATTGACACATGAGCATTAAATAAGGAAAATGGACTGCATGAGAGCTTTCTATGTTTTCGGTTATAATGTGATTTACACGCTCTCAGCTAAGTTGTTGTTATCATCTGAGTGACTTGACTAGATTACTTACTCTACAGCTGTGAATCTGAAGATTTCAATTCCGTTTCACCTTTGTTCACAGATTCCTAACAGTGTCAAAACACACTTGGTTCAATCTGTGTTTTGAGCAACTTCAGACAGGGTAAGAACACTTTGTGTCCTCATGATTATGCTCGACAGGTGACACTTTGTTTGAGTGGGCTAGTGAAGGCTTCCACCCACAGACGCAGATTAACCTAGAAATCTTCTTCTATATTCCAGCAAGGGATGAGTTTATTTTTCAGATTTTTCTGTACCTCAGAGTTACCGTAGCGATAGGTTGATATTGTAAATCAACCTTTTTCCTTTTAAATGTTAAGGTTTGGCTGATAAGCCAGAAGACCAGATAACAACTCACAGTTGATCATCCAATCACCATCCATGAAACTAACCGACATCGGATAAGTCCAATAGATATAAGACAACACCAATAACAGGAATATGAAAAATATCCCCACCATTGAGATCATGATATGAGAAAGAGTCATCGTGAACAAACAAGGCTTTAAAGTTATGTTAATACTCTAAAATGCTTATGAACAATAGGCGTTTGCTGAACCACAATCCACTTTGTGAAATAAACACATCTGATAGTGTTGTGTGTCTAGACAAAACAATTATTACAAAACACATTTCTCAATACTTACCTGATATCCGTAATCTAAAACATCTTGATATAAAATAGGTGTAATGGCGTTTTCTGAGTCAGCAATACTTTTGACAGTTTCCACAACTTTCGACACGTAATAGTTCAGTAATTGGGTATATTTGCCAGGGAATTCCATTTTTTGTATGAATTCAATTATTTCTGGATTCCCAACCCTAAAGGAAAGAACACAAAGTTGTGTGAGTGACTTGATATGATTATGAGCAATAGTTTGTGCTGGAAACGTCATCAGTTAATATCACTGTATAGCACTGTGTGATTTATCAAAATAAAGTCTTATCTATTATGGGAAAACACAGTAGGTTTATTCTTACCACGTTCTTCGTCAGTGATATTCAGAAACCGAATTTTCTATCAAAATACCTTTCCAAATCACTGACTGATAGCTTGCATTATTGCAGAAGACAAATTCACGTTTTGAATGTCTATTTTCGAAAGAACGGCAGTGGGTAAACGAAACGGAGAACTCTAGTCAGATACAAGGAAGGGCATTCATCATCCGGTAGACAAAGAACGCCTTAAAAGTCATGAAGAATACGTCGTTCCTACTAGGTTACTTGTCTCATTCTTTCAAATACTTCAGCCGCTAACCACCTGTGAGTGCGCATAGCACACTATTTTGTAGAGACCCTATAGCTTGAGTAGAATCTCCTACAGATGTATCATTTCTTCACTTCATATTTGTGACTGTATGAGTGAAACGCGAATTATACAGAAACTCCAGTTGAGGATTTTTCGTTTCACTGATCGGAAGCAGGAGAATAAAATCGATGAGTACAGAAATACTCAGTAGTACATGTAGTAAAGCAAGAATTACATCTAATTCTCTCTTTACATAGTGCAAGTAGAAATAATTCAACAGGGTACTCATATTAGTAATATTGTTCAAAAGAATATAGAACACAAAATTAAGGTTGAAGTAGAAATTTTGAGAGCAAAATATCAATGATGTAAAGGACTAGTGGTGCCGTTTACTTACTTCATGTTTCTCAGTAGATTAGTAGTGACATACCTCGCAATTTTATCACTACATAAAATGAAGTGAAGGTATTGTGAAGTTTTTATTTGTTTTATTGAAACTGTCTGTGCTTTCATTAAGGATATGTGTAACTGAAGACTTCAAATGAAACATTAATGACTCACAATTGCCACCAACATTAACGCTGTTTCATTTTATTCGAAACATGCTTACAAATGATCTGTAACTGTTCAGATTCCCTTACTAAAACCAGTTCATCATGAATTTTATTCAAACAGTTTCATTGAAGGCTGAGAACTATTCTGTCAAATGTCATTCACAAAGCATTCAGTATTGTTTCTGATGTCTAATCGTGACTCAGAGATGATTGGACAAGAATTGTACAGACAAACTGTACGCTTTATAAATACCTTTATTATTTTACTTTCAACTATTTTCCTGAAGGGGTATGGAAGTGTCTGGCGAACAAAACATGAGAATCATTCATTTCAACTTGGCTGACATTCAAACAAATACAAATTTTATGTAGTGATAAAGTATGCCAGATGAGACGAATTCAACCTGCATTCATCTGAAGCAAGAAAACATTTTCCGTAAGAATTCTTTGAGGATTTCGGGATTTCTTACCGTGTCTCCTCAATGAAATGTATTATAAAATATGAGTAAACTCACCAACAGGCAAAATTTATCTCATTTCCCCCAAGATGAATATAATTATCATGAAATCGGCTGGTGACTTCCGTAAACAGATTCTTCAAAAACTCAAATGTAGAATCATTGGCTGGATTCAGTAGAGCCAATTGTCCAGTTGGCTTAGAGTCGTGATAACATTTTGTTAGTAAGTCTGGATATGCTTTTCCCAATGACAATGTATGCGCTACAAAGAAGTATTTTGACAACCGGTAAACATCACTTTGAAAACTTCTGCAAGTATCCATTAAAATTTTCAAAAGAATGGCCACTGAACAAAGAATACTGTTTTCGATAACCTCAACGGTTTACTTATTATTCAACCCCTTATTTTTATTATTTTCATTATTATTATTATTCTTGATTGATTTAAAACTATCCTTTATCAGTAGGATTTTCTTAACTCGCTTCAACACTATGATTATTATTATTATTGTTATTATAACTATTACTATTGATATTACTCTATTTGCAATTCTTGTTAAATTTTCTAATGTCTAATTGTTTATCTAAGTGATGTAAATGAATCGTAATACAATTTATCTTAATTTTGATCTCCCATACTCTCTCTCCCCTTATCTAATTGAACATGACCTGGAAAAACATTCGCACCTGTCATTCTGCATGACAAATTTAATGTAGTTTGTTTACTTAACTCCCAATGTAAATTCAAAAGTATATATATCAGTGCATGTAGAGTATCCAGTTGACGAGTTCTACCGAAATTTGATGAATTCATTAAATCCTGCTTTATTAACCTTTATTGCTTGTTTTAAATTCGTATCGGGAAATAAATGTTTTCAAATAAAACTGTGGAGCCTGATGATGAAGTTATCGAAAAGAGTATTTTTTATTCAGTAACCATTATTCTGAAAACTTTTAGAGGAACAATATTCCTTAGATAAAAAGTGACATGGCTATTCAACAGTGAACACTCCATACCACTCACCATTTGAAATCGATTGTTATTTCGTTTCCTGTGATTACACACAAACTGCACTCCTTCATTCAAGCATAATCTGAACGACTTAAAATGCAGTGATCAAACACTTGACAATTTTACTGACACTTCAACTAAAGATATTCAAGTAATTCGCATTTCGAATTCTTCATCACGTTTATGTGAAGCGATTGAAAAATAATAAATGGAACCATAAACCCACAATGATCCGAATAAAACTGCGGTGTTTTCTCCACAGACAAGCGATAAAGTCTTTCGTCAAATATGAAACTGTCAAGTATCGCAGGCCTAATGCGCTTAATCACATCCCAGAGCTCATATACCTGAAAATATAATATCATGAACAATCCGCATTACAGTTTCAAACCTAGTGCCTCGGCCGAATTCATTGTCCTAAGTTGCATTTGCGGCATTATTTCGAGAACACTATCACACTGACTCAAATATTTACATAATATTATTTCATGTGCACGCAATTGGTGGATAATTACATTATGCCAAATGTCTTCAAACTTATTTACCTGGAGTATCGAATTCTGGAATGATCCGGACTCCACGGAGACGAGCGTATTCCAATAAATCAGACACCTCGATTTCATCATATGTACACTTTTGTGGATGATATGCACCCTGTTGATATTGAAACGAGAATCGGAATAAATTTACAGCCGGAAATTGACTTTACTTACCTTGTCTGAGAGTTCTGGATAGGTGGTTGAGACAAAGGGAAACGATTCGTCATCTGTGATATGCCAATGGAGGATATTCATTTTAACCATAGCCATGATATCCTGAAAACAGAAAATACTATGCTGAATATCATATCTCCTACTATTGTCTTCCGTAGGGTTTCAACTGGTATGAAGTTCCTTCCGGTATCTAAGAGCATTCCACGATGTGAGAATAATGGTTCATCTTCCACAGAACCCTTATATATCATATTCTAGATGAAATATATTATTGTAGTCAAGTTATCAACAAGAACAAAACTCACTCCTTCAAATTCATCTCTGTACACCATCTGAAGTACAGTTTCAAGGGCACGTAGTGCACCCCAAACCTCTTTCGAACTTATCGAGATTTCTGTATCTTCAATGTTCACGCTATCTGCAAAGTGGTGAATGAAATACTTCTTGTGTTGTGACTCACATGATTCGTTCATTTTATGACTCGGCCACAGTTTATCTGCACTTTCGTCACATCCATTCATGATTTCAATTTTCAGTTTGTTTATGACACATTTCTCCTTTTCTTCCTGAGCAATTGGTGGGTGCTGTGATGCAACACGGAGTCGAAATCTTGTCAGTGAGTCTGTGAGTATAAAGCAATTTGGGTAGTTGTGTTCGTAGGTGAGTGTTTGCATCAGGTTGCAGGCTGTTGAATCTTTGTTGTAAACTCTTGGTTTTGGGACTATAGCGAGCGTGCGCCGACTTGCATTACTGAGGAGCAACACAACCACGAACAACGCAGAATAAAAGATCATGATTACGTTTTTCTTTTCTCAGCAGTGTATTTCTCACTCGAATCTCAACAAGTTTTATACTAATTGTGAATTGGATTTTGAACTCATTGGACATCTGATGAGAAAAATATCATCCAACCAAATTAGCGTATCGCCTAATGGTTTGTTTGTGGTTTGTGTATTACTGGAATTTAGATGATTATAATGAATATGATATACAATTTTTTGGGAAATACAAATGTTACTATGAATAATCGTGAGTCGGTGAGTGTTTTTATATAAAGTGGAAATTTCCAACTTAGAATATTCTTTGTGTATATGTATCAGATATTCTCCATCCAACTTCCACGGAATCACTTTATTTCAGCGAACTACAGAGTAACTGCAGAAATTCTCTTCTTTCTAGTAAAGGCCAGTCTTGATACATATCTCACTGGACCAGTATATAAATAGGGCTTAAAATGCATTCAGTAAGCTATGGCTTTCAAAACCTATGCCCGACTCGAGAGTGCTTTAGGCTGTTGAAGTTATTTTATAGTGTGTTTTTCCGACCAGGCTTGGACGCTATTTTACACTTTTCTTCGATCTGGTGACATATACGACGCCAGACTTCATAGTTCAGCCACAATGGTCAAACAAGTTCCTGAAAGCTTCTCTCGACGTTTTGTGACGTTCAGTCTTCTTAACAAGTCGTTCTGCAGAACATTTTGTTTAAAAAGTCAAACCATTCTGATTCAGCTGTTGTTACCAGCATTTGCAGGTTTCGTAAAGAACAGATCAAGTTGTGAAATTAGTACATTCTACCTAGTAAGGTTTATTTAGTGCGAAATGTGAATCACACAACCTGTGATATACAACTGGTGCATACGTGCCATATCTGTAGTTTGGTTTTTCCATACATTTAGTAGTTTATTGATTGAAGTTTGCTTTACTTTCACACGGCAGATTGTTTCCATATTCTCATATGTGTAAGTGCTTGGGTAATTTTATAATTGTGATATATTAATGTATGTTCTCATCTAAACTTACCCCATTCAATGCTGAAATCAACTTTCTTGTACGGGTTGTAGTTACCGCAACAATTTCTGGGCACAACGACCATTCTTATGGTTCACTCATGTGGAAATGTGGTTCGTTCTTTGTCTTATTTACTCGCATGAAATTAAGTCTAACTTAGTTATTGTACAGCTTTGTGAAAATATTATCCACGACAGGCGTGAGATCATCACCGATCCCTCTTCAAAACTTCAGGATCGTTTCAAAGCTACTGTGATAGAAAGAGTTGTGCCTACAGGATCAGTAGTGGGTGGAAGAAGCCTCCCGAGATGTTCATTTTAGGGATATCACTCTAAAAAATTGATGATGAATTCAGAGAGCATGGGGAATCCTGTCAATCTTTCTACATTCACTTTAATAAAAATGAGAGAGAAGGACGACAGAACCGTAGAGGCTGTTTAGGCTGAAACGAGCATTTTGACCACATTATTTAGTAGTTCTTCCTGTCAGAAGGATCTCTGTCCCTCCTAAACCGATGTCATCGAGTTTTGACTCAGAGGCCCATGTAAATATAATTCATCGGATGTGTAGTATTATAAAGGAGATGAGAACAAGAAATTTGTCGCATGATTCCTTATTTATCTGTTGTAGCACAAACTTCTGACCTATTGGGAATAAGCCATCGTATCAAAGACGTTGTGCTGCCCTTACCAAAAAATAAACTCGTTCTTGTACCTTGAACGCCATTCAGGATACATGTGAGGGGCATATTGTGATGACTAACATCTCTTGGGGATTGGAACAAAGACTGTTGTAATCCCCCTACATGGAGTGGAAGAGCATTCCCAGACAGTGTCTTAATTGTCGGGTGAAATTTTCACTTTGAAATTTTTCGTCATTGTGTGACACAGTTAATTATTTATTGCTTAAGTCCAGAATTAAGTGTATAGTGTGTGAAATGTCAAATGGCTTTTGAGGACTTACTCTAAGAAAAACCATTTTACTAATTGCACTCTGAGACAATTCATAGTAGGCTGTGACGAACCTTCATTTAGTAGTCGGAGTTATGTTTGTGTTGGCTAACTCTTAAAATTTTCAATCTTGCCGTTGAAAGTAGAGCAGTGCAAAGAGTTTACTTGTGTCCTACTCCTGGAGGTTGAAGTAGTCATTGAAGTAGGCAGAATGAAATCCGTTTATGTCTACATCAATTTCTTATTAGATATATCACACAGTGAAACAGTATCATTTATTGGATGAAAAGGTTTAAGCGCTATTTATTGTTATTATAAAGATATTTTGTACTTCCCAATGAATGAAAACCATAACGATATTGCTGTTTTCACTGACGTTTCGCAAATTAATGCTGCTAACAGATTTATCAAAGTATTATTAAAGCAGAATTTACAGAATCTTAGCACGTATGATCGATCCCCTTCTACAGCAGTTCACCGATGAAGAGTCACAATATGTAATCCAAAATATATCACATATATTCATAACACAACGAAACATGCCATCTAATCTCATCAAACAAGAATATGAAAACCCAAGAAATCTGGAGAAAGACAAAAGCATCATTATAAGTAAAGCAGACAACGGAAACGTCACTGTGATAATGAACAGCACTTATTATGAAAAGAAGGCGATTGAGCACCTATCTGAAGGAACATACTTACTCACTGAAAAAAGGAAGATATGTGTGGAATTCAACAAAATGAAACTAAATGCAAACAGACTCCTTCAATAAGTGAAACCCGAAAATGGAAATTCTCTCCGGTTTAAATGGAAACCAAAACCTTATGTACCTTCAAGATTCGACGGTCAACCAAAAATACATAAACCCACAGTTCCATTAAGGCCAGTAGTAGATTACACCAACTCACCGACATACGACCTCTCCAAATACTTATTTTCGATACAACAAACACTGCGAAAGGACACTCAAAATATTGTAAGGAATTCATTTGATTCCAAATCCCGAATGGAACGCAAAAAAAATTGATAAGGACATTATGGAGAGCTATAACATTAACTCATGTTATACTAGTATCCCTATTAAAGAAAGTCTTGATATCATTTCCAGCCTACTAGAATCGGATACAGCGCTATCACAAAGATGTCAACTGGACATAAGTGAAATTATTAGGAGCTCTAAATTCTGTCTAGAAAGTAATTACTTTATATTTAAAGAGAATTCAGATAGAAAGACAAATGGTGTTGCTATAGCCGCTGACCTCTCCGTGAATAGATTCGCAGATAACATCCTTTCAAGCATACTTACTCCTAAAATATGGTTAAGATATGTAGTTGATACTTTTGAAGTGCTAAAACGACATCTACACATTTCATTCTTGGAGAAAATAAACTGTGTATCTCCCAGAATCCAGTTTACTTCAGATGCAGAATCAGACGTCGGTGAACTACCAATTCTAGACTGCCTAGTTAAGAGGAGGGAAAATGGACATTTTGGTTTATATGTATTCAGGAAGAAAACACACTTCAATAATTTTTTAGACTTCAAATCATCACACCTCATCAGTGAAAAGTATCAGTTGTTTCAAGTCTTTACAGTCGAGCACATTCTCTGATATCGGGTGAGAAAGAAAAAGAAGTAGAAATATCAAACATTACTGAGACTCTCAAACGAAACAACTACCCAAACAACTTCATCAACAAAATCAACGCTGACATTAAGTATGGTCGAAAACGCATTCAGAAAACATGGGCCTCAATAGTTGTCATTCCATATAAAGTGGAGGCGTCAGACGATATAAGGAGAGTACTCAATGAGCCAGACAGCAGAGTTTTTCAAAACATCAACTACACTGCGAAACTACCTTGCCCATATAAAACACCAAATCCCTAACGATTCTCTATCTAATTGTGTCTATAAAATAAAATGCTTGGAATGTGATGCAATATATATCAGACGAACATCTCGAGAATTCAAAATCACGAGAAATGAACACCCTAGAGCATCTGTTCGACCACTAAGAAATCCAGTTGAGCTAGAAAAACTTAAAAAAATCATCAGCTGTAAGTCTACACACCAAAGAATCCAGCCACAAAATTGACTTTGACAATATTGATATAATCCAGAGATATTTCAGAAATCACAAAGAGCTTCTAATACCATCACAAGTACATCCAAATTAACTGGAAAGGAACGCTGGAATAAAACAAATTTTTACCTGGTTACAACCTTCCTCTTCCTCATGAAGTGACACATTCAACACAGATGTGATAAGCAATTTCGCTATGTAAGCAGGCGCTGCTTCTATAATTTTACACAGTCTACACCTGGTATTATTATTTTTACCAGTTGGCTGACTGAACAACGCAGAAATGCCCCATGCTGATGAAAGATGACTTAGTTGTTATAAACAAGCTAACATTTTTTGAATTCTGGTTGTATAATAATACTTTGATAAATTTATCATTTTGTTTGTTTTTCATTGATTGGGAAATACAAAAATCTTTATTATAATGAATATCATATACCCAATGCCCAAATTTTTTCAAACCGTTAACAGTGAACTTGGTTTGGACATTTATAACAATTTATTGTTCATAATCATATCCATGATCACCACATGACTTAGAAATTTGATTTTTATAGTTTCTTTGTTCTCATCTATCTGTTGTAGGTGCATTGGAATTTTCCAGACATATGGCGCAGCATTACATGCCGTTACACACAACCATACAATAGGATGAGAGGAGTTGATAGTGGAAGCTCTATTTATCGAATAAAATGCGGACACTTGTAATGGGAATGATTCAACACCCAATTTATACATCTAAAAAATTCCACTACCTCTACGACAGATAGGAGAGAACAAAGAAAACCCATAGAACTCAAGTTTCGAAGTCGTGTGATTATAATTGATATCATTATAAACCAGAATAAATTGTGTTCAAACCCTTGTCATCTAGAAAGCAGCAGACATTCATAGTGACCATACTACGTTGAAAAAACGGTTCTCTTCCAATCCCCGAAGGTAAGCAATGTAGGGCCCAGTTAGTACTTGATGAAAAGGTGCCTCGATGGAAATCCCAGGTGTAGTTGACCTTTCAACACACTGATAATTCCACATTGTACTTAAAGCACTGTTTGTAATATAGTAGGGAGTGCCATATGCTGTTTTAAAGTACTCCTAACAGAAATGCCAGAGGTGTCTTTCTTAACCAAATTACCACTTCACTGTTTTGCCTCAAGGAAATAGCTGTTCAACTGACAACTACTCAGTGTTGATGTGTGACTGAATAGCCCGAGTGACAAATGAAGCAAACAGGCTATTCCACATAGACAACGAAGTGGTGTTTGTAAGACATGAGAGAAGATTTCAGTGAGTTGAGTGACGGTGAGAATTTGATTACATGGTAAGTGACATCTTCAATGAAAAAGGGTATACCTTTTTGTATCAGCAATTATATGGTTTAACTATTTGGATGTCACAGCAATATCGACCTCAGCTGAGCTGCCGGTTGGAAGGTCGAGAATGCATGTGCATAATCAAGAAGTACAATGGAGGAACTGATAGATTAATTGTTAGAATGCTTCAGCAGCGGTTACTATTTGAAAAGACAGAAGAATGAATTCATTTAAGTCAAACGGAGTAGTTGTGCTTATTTCAAGAACCACACCTCTGTGTGAATACCAATATATTGATGAATCCGATTACATTCGGCTCTCTGGCATCTTTAAACATCTGTTGATTTTGCCGCACATACCTTACCACTAAGGTTAGTGGTCTCGGTGTTGCCGTTGTATTTCCTAGAGTCTCCGATTTGGGGATCCGAAAACCAAGGAGAGTAAGATAATAGCGCTCGTTAGTAATCACCTGTCTTCCAGAAAGCGTTTGTAGGTTAAGTCGAGTATCTGAAGTATTCCCTCTAGTTCGGCTTTCGTCATATTACTGAAGATGGCCGTTGACAAGATAACATGTTTACTTTCTGCATGAGCATTTGCTTTAAAAGCGACACTATGAGATAGACAATATAAATAGTGTGATGGTGGTCGAATAAGATAAGAATTGTAGATTATAGGGATATCATATTGATTTCACCCATTGTAGGGATCCAGATTACAGATGCCCTAGTGCTTATTGTTCGAATGTGAATGGAATCAATAGGAAGCAATTATGTGCATGGAAAAACGGTCTTTCAGAAATTATCGAAGCCTTGCCGAAGTCCACCACCACATTAACTACTTTCGATTCAATGTGTAGTGTTATAATGAGCTGCCTTTAAAAATGCTGCATTCTTTTTCTTTTAAGTTACGAACTCCCATGTATATTATAACCGAGAAGCAGTTCTATACAGTGGAGAATCTTGGCCTAGAGACTTAGAAAAGATGAGTTTCCAAGTATTATCATACAATAGTCGGTATAACTTGAGAGGAAAAACGTATTGATATTAGTGTTTATAGTTAATGAAATTCAGATCACTGCAGTAAAGGCGGAGATATTTTTATTCGAAAATTGAACGAACGTTAAATACAAATGCAATTGCGAAAAACTGTGAGTTCTCTTAGATCTGTTATAATCTCAGATCGGTGTTACATGATGTGAGTTTAACCTGGACCACAAGGGTGTCATGTGAGTACACCAGCAAAACTGCATTGGATCAGTTCAAACCGACAACTTTAAACGATTGGTCACACTTACAAATAAGCAGATAATAACTGCCTTGTTGTGTTCTATCACATGCATGCAGCCTAATTATTGAAATTAAATTGAAGTGGAGACTGGTGAATGTTTCTGCATACTTTCCCGCCTATCTTTTTTATTCCTTCCCGTTCCCAGTGGAACATAGGGCTTCAAGCAAGAGGCTTGAAGTTTCTGTAGCAGTGTTTATTTTCACAGGATGAAGTTGGTAGCCTCATGCCTAACCTTTCCCCTTCACCAGCTTTGGTTCTAGTTTAGCGAGGTTTAGCAGTGTGCCAGCTGGGGATTGAACCCCGGACCATGTGCATGGTTGTCGAGCGTCCCAACCGCTATGTCACCGACGCACTTCTCTCCTATCTAGATGCACTAAATTTAATTTTGAGTTGCTCCTCATTTGATTGCTACTCAGTCTCTCCGTCAGAAATGATCTCAGTCCTGATTATGACATTTGAAAATAAAACTTCATCAGAATTCAGTTCGATGCATGCACTCACTTCCAACCAATCTATCCGTCACACGTCACACGGAAAGATGAAATTTCAACCTCACCTACTATCTTATCCGCCAATTTCTCAAAGTGTTGAAGCAGCAATGACGATGTGAAAGACATGGTATGGACGATTTGATTTGATAATATGCAAGTAAATTTTGGCTCAGCCATACAATGGAAGAATCATATGAGTCCTGACTCAACATAATTCAGTCACCACTTTGTAGATGTCGTCTCCACAAAAGACACTGAATCACCCACTAGTTTCAAGAAATTTTTAGGATGGATTTCACACTTATAGAACGACACGTCAGTCATCTTACGAACATGTTTTTCCTGAGAAGTTTACTGACGTCATTGTTCATCCACTGTATCTCTGGTACCGAAGACAAATCACACAATTATTCTGCAGAGAATTGTTTGATGTTTTCAATATACTACTAGAACCTCGAAGTCACTAGGCCATAAATTCGATTTCCCTAAAATTGACTGACTGCAACCCTGAGAAAGTACTCAAACTTCAGCGAAACACTGTTAAATATGTGGGATTAATGTCGATATGTACACACTTCGTTTTGTATTGTGAACAGTTACAGTGATAATTATTCACTGTAATTTGAAGCACACAAGTGTAGGAAACCAAGGTGATCGTTCTATTTCACTCATGCATTTGTCTAAGTGTTTGCCTAAGAAGGGTTTCAGTATTACACTTATATATGCAATAAGCCTCAATATATTTCAATGATTTTCTTACGACAATAAAAGCTTACAAAATGACGACTATTATTCAGTAGGAATAAGTATGAAAAAACACACCGAATAGTTGTGGACATAAACTAAGTGATGCCATAGAATGTTCGACCATTCTAACACGTATCACTACAATCTAACAAAATACTTTTCATAAAAGAAATAAACACTCAAAACTGTTTTTTTAACACTAGAATGTAACTATGAGTTCAAAGATTAAGACTTATTTTGTTTAATGATTAAACTGACACCACATAAGTTAGAAGACTCAGTATGTCTTGTTATTTTTTCTCCCTCTGTTTCTGTTCAGAGTTGGTTTCAAAGTGCACACATATTTCAGTGGAAAAACAACTAATACGACTATTTGTTTTCGAAATGAAACACGTTTTTTGAGCCTACTTGGTATTTATACATGAATAACCACTTCAATGAATGATAAATTGGCACAGATTAATAACTAATACCACACGTTTTTTCGTTATATTTTTCACAAAAGTATCGTTTCAAAATAAGTTATTTCAAATGATTTAGCCTAAATCTCAATGAATCCCTGAATTCACTATGCAGGTTGTAAAATGAAAACAAAATTTGCATGACTTTTGGCATTGAATAGAAACTCCTCATCCCTACCTAATAACACTCAACATTAGCATACCTAAAATGAGGAACTCGTTGGAACAAGGTTCTAGAGTAGGAGATACCAGTGTTGAGACTGGTCGACAGACGGCATTTGGACAGTCCACGCCCAGATTGATGGATAGTCATTCCTTGTGTCAGTAGCAAGGCGCATAAGCACAGTAGCTGACACAATAGTGAAGGGAATTCATCTTTACAGAATTCTTCAACCAGATCCCATCGACGCTGGTCATTCCCAACGTCTAAAGCGCATAATAACAATTTTAGCATTTGTTCCTCGACTTATGTTCATATTAATCATGTTTCACAAAAGTTGCTGTTCAACTGAAATTACCTGTAATTTTTATTTAGCTTAATTGCTCATTAAACTGTAGTAGAGAACTTGACTAACTGAAATCAAGTTGACTCGATAGGCAGATTCCATTTTATTCTTCCTTTAGTGTGAATCAACTGACTCAGTAGGGAAATACAACACTGCCTAATCACTTATCGATCGCCTAATTGATAAATACACTCGATCGTTCCACTTGAAGAAGACGTATAGGAATAATAAAAACGTATATTTTCAAGACATTTTACATGAAAGGCGCCAGGTTCCAGATGCCAACAATATTGCACATGAAGTAAGGGTTACTTACACGTCCATTATTTATACAGGCATATATGTTGTGTGACTTTTAGACTTATATGTAAGATGACAGCAAAGCGTGATTCATTTGGAAATGAAGTTATGCGATTTTCATTCCACAAGTACATTTTCTAAGTGAAACAAAGACATGGGATTTTGAAAGTGTGCATTATGTGAACTGACAAGACAAAATGGATGGATTGGTGTCCAATTATAAAACGTTTCCGGATCAGTAGACCAGCTTCCACTATTACGGTTCTGGATAGAGAAATGAATGACTCTACATAGTCCACGCAAATATCAGTGATTGATTGAGCGTGCAAGTCTTTATTCATGTTAATTGTTCAACAGTGAGTCAAACTGTCAAAGATTTTATGCACTTCATCTACTGGATATTTTCTCGACTTTCAACTTTTTGAAGTCAATTAGATTGAAGCAAACAACATTTAATGAAGTGTTAATCGGTGTTTGGCTACAGTGAATTTGTATCGAATGTTTTCAAATTATCAAGTATTGGTTTCGCAGGGACTTTACTTTGATTTTTTTTTCCTTCACGTTCCCCAGTGGAACATAGGGCTTCAAGCTAGAGGCTTGAAGTTTCTGTAGCAGTGTTTATTTTACAGGATGGGGTTGCTAGCCTCATGCCCAACCTTTCATCTTCACCAACATTATTTCTGGCTTAGCGAGGTAAAGGAGTGCGTCGGCCGGGGATCGAACCCCGGACCATGTGCATGTCGGCGAGCGTCCTAACCGCTATGCCACCGACGCACTTACTTTGATTGATTGGACGGTTTTATGATGAGCTGACATCAGTTAGAGAACCATTGGAAGACAATGGGAAGTACTGGACAGCTGTTTCGTCAGCCTAATTCGGAAATCTACATCAGTACGCACCCACGGATAGGGTTCTAACCAAGCACCTTCTGGTTACAGGGCTAGCGAGCTCGTGCACAATGACGTCACTGGAACCCGATCGAATGGCCAGCCAGCCCGTAAATTCTAACTTCTGCCAATTCATGACATAGCGCGAACACTCCACAATGTCTTGTTTGATGAGTTACTGCCTCATCTTGAACCTGCTGCATCCTACCGCTCACAGCTTCCCACAAGAACTTCAGGTCAACTGACTGAAAATGGCATCCAATACAGTCCTAAAGGAGGTCAGTCGTGAGGCTGAATAGCTCAGTGGTAGCGTCTCTGACTATAGCACTGGGTGACGCAGGTTCGAATCTCAGAAGAGACATCAGTTCCTTCAAAGTTGCAGATACGCGTTGATGAGTGCCAACTAACACGAAACCCAGGTCCAAGGCTTCCTGCCGATCACCTTCAACCACCTAATACCAACAAAATCATATTGTACCTTCCCGGCTATGTTTAATCAATTAATAAGCTGGCGTGTGTGTCGGTGGCACAGCGGTTAGGACGTTTGCGGATCGTGCACATGGTCCAGCGTTCGATCCTCGACAGGCGCAATCCTCTATCTCGCTAAGCCGGTTATGAAGGTGGTAAAGAAAGAAGGTTGAGCATGAGGTTAGCGAACCCACCCTGTAAAATAAAATATCAACTTCAGAGCTCTAGCTTGAAGCCCCAAGTTCCACTGGGAACGTGAAGGAATAAGAAAAAAATAAGCACGCACTTTGTATTCAATGGAGAGTCACTTCATGTCTGTGAAGCGAAATTAGGTGACCTTAAATATGCACAGTGGTGGGATTCCACCGGAATAATTTTAAGCGGCCATAAGGAGTAATTATCAAAGAACAACTGCTCTCCTCTCACAAACATCAGAATTACTTATTAAAGATTCTGCATTGAGATAGGATTGAGAGAGTGTTGGGCGGAACACCTGAGAAAGCGTATTTCTAAACAGAGAGCGAGTATATTCCTCAAACAACAATGTATTCAACTGGATATCAGAAGTCTATTAGAAATTCATTCTACATAGAAATCATTCAGATATCAAACAAAAATAAGTGAATTACAATCTTCAGTAGAATTCCGCGAATTGTTCACGTTAAAATGGACAGAAACCAGGACCAAGAACAGGGTGAGCTGGTATGCCGTTCCTGAAATCAAATGTTAAATAAATAAAGAAAAGTCTGCTGTCAGCTACATATATAAAGTTATTGTCGGCAGTGTTGTTTCACACGTTGAATAACAGAAATTAGAAAAGCGATGGAGTCAGCAATGAAGCGTCATCTGTATATTCTCCTTCAACATTTGCAAAAGGACTATTTCTTGCTGAACTGAAACGATTGTTAGTCAATGAACTGGACATTTTCGCTGACCACCTTAGATGTATCACTGCTCTACTTAAAATTCCGTGTTAAATGCACTGTTCTCTAGCACTTCAGCAGTGAATAACCAACCCCATGATGTTTAGTAAATCGCAGACACCAGGATCTTTTCCTGTAAATGCCATTGTTGCGTGCAGACTAAGTTTTTCATTGAAAAATATACCTTTGGTTGAATCAGAAGTGGGGATAGTTGAACTGCTAAACTATCCATGTTTGTACTGATACTATTTGAAATAAATCAAATCAGTCGAATCAATTTCTGTGCTAGAAACAATTAAAACTAACTTCTTATACATTGTGGGGATCAGGACCAGGTGACGATTAACATAATTGTTCAGCAATAACGTAATTGACCATTACGTGATGACTGTCTGTGTTGTTCTGTGCACAGAAAACAGGGTATTATTATAAGATTCAGAGATCGTGACAGGCGAGAGTATCCACACACTGCACATTCATTCACAATATTTCATTCCTAATGTAAAGTATTTATGTCGAGTGTTCAGAGTTCTTGGTGTCCTCTCTTAACCACGACATGCCTACCATCTCTGATAACATTCATGTTTGGGAATTTTAGATATGATCAGTTATCAATTCGTCAAATAGTTTGTCACGGAATAATTCGCTAGCACCTTACTTGATGACACCGAATCTCAACGAAAGGAGATAACTGACATAACCATATCACAGTGTTCCATTCATAGTTGCATCGAATGGCCACAGAACCACAATGCTTAAACAGAATATGCATGACTGTAAGTTGAGGGAAACTCACTGGCGCATTCTGCATCGAAGTTCATCCAATCTCTTTCCGAATTCGTCTATGCTGTCAGGGCGTTTCGTCCAAAGTTGTTCAGCTGTAGCAGCACCTCTTGGCCTACATATATATCACAATGATGAGAAGAAACACACAGAAAACCGTGGTCAGCGAGGTGAACTAAAACACATCGCGTTGACGTTTTGTCTTAACTTATTCAATGTAGCTCGGTAGTGCATTGAATGTAATTTTAGCAAATTAATTAGCTAGAAAATTCTCATCTGTGAATCATATGTCCTGACGTTTCATGAAATGAACAAACGTGTCACTCGATTTCTCGTCAAAGGTGTCTTTCATAGACAGGGAAATGCAACTTTATTGGGAACAAAATCCCACAGTCTAGATATTCAGTCATTATGATTCCATATGGCAATTCGAAGAAAGCGAATTCAAGTCGAAGTTGAACTTCATTTTCACGGATCACGTGTAGGTATGTTGTCTGTTGATACCAGGTGTATAATTTAAGGAGCCTAACGAATTATTACTTTTCAACCTTTTATGATATTGGTTTGATGTTGGCCAATAGTGAGTTTGAGATGAAGTCATCATCCTATTTCCAACATGTCGTCATCTAAACTCATAGTTATGTTAATGGGTTTCAATTTTCAGATTTTGACTGAAAATCATCACCGAAACATTTTGAAATTTCCTGTCCTAAACAACATTTTGATTCACAATTGAGATACCTTCCAAACAATGATTTTGGTGAGAATAATAGGAAGACATAGTGAAGAGTACTCACCACGCTAAAGACATTATATTCGTCGCATCCACACGTGTGCTCCACAGTGTAGCTTCACCTCCAAAGACTGAGTATGCTTGCGTAAATGAGCCTGTAAACAAAATGAAAAGTGTTATTTGCTTGGGGAACCGATGAACTCAGTGAGAAAAATCGACTGGATTTCAGAAAGTCAAGTCCGCACATTTTGCTGATGAATGCGACAGATAGTTTTGCAGGTCAGCTGCCTTGACTAATTGAAAATTTCTGTTAACTACTGTTCAACACTCAAAATATAACGCAGATTTCCTGCAGCTTAACCAGGGCTTCTTTCCAAACTAAAGAGCTACTCACATAGCGGGTCAAGGATAAATTGCTAACGATGGCCTCAATAATGTGCGTCTGCAAATTAAAAGTTGAAATGTCTCTTATTGCATAGGGCATACTCAGTGATCTTCATCCAGGTGAGCACAAAAGTGTAATTCTACCTTTGTATAATGGAGCTAAATATGTTTGAATAGTGTAATCTTAGCAACCTGTCCGGAGAAGGCATTCTCGATGATCTCCGATGTCCTTGGAGACGTTTGTAATAGAGTCCAACTGGGTTTTCTGTCAGTCAATACAAGAGGACCCAGTTTCCATATCTGGATGAGGCGTGCGCAACCTCTTTATTCACCTCAACCTCCTACATTTATGTTGAAAATTATCACTTGAAATCCCAATTCCATTTTTTCTGTTCTCCGTTTCATTAGCGACTTTCTACAGTTTCATGATCTTTTGTATTATGTCAATTGACCAAGGTTCACGTAATGTTCTTCAGATTCGTTGTTTTATTTACACGACGCGTTTCATTCCACTTTATTAAATTGTTCATTACTCGATAACGGTCCATAAATAGCACATTTTTATTCCCACTACACCAGTGATATGACTTTTTACTTATCATTCTTATCTGTCACATTTGAACTTAAGTATAGCGTATTTGTATCTGCGTGCTTATTCTTCAATGATACCCAATTTGTATGTCACACTCCCGACTAAACACATCCCTTGAAACAGATACTGTTTTCTTGATTATATATATACAAAGATAGCACTAAGCGAATCAATTTCATGTTGTCTCATGTTCCTATTGATCATACACATGTCAAATGATAATCAAAACGCAATGACTATTATATCACCTCATACTTCTGTTATGATACACTTTCTGATATAATTCCCAATTACCTTCAATGAAAATTATTTACCAACAGGAATGGATTTGTAACCGAAGAGGCTGAGACATTTACTGAAACTGAAATTGTCCACTTCTATTATTCTTGTTTTAAATGTATTCTGAGGATGCCCAAATTATTAGGATGCCCTATTGTCCAACGATTTCGAAGAAGCAGGACCATCGATAGATTTAATTATTCAGTTCCCTTAGAATGAACTGGTGTATGCTCACTGTAGTCTATAAATACATACACTAATGAGTCAGTCGTATATTAATCAACCCTACCGAAACAGCTCAGCTCGTATTTTCACACGTCACTGGTGATGTCCACCAGCGCACTATGATGGCATTAGTTTTATCCAGTAACAGATGAATTCTTTCGTCACATCAGATTATCGCATGGAATAATTTGATCACATCGTGGAACAGTATGTCTTTAGATACGCTACTCAGTGGAATGTCATCTTATGCACAACATGCCACACATAATGTCTGTCATCAAACTTTTACCAGTCTAAATAGAAGTTAGAATATGTTTGCAATGTAATGAAAAATGAATCTGCCTCCTAATTACTTAATTAATGCTCTCCGAGGAAGAAACTATTCTAACTCTGTAATCAAGGTACCATCGAATTCCTTTCAAACTACAGAAAGGATCTAAACAGGATATGTATTGTCGTAAGGATGAAATGAGTGCATGTCTGAATAGGAGTAACAAAAATTGCACCAAAATGTTCCACAAAAATTACATTCATAAAAGCAGGATCAACGCAATCTGAAAAGTGAATAGCGAGTAAGATCATCAGTGGCATTGATGTTGGTTCACTTCTGGGTGAAATGATGCAACACTGTAAAATTTACAACATTTTCCTTTCCATGCACAACATTGTCACGTGTGTTTTGCCGAATGTAGATTTTTAGTGACAGCGAAACAGACATTAATGTTTATCGTTACAACGAATCCGATGTTGAGACTCAAACCTACTTCATTAGGTCAAGACTCTTCAGTGAATGTTTGCTCTGGGAGATGCGCTTGTTCAGCATTTATGAATTCGCAGTGAAACCATTCATCTCAAAAAAATGAAAAGAACAAAGAAAACAAAATCCACAACTAGATCTACAAATCCCGAATATTACACAATTCCTTAATGACAGACTCCTGAGTTCAATGTGAATGTCCCATTGACTTCCACTATATATGTTTATATATATGTTGCGGTTAATATGCCGACATACTGTACAAAGTCAAACGACTCACACTTCTGACTCAAGAAACAGCATCGCACTCTCTGCAATCATTGTGAATCCGTGTTCATTTCAAGACTGTTGCATAACACAGGCGAAGCGAAACTTGCAACACACCCAGATAAATGTCATCAACACATAAATTTGGTTCAAAGAAGTATTTGTTTCAGACTACGCGAAAATTAACTCACCCCCGAAATCTCTGATATTCTGTTCATAATATCTCATCCAATCAAGATCATTTTGTATGTCATTGAGATTCCATGTACCAGAAACTATAACATTATATCCGTCTCGAGTGGCATTGTAGACGTATTTTTGCCAATCTACAGTTTTCCAGACATGAATGATTGTTTTACGGTCAATCTGTTAAACCGAATGAAACATTTGTAAAGTTAGTGGTATGAACATCAAACTGATATAACTATTAAGATTAATTTGAAAGGAATTATCGGTTGATTGTTATTCTGGAAATTCGGGATGGCGCATTATCGAATGGATGAAGCATTTCGTTTACAGGTTGACTGTATAAAGTTATTTAACCTGAGATCTCAAATTTTCTGATGCCTCTTTTCAGAGGTTTGTCAGTCATTTGACATGGATAAAATATGCAACACGTTAGATTTATTCAACCGAAGAATAAAACTAAATCACCTCTGTTCTTTATTCATCAAGTAAATTTTCAAGATGATTAGCGAACTTAAATTGAACTAAATAAATGTTGATTTGATTCTCTTCATGTTTGTTAACAGTGAAAATGTAGATACAAGTTTCTTTCCGTCCAAGACTCATCAACTAGCGGTATGATCACTCTAATGAAAGACAAGTTTACCACTGGAACTGGGAACAAAGATAAAAGCCAGGATGTCTGTTCTGGAATCCCATGTGTCAACAGACACTCACCACAGAAATATAGAGAACGAAAATTTCCATTAACGAAGTGAAATCCTGTGTCCTGTCCAAAGTGAATAATCACATGAAATAACTCCATTTATCAAATACAACCAGATGAATTCACGATCAAGCACAGGGATTGTTCTGCTGTATTTAAGTCGACTGGGTTGTGAGAGTGAGAGAGCTTAGCCACACTCAGCATGACAGACTCCACTAGACAAGTAATAAGAGAAAATATTCTCCTATGACCTTACATGAAGTATCACCCAAACACAGCATTCGGCGAACTAGATCTGTTTCCCTGATGGTGATGAGATAGATGGATTATTTTATCTCTATCTCAGCCAACATGGAACAAACGTTTTAGACGTGAACTAACATAACTTGAAAATAAATGCTTGCAATAATCTGTCATTGAAGTATTCTTCAAAATATATGACTGAATCACAACATTACTCCTTATCGTCAAGTAAAAAGGACTGTCAGTGGGATACAGATAATCATCACTGAATATCGAGTGTAGTGATCTAATTACAAGCATATTTTCCAAAACTTACTTCACGTTCACCACGATAACTCTCCTGGTACACAATTGGAGTGATCGGTAATTTAGGGTGTTTCGTCATGTTCCTAACAATCTCAATAAGTTTCACAAAGTGATATCTATGTAACTGGTAATAATCCTCACCGAATTCCATTTCTACCATGAATTCAATTATTTCCGGATTCGACCGCCTAAAATGAACAGGAAGACAATAAATAAATTTGTTCCATGTTCTTGTCGATGATTCAATTTAAACTGCCTACAAATAAAGAGCAGCAATTTAAATCCTCCGTTAATCTACATGAATTAATTGTTAAAATACAACTTGATCAGAGATTGTTGATGAGGATTTTCTATTCCACTCAATGGAAGGAAGAGAATGATATAGAGGGGTGCTGTAATATTCAGTGTTCTACTGAAGAAGAAGAAGAAGAAATAGGCGTGTCTTATGGATTCGTTAATGTTAACCAATCAGAAGAGGAATGATGTGGGATTAAATTTCGCAGGCGATTTGTCGCCACCATGTTTGACTGCAATAAATGTTTTGCAACGCGCCAGTAATAACAGATAAATGGACAGTTTAATACAAAAATATATTTTAGTAAGTCGACCACTCAGCTTTAGAAACGCTCGAAGGTTGTTGTACACTGTTTCCTGTACACAGAGTTTTCGACTCAAGTCATCAGACTTCTTCAGCACACACTTCAAAATGACGTCACGGCAACACTATAAGTGGTGTTTGCTTTCATATTACTAGTAATTCTACAAATTGGCAACTCAAATGCGGTGAAGTCTCATTGAAAATACCATCCATGTCACTTCCTACTGCTTAAATCGAGAGTTGTTCTTCCTGTTGCTCCCAAGGAATAATCATTAAAATGTAAATGAATCGATGAGAAAACTGTTGAAATGAGACTAGTTCAGCGCCTGTTAATCTGAGACAGATAAAAGTATGCCATCAGTTTGAAATGAAAATATGGCGATGCCATAATATTGATTCTATATTTACTCTTATGTAAAATCAACAGAACTCACCAGCACGCATAATCAACCTCATTGCCGCCAAGATGGATGTAATTGTCATGAAATGTACTGACGATTTCTTTGAAGAATTTCTCCAAAATATCATACAAGGATGAATTGGCTGGATTCATTGGACCCAACTTTCCATTTGATTTGCCACCGTCATAACATTTGGTTAGTAAGTCTGGATATCCTTTCCCCCATGACAATGTATGCGCTACAAAAGATGATTTTGACAGTCAATGGAGATCATCTGTACAATATCTCGACAAATAATGTCATTGAGATACAAAATACGATGATTAATGCATTCACCGTCTGAGATTGATTCGTTTCCTGCTGTCTGAAATTATACCTTATTCAATTCATATAAGACAAGTATTTCAGACTAACTACATTGGTCCATTCAAGGATCAACTACAAGACTTTGAATGCGAACATTGGACCAATGATATTCACGTAGTTCACTGGTCGGATAATTCCGCATATTGTCTGGATAATAGTTGGCGACTGAACAGAATCACAAACTGTGAATTTTTCACAACCACCTTGGGTTTATAATTTCCAGCAAAATCAAACCTGATAGGTAACTCAGCATAGGTAAACGCCTTTCATCATCTCCTTGTTTCAACACACATTCAAACACAAAATCATGCATAAACTGCACTATATTTATGATGACTATGTTGAATTGGTTGATAGACAGTCTACTTTCAGCATCATTCCAAGAGCATGTTCATACTGATTCAAATCTTTGCATGGTATTATTTCACTTGAACTCACATGATGGACAATTACATAATATTAAAGATATATATTTAAAATTACCTACCTGGAGTATCAAACTCTGGAATGACACGAATTCCACGTTGACGGGCATACTCCAAGAGATCATTCACCTCTCCTTCACCATATGTGCACCTCACAGGATGATATGCGCCCTGTTGTAGTTTAAAGAAACATTTCGATCAATAAATGAACTGATTTTCACCTTACTCACCTTCTCTGACAGTTCCGGACAAGTAGACGAGACAAAGGGAAATGATTGATCATCCGTAATATGCCAATGAAACACATTCATCTTGACCATGGCCATGCTATCCTGGTAAGAGAAAGTATCATACCTACTATTGCACTTCTTACTATTAGTTTCTTCAGGACATCAAGTGGCAAGAAGTATCTTGCAGTATCTATCAGCATTCCACGGTGTACGAAATCTGGTTCGTCCATCAACGATCCTTGAAATATAACATTCTATATGATGAAATGAATTAATGAAATCAAACCAAAGGTAAAAACGAAACTCACCCCTCCATCTTTTCCCTGGTACACCAATTGAAGTATGGTCTCAAGGGCGTGTAAAGCACCCCAAACCTCACTGGAGTCTATGGTAATTTGTGATTCTTCTATCTTCATAATATCTGCAAAATGGTGATTGAATTAGTCGTTATGGCACAACTCACATGATTCATCAGTTGATGGAGTTAATGATGGCCATAGCGGACCTTGCCCTTCGTCACATCCCCGTACGATTTTGATATTCAGAGTGTTTATATTGCATGTGACTTCAACTTTTTCAGAAATTGATGGATGTTTCAATTCCAGACGATTATGAAATCTCTTCTCAGCTTCTGACAATATATCGCATGAGGAATAGCTGTGTTGAATGTCAAGTGGGCGTTTTAAATGGCAAAGTGTCGAAGATTTTTCGTAAAGTGACGGCTTCGGAACTGTTGCTAATGTATAAAGTGAGTTATTCAGCAGTAGTGCAATCAAGAACAACACAGAATTAAAAATCATGATTTCTCTGTTCTTGTCAATATCTTTGTTACCTCAATCTCAGTAGATTTTATGTTAACACTGAAATGGACTTTCATCTCATCTGATATTTAATGACAGAATCATCACGCAATCACATGAGTATTTTATCTAAGTACTTGTATTTTTCGACCGAATATGGTTACCGTGGTCTTATAAACTGTACTGATTGATATGAGTGGTTTACAACTACTCATATCAACCAATCAGTATTATGTAGGTTTTGTATGGAGTGAATACAACTCCCAACAGTTGACACACACATGGGTTAACGTCTTTTATGTCAAGCCATGACTATAAAACTTCGGCTGATTGTTGAGCAGTGGTAGTTAGAAGTTTTAGATCCTAATGGGGAATACGCAGCACTTCAACTAGAACCACCTGTCAAGTTTTCAATAATTTGAACAACTTTCAATAATTCATATGCATTTCTGGTAAAATAGAAACCAGAAAACTGCGTCCAGGTAGCCAGTGCTTGTCTCAAGACAGTCTCACAGGTAATAAAAGAACACCAAAAGCATTCCAGGCGTTCAAATTTTGGTTTGACCATTTTATCATAGTAGAAAAGCACAACAGTTTAAATCGCTTCTCCTTATCATACTATTGGCAGACAAGATATCTCGTCACAGTGTTATAATATCTAAAAAATGACCATGAACTTGACCTATCTTTTCTTTTCCTCCCCATGCAACATCTGCATTTCAAGAATAATATATGAGGTCCGTTCTGAAAACGAGAAGGAACTCTATTGTTGTGAGTACCATTTCTTCCATCAAGTCTTCAGTTGACGCGTTCAAGATGAAATTAGGCAAGCAAAGGTATCTATTTGAAAAGCCTTCTATCGTCAATCAAAAAATGCTTTCTTGGGTGTGAAGAACCCTAAGTGAGGGGATTTTGGACCTTGAGGATATTTTTAATCAGACAGCCTTCGTTCACTTGATAGTCTTTCCACTTGTTTGAGGAAGAGCAAAAGGGTATAAGATGAGCAGCAGCAAGAGGTAGAAACGAAGATTGGAACGAGTGAACCAATCGATACCAAATTGGTAAAAGTGATAAAACGAGAGAGAAATATGTAGAAGCTTAACGATTGATAAAAATGAGACTCACACGTATGATTGAACAAAATAAAAAGGCGGAAATTTTAGTGACAGCACGGATAGGAAAGTTATTTGTAAGGGAGGCAATCGAGTCAATAGGCGGTGGATAATTCTAAAAAATAGATACCAGCTATATCAGCACTCGACCTTGGGCACAAGCACTCACTATATTAGTGTCCACTGTAATGGCAAATTTTTAAATTATCACTTCGTAACGAGACTGCAAAATGTGCGCTTATCCATTTGATCAATACACTGACACAGCTCATTTTGTTTCAGCCAAAGTTAGGCTTTCATAAACGAAGTATAAGTGACTCACCCTCACAACTCCTGAAAGTTATACGCTCTTTCCCATGTGGATACAACAGTTTCTTCAAATCTAAGAAATGAGTGACTCCTATTGGCTTGAAACAAGTCATTTCTGCAAGCGTCAGTGTGTAGAGCTTACCAATAATTGTAAGCTATCCTGATACGTATACTCACTGAGAAATTGGGACCAGTATTGTTTGAAATAACCTCGTCTAGATTACTAGGTCACTAGTATTCTAGCCGGTCCCAAGCCCGGATAAAGAGGGAGGGTTGGGGCGTTGTGCTAGCAACTCCACCCCCAAAACTTAACCAAATTGCTACTAAAACTTCAACGCACAAATATATGCAAAATTCTATAATTACAAATAGTGACCTTATTTTTCGCTGGAATCGGGGAAGTGAAATGACGCGGGCCGGTGAAAGCCTTTGGGAAGCCAGTCAGCCGATGTGCCTTCTTTCGATGAAAGCGAAAATAAGGATGGGGACGTGGAATGTTCGTACAATGTACGAAACTGGAAAGGCTGCTCAGGTAGCCGCAGAAACGAGGAGATATAAAATAGAAGTGTTGGGAATCTGCGAGAACAGATGCAACGGATGCGGAAGATGCCAACTACCAACTGGAGAGACAATAATCTATTCCGGTCACCCAGAGGAAGGTAATGAGGGAGTAGCCATCATGATGTCACCAACAGCGGCTAAAGCTCTCATGCAGTGGGAACCAATCCACTCCAGGATAATGACAGCCAGGTTCAACTCAAAAGGAAGGAGGGTTACAATCATTCAGTGCTAGGCGCCTACAAACGCCTCAGAACATGAGAAGAAGGAGGATTTCTACAGTCAACTACAAACGGTAATGGACAACGTCCCAAAGAGCGATATCAAAATCCTGATGGGCGACATGAATGCGAAACTGGGAGGAGACAATACAGGAAGAGAACTCACCATGGGTCGTGAGGCCCTCGGTGAAATGAACGAAAATGGCGAACTCTTCTCAGACTTCTGCGCTTTCAATGATTTGGTGATTGGTGGCAGTGTGTTCAAACACAGGGATATACACAAGGCAACATGGATTTCACCAGATGGACACACCAAAAACCAGATAGACTTCATTTCAATCTCAAGGAAGTGGAGACGGAGCCTACTGGACACAAGATCGAGGAGAGGTGCAGATGTGGGTTTAGACCACTATCTAGTACAAGGGACATTCAAGGTGAAGCTGAAAGCCTCGAGGATACCTGAGGATAGGCCACAATGCAAGTTCAACACGCGAAAGCTGAAGGACACAACCACAAAGGACACTTTCACTGCAACTGTCAGAGCAAAGCAGGAAACACTACGTGGCACCACTGAGGAATCTTCCGTGGAAGACCATTGGAACTCTCTGAAGGTAATTTTCAACGAAACGTGCTCAACGGTTTTAGGAAGAAAGAAGAAACAAGACAAGGAATGGCTCTCAACGGCCACTTGGAAGCTAATACAGGAGAGGAGAATGGTGAAAGAGAAAATGATTCAATCCAAAGATGAACAAGAGAAGGAGACGCTGAGCTCGACTTACACAGCACTGGACAAAGAAGTGAAGAAGACTGCCAGGAAGGACAAAAGACAATTCTACGACAACCTGGCTACTGAAGCTGAGAAGGCAGCAGGCAAAAGGGACATGAGGACACTATATCAGATAACCAAGTCTCTATCCGGGAAGAGATCAACACAAGTGAAACCTATAAAAGACAGCCAAGGGAACCCAATGATCAAGGAAGAAAGACAGATTAAACAATGGGCGGACCACTTCAAAGGACTCTTGAATCGACCACCACCTACAACCTGTCCAGTAATACCAACAACAGCACGTACACAACTGCAAGTTGACACCAATCCTCCAACGAAAGCTGAAGTCATGAATGCAATCAAGCTTCTGAAAGCTGGAAAAGCAGCTGGACCAGATGGAATACCCCCGGAAGCACTGAAAGCGGACCCAGAAACGACAGCAGATATGCTGACTCCATTATTGCAAAAGATCTGGAAAGAGGGAAAGGTGCCTACTGACTGGAGGAAAGGTTACCTCGTGAAACTACCAAAGAAGGGCGACCTGGGACTCTGCAAGAACTGACGAGGAATCATGCTCCTGTCGACGCCAAGTAAAATCCTGAGTCGCATCATCCTGGAGAGAATCAAGGACGCACTGGATACAGAACTCCGACCAGAACAAGCTGGATTCAGGAAAGGCAAATCATGTTCTGACCAAATTGCAACTCTACGCATTATCATCGAACAAAGCATGGAATGGCAATCAAATCTCTACCTCAACTTCATAGACTTTGAGAAGGCCTTCGACAGCGTTGACCGCGAAGTAATTTGGAAACTACTCGAGTACTACGGCGTACCCCAAATATTCATCAACCTTATTCTACAGCTGCACGACAATGGCACATGTCAAGTGATCCACAACGGAAACCTCAGCGAGGCGTTTGCAGTAAACGCAGGAGTCAGACAAGGTTACTTATTATCACCAATGATAGTCCTAATTGTGGTGGACTGGACTGGATTATGCGTCAGACAGTGGGAAACGAGAAAATAGAGATATCCTGGACCTACGTGAAGAATCTAGAGGACCTGGATTTCGCGCGTGGATGATTTATGTTTGATGTCACACAAAATCGAAGACTTACAAGCGAAAACCGACAAACTGGTCAAAGAAGCAGCTAGTGAAGACAGGACTCCAGGTGAACATAGACAAGACGGAGGTCACGAAAATAACCAACCAACAACAGCAGCAGCAACATCCATTGCCAATCACTATCAACGAGAGGGATTTGAAAGAGGTTACTTCTTTCACTTACCTAGGGAGCATTGTCTCAACTACAGGAGGAACGGACGAGGATGTCAAATCGAGAATCGGGAAGGCGAAGAACACATTCATCAATCTGAAACCAATCTGGAAATCTTCGTCACTCACCATCAACAACCAAATTCGGATTTTCAATACAAACGTGAAGTCAATTTTGCTTTACGGATCAGAAACTTGGCGGGTCACCAAGAATATTTTCAACA
Organism: Trichobilharzia szidati; assembly: GCA_944472155.2. NCBI lineage: Eukaryota > Metazoa > Platyhelminthes > Trematoda > Strigeidida > Schistosomatidae > Trichobilharzia > Trichobilharzia szidati. The sequence continues at coordinate 20,930,035 of OX235274.1, read as the reverse complement.
GCCTGTTGCAGACCTTTATCAACAACTGTCTTCGCTCCATACTGAAGATCAGATGGCCGGAAAGAATCACAAACAAGAAGCTATGGGAACAAACGAAACAGGAACCAATCGCTCAACAAATATGCAGGAGAAATTGGAGATGGATTGGACACTCACTGAGGAGGCTGTTGGATGACATCGCGCGTCAGGCCCTCGAGTGGAACCCGAAAGGGAAGCGGCGAGTGGGACGTCCAAGGGTGACATGGAGGAGATCGTGTGAGGAGGAGATGAAACAGTATGGAATAACATGGACGCAAGTGAAAAGAACAGCAGAAGACAGAAGCAAGTGGAGACGTGCAGTTGAAGCCCTATGTTCCACTAGGAACCCAAGGGAACAATAATAATAAAAATTGTTTGAAATAACATAGATGTCGAAAAGAATATGAATAACATGATAGACGTTTTGATGAAACTGACCTTCAGACAAATAGGTTCGGATAGAATGGGCTACATCACATACTGAATCGGTATTCTGCCTAAAGCTTGTACATTTCACTTGCTAGTTTCAGCTGTTTGAGTTATTAGAACATAAGTGGTGGTCTGAGATGATTAGTGCTAAAATAAAACACAAAGTCTTCAAAGCTAACAAGCATTATTGGTTCATGTGGCGTTGAGTGCACGTCATGGACTGTATTCTTGGATCTCACTTTTGAAAATTCTGATTATTTCATAGTCACTATGATGTGTGCAGTTACATGACCACAGATTTGAATCGATTAACCGATTTCTTGATGAGGGTCGTTCCCATTCCTATTTCATTCAGATGTGCCAACCATGTTTTAAATGTTTCCGAAGTGTAATTTGACAGGTTTCAGTCCTGCATTCGAATATCAATAATTTTAAGGATGGCGAAACTGTCTCAGTGGAGTGATCCAGCACAGTACCCGTGGAGAGAGAAGAAGACAGAAGAAAACTGCATGAGAAGTGCAAAAGTAGCTAGCAAGTGTCAGTAAATGAGTAGTGATTTACCAGTAATAGTTATTATTATTGTAACAACGAATAATATAAGGCAGTGATAATCTGCAATAATCATATAACCATTATATCTCGTTGCTGTCTTCCCGAGTTGGATACAGCAGCATGTTTCCCGTGCACTTGGTTCTCTGCTATCATTTTTGAACTACTTTCGGAAATGTCAAAATGGTCCAAGCTTCTTACCACATGATCTCCCTGATACCCTCACACACCCAACTTGTCAAATGCCATTCGATATTCCACTCGATGGTCTGGAATGTAATTTTGAATTTCTGTTCAGTGTGTTCAGCCCATCTTCATTTCTTCATGAACAGTCGTTAGCCAGTAGTTTCTTGTTTGGTTCCTCATCGGAGTTCCTTATTCCTTCTGACAATCTGGACCTCAGGACAGGGTAAAGGCAGTTTTTGATGAAATGATTCAGCCAGTGGGTGCGTACTGATGAAGGATCCCAAACTAGGACGAAACAGCTATCCACTACCTCCAGGTTTTCTAGGGGTTCTGTAACTGATGTCAGCTCATGATGAAATCCTCCAAGGAATCAGACATAAATCCCTACAAAACAAATACTTGAAAATTCTCTTTGTGATGTGTGAGTCTCTGGGCCATGTGAAGGCCCTGACATAATATCAGCAATCTGGATCTCACTCTTCATACTGTAGGTGTTCCCACTGATTTCAGGATAACTATTCCCTGTTTGTCTATCACACTACTTTCCTGGCTTTGCCGTCCGAATATGTGTCACCTATACTTGAAGTCATCCTACGGAGGTAAGTGAAAGGGACGACTTCCTTTAGATTTCTCCTACTGGTCAGTGGCATTTGTTATTAGTTAGACATCTCCATCCGCTCTATCATCGGTCTGTTTACCTGATGTCCTGTCTGAGCTATCTCTTATGCCATGTTGTCAGTTTTCATCTGTAGAACACATCTGCGAGGATCTGCATTATGAGACAGAAACGATCAACGAAATTGAAGTCTGTGTGTGTTTTCTGATCGAATTTATCCTATTCTTTTCACTGCTTGGGTCCAGCGGGTTGATCATCACATTCCCAATTAGATCTTTTCCATTCAGTGGGCATTGTGTTTTGAATAACTTGAGTTTGATATGTGGCGTTAGGATTCACAACTGTCTTTTATATAGCGAATTCTGTGGAAAGTATTATGTGGACTAACAAACAACCAGTCTCATTAGGATAACTTTCAAATTGTGAAAAATCCAAATGAGGAATATTTTCACCCCATTTGTATGAATGTTTACCCCATGTCTGTGTATTCCTATAGTCATAATTAGACATTACTGAAGCAACCAATGCACAACGAGGACCTCGGTGATGAAGCAACAATATGGAGAATAATATGTGGAGGAAGCTAATGGGATCACACTCTGTCAATTATAAATCACATCTCACTGTAATGAAAGCGTACACCCTAGTAGATATGCTGAACATCACATCTCCAGCTATTGTCTTCCGTAGGGTTTCAACTGGCATGAAATTCCTTCCGGTATCTAAGAGCATTCCATGATGTGAGAATAATGGTTCATCTCCCACAGAACCCTTAAATATCATATTCTAGATGAAATGTATTGATGAAGACAAGTTGTCGACAAAAACAAAACCCACTCCTCCAAATTCATCTCTGTACACCATCTGAAGTACAGTTTCAAGGGCACGTAGTGCACCCCAAACCTCTTTCGAACTTATCGAGATTTCTGTATCTTCAATCTTCACGTTATCTGCAAAGTGGTGAATGAAATACTTCTTGTGTCGTGTGTGACTCACATGATTCGTTCATTATATGACTCAGCCACAGTTTATCTGCATTTTCGTCACATCCATCCATGATTTCAATTTTCAGTTTGTTTATGCTACATTCCTCTTTGCTTTCCTGGGCAACTGGCGGGTGCTGTGATGCTAGACGGAGTTGAAATCTTGTCAGTGCGTCTATGAGTATGAAGCATGTTGGGTAGCTGTGTTCGTAGGTGAGGGTGTGAACCAGGTTGCAGGCTATTGAATCTTTGTTGTAAACTGTTGGTTTTGGGACTATAGCCATAGTGCGCCGACTTGCATTATTCAGGAGTAACACAACCACGAACAACGCAGAATAACAGATCATGATTACGTTTTGTTTCTCAGCAGTGTATTTCTCACTCGAATCTCATCAAGCTTTATTCTAATTGTGAATTGGATTTTGAACTCCTTCGACATGTGATGAGAAAAATATCATCCAACCAAATCAGCGTATCAACTAATTGTTTGTTTTTGGATTGTGTTTTACTGGAATTTAGATAATTATAATGATTTCTGTAAAACATTTTGGGAAACACAAATGTTAGGAAAAATGAACGTGAGTCAGTAAGTATTCTCATATAAAGTGGAAATTTCAAACTTCTGTGTTCTGTGTATATACGAGTCAGACAATCACTATCCAACTTCCACGCAATCACTTTATTTCAGCGAATTACAGAGTAACTGCAAAAATTATCTGCTTTCTAGTAAAGGCCAGTCTCGATGCATCTCTCACTGGACCACAATAAAAATAGGGCTAGAACCGCATGAGTTAAGTTATGACTGGATAAACTTCTGCCCCACTCACGAATGCATTTAGTTTTTTATATTTTACTTTGGTGTTTTTTTCCGACCAGATTTGGACGCTATTTTACACATTCCCTCGATCTGGTAACATATACGAAGCCAGACTTCATAGTTCAGCCACAGTAGTCAGACGAGCTTCTGAAAACTTCTCTCGAGTTTATTGTGGCGTTCAGTCTTCTAAACAAGTCGTTCCGCGGAACATTTTGTTTAAAAAGCCAAACCATTCTGATTCAACTGTTGTTACCAGCAGTTGCAGGTTTCGTAAAGTACAGATCAAGTTGTGAAATTAGTACATTCTATCTAGTGAGGTTTCTTTAGTGTGAAATGTCAACCACACAACCTATCATACACAACTGGTGAATACGTGCCATGTCTGGAGCTCGGATTACCCAAACTTTCAGTAATTTACTGCTTGAAGTTTGCTTTGCTTTTGCACGGCAGATTGTTCCCGTATTCTCACATCTGTTAGTGCTTGGGTAAATTTATAATTGTGATATTTTAATTTAAGTTCTCATCATAACTTGCCACATTCAATACTGAAATCAACTTTCTTGTACAGGTTGTAGTTACCATAACGCCTTCTGGAAACACCGACCATTCTTAGGGTTCACTCATGTGGAAATGTTTCACCATTTGTCTTATTTACTCTCATGAAATTAAGTCTATTTTGGTTATTGTGCGGCTTCCTGAAAATATTATCGAGGAAAGGTGTGCGATGATGTCCGATCCCACTTCAAAACCCTTCAAAGCTGATCTGATAAAAAGAGCTGTACCTACACATCAGTAGTAGGTGCAGGAATTCTCCCAAGACGTACATTTTTGTGATTTCATTCTTACTCAAATATTTCATTAGATGAAACAGCTGACGATGCATTCAGAAGGCATAGGAATCCTAATAATCCTTCGAAATTGCCTTTGATAAAGTTGGGAGAGGAAGAGGACAGAACTGTAGAGGCTGTTAGGGATGAAACAGGCATTTCCAGTACATTATTTTGTAGTTTTGCTGTCACAAGGATCTCTGTCCTCTCTAAACTGATGAGTCGTCGAGTTTTGACTCGGCGGTCCATGTAAACGAAATTCATCAGATGTGTAGTATTATGAAAGAGATGACAGTAATAAAATTGTCGAAATGACTCCATATTTATCTGTCGTAGCACATACTTCCGACTTATTGTGAATATGCGTCACATTTAAGAAACTCATAAAACAATAGTGCGCTTATATCAAAGACATCATGATGCCACTAACGAAAAATAGGAGTGCTTTGCAACAGCATATGACAGTGGCTACTTTATTCCAAACATTGTCTTAAGTACAATGTGGAATTTGCAGTATGTTGAATAGTCAGCTTCACCTGGCATTCCCATCGATGCACCTATTCATCAAGTACTAACCGGGGCCTTACGTTGCTTACTCTCGGTGATCGGACAAGAACCGACGTTTTCAAGGTGATATGACCGCTATGAATGTCTACTGCTTCCTATCTTATGTAATGACATAACCAAAATCGCTGCCACTGCAGCGCCAGTGAATATGTGGATTTTACTACAGTTAAACTGCAGGAAATTTGTTTTCGAGAGTAATATATCTGGAAAATATAGATTTTGCAATTGAATAACATCAGTAAATATAAAATCTATTTGCTTTAAGGAAAGGTAGGAGTATCTCTAACAAAATTGATGTGTGACACAATAGTTATATGAGTCAGACACACATGCATATAAGACTGATCGAATAGCAGACGTGCATAATTGACGTTTGAAACAGAAATTAATGCTAACTCCACGAGGGTTATAACTGGCAGGATGGAAGGGATAATTTTCATATGGACCGTCGCGTTAGTTACCTCTGGTGGTTAACACCTGACTCGCTGCTTTATACAATGCTAAGGAGGCGCCCAACACATGCATCGACACATTGGCATGTTGCAGTCTAACCTACAGAGGAACACAAAACAAACTTCACATTACAATCATGAATGTTACTTTGAGTCCGCTCTTACCAAAAGTTGAGCACATTGGCGTTCAAGTAAAGTAGATAACTGAGCTCCAGCGAAATCACTCGGAATGTCTACTGAATTTCAGGAGAAGCACTGATATTCCATCCACCGATATCATAAGCAGACATAAGCGCTACTGTGTTAGTTTGTTATTAACTGTGAATTTGTTTATTAGATATATCACACAGTGAGTGAAACTGTTTCATTTACTGGATGATAAGTTTTCGAGCACAATTTATTATGGTTCATACTCATATCCATAATAATCACACGATGGAGATTTGAGTTTTATGGTTTTCTTTGTTCTTTCCTATTTGTCATATGCGTGGTAGAATTTTCCAGTTATATGGGACACCATTATATGCAATGACACACAACCATACAAAAGGATGTGAGGAATTGATAATGGAAGCCTAATATATCGAATCAAATGTACATTCGTGTAATGAGAATGATTCAACACCTGCCTCAGATATCCAGAATATTCTACTACCCTACGGTAAATAAGAAAAAACAAGCAAAACCATAGAACTCAAGTTCCGAAGTCGTATGTTTATCATGCATATGATTATGAACCGTAAACTGTGCTCAAAACCTTGTCATCCAGAAGGTATTAGACATTCAAAGCGACCATAATCCTTTTGTAAACACCGGTCCTCGTCCGATCACCGAAGGTTAGCAACGTAAGGCCCCGAATAGTACTTGATGAATAGGTGTAGCCGACCTTTCAACATACTGAAAATTCCACATTGTGCTTAAGACAATGTTTGGAATAAAGTAGCCACTGCCATATGCTGTTGCAAAGCGCTCCTAAGAGAAATGTCAGAGGTGTCTTGGTCAGCAAAAATACAACTTCACTGTTTCGCCTAAAGGATATAGCGTTACAACTAACAACCACTCGATGTTTATGAGTGACTGAATAGCCCAAGTGACAAATAAAGCGAACAGGCTATTCCACATAGACAATGAAGTAGTGGTTGTGAGACTTCAGAGAAGGTGTCAGTGAGTTGAGTGACGGTGAGAATCTGATTACACGGTAAGTGACATCTTCAGTGAAAAAGGGTATACGTCTGTGTCTCAGTTAGGATTTGGTTCAATTATGTAGCCGTCAGAGCGATATTGACGTCATCTCAATAGCCAGTGTACAGGTAGAGAATGCATGTGTATAATGAAGAAATACCATGGAGTAATTGATAGATTAATTGTTAGAATGCTTGAGATACAAGGATGAGTACATTTAAGCCAAACAGAGTATTTAGGGCTATTTCATGGGTTACCTCTTTATGAATACTGGTATATTGGTGGATGCAGTTACATTTGGCTCTCTGGCATCTCCAAACAACTGTTGATTTTGCCACGCACACCTTACCACTAAGGATAGTGGTCATGTATTGTCGTTGTATTTCTCAGAGTCTCCTTTTTGAGGATCCGGAAACCAAAAACAGTTAGATAATGACGCTCGTTAGTGACAGCCTGTATTCTAGCAAGCGTCTGCAGGTTAAGTCAAGTTCCTGAAGTATTTCCATTAGTTCGACATTCGTCATATTACTGAAGATGGCCGTTGACAAGATAGGATGTCTACTTTCTGTGTGACGGTGCGTATATATTATTACAGGTGTTATGTGCATTTGTTTTAAAAGCGACATTATGAGATTCAGACTTCTTGTGAACGTACCCATCTGATTCAGTGAGATCAACAATATAAATAGTGTGATGGTGGTCGACAAACATAAGATTTGTAGATTATAACGACATCATATTAATTTCGTTCACTGTTGGACTCCAGGTTACAGCTCCCCTAGTGTTTATGGTTCGAATGTAACTGGAATCAATGAAAAGCAACTATGTGCATGAAAAAACAGTCTTGTAGAAATTATCGAAGCCTGTCTGAAGTCCACCACCACATTAGCTAACTTCGATTTAATGTTTAGTGTTATAATGAGCTGCTGTTAAAAATATTGCATTCGTCTTCTTTTAAGTGACGGACTCTACAAATATTCTAAACCAGAAGCGGTTTCATACAGGGGTGAATCTTTGTTTAAAGGCTTAGAAAAATACAATTTTGCAAGTGTTGTCATACAGTAGGTGGTATAAGTTGTAGATAAAATCGTATTGGTATTAGTATTACAGTTAATGAAATTCAGATCACTGCAGTAACAGTATATATATTTTTCCAGTAAATGTGCGAATAATCATGGAAATCTACCAGAGTGTACAATTTCACTACCGAGGAGCTTGATGTGTAAGCACTGAGATGTGATTGTTAATTGACAGAATGTGATTCCGTTCGCTTCCTTCCCAAATTATTCTGCATATTGTTGCTTCATCACTGGGATCATCCATGTGCACTAGTTCCTTCAGTAGGGCCTAACTGGGACTATATAAATACACAGACATGGGGTAAATGTTCATAGAAATGGGGTAAAAATATTCCCCATTTGTATTTCGTATCGCATTGTTCACTGTTTGAAAGTTACCCCAGTCATACTGGTTGTATGTTGGTTCACATAATACTTTTGCATAGAATTCGCTTTATAAAAGACAGTTGTGACACCTAACGCCGCACTATCAAACCCAAGTTATTCAAAACACAATGTTGGCCGAATGGAAAAGATCTAATTGGGAATGTGACGATCAACCCGCTGGACCAAAGCAGTGAAAAGAATAGGATGAATTCGACCCATAAACACATAAAGACTTCAATTTCGTTGATGGTTTCTGTCTCATAATACAGATGCTCACAGATGTATTCTACAGACGAAAACTGACAACATGGCATAAGAGATAGCTCAGACAGCACATCAGGCAAACAGACTGATGACAGAGCTGATGAAGATGTCTAACTAATAACAGATGCTACTGACCAGTAGAAGAAATCTGAAGGAAGTCGTCCCTTTCAATTACCTTCGAAGGATGGCTTCAACTATAGGTGCACACATGCGGACATCAAAGCCAGGAGTGTAGTGGAATAGATAAACAGGTGTTGTTTATCCCGAAATCAGTGGGGACATCTACAGTATGAAGAGTAGGATGAGGACTGTTGATGTTAATGTTATGTTAGTGCCTTCATATGGTTCAGAGACTCTCACATCACGAAGAGAATTTTCAACAGGCTGGAGCATTTCATAAAAGCCTGTCTTTATTCCTTCTTGAGGTCCAGATTGTCAAAAAGAACAAGGAACTCCGATGAGGAACCAACCAAGAAACTAATGACCAGTGGCTATTCAAGAAGAAATGAAGATGGGCTGAACACACATAACAGAAATTCAAATTTACATTCCAGACCATCGAGTGGAACATCGAATGGCTTTTGACAAGTCGAGTCTGAGGGTATCAGGGAGATCATGTGATGAGAAGCTTGAAGCATGCGTGAACATTTCTGGATGTAGTTGAAAATGATAGCAGAGGATCGACTGCAACGGAAACATGTTGCTGTGTTCCACTCGGGAAGCCAGAAACGAGATATAATGGTAATATGGTTATTGCAGATTATCACTGTCTTACTTTGTTTGTTGTTAAAATAATTATTATTACTGGCAAATTACGACTGAATTGCTGACACTTGCTAGCTACTTATGCATTTCTCATGCAGTTTTCTTCTGTCTTCTCTTTTCACGGGTACTGATCTGGGTCACTCCATTGACACAGTTCCGCCATCCTTTAGATTATTGATACTCTAATGCAGTACTGAAACCACTCAAAGCACACTTCGGAGATAGTTAAAACATGGTTGGTACATCTGAATGGAATAGGAATGAGAACGACCTTCACCAAGAAATCGGTAAATCAATTCAAATCTGTAGTCATGTAACTGCCAATATCACAGTGACTGTGAAATAATCAGAATTTTCAAAAGTCAGATCCAAGAATACAGTCTATAACGTGCACTCAACACCACAAGAACCAATAATGCCTGTTAACTTTAAAGCCTTTGTGTTTTATTTTAGCACTAGTCATCTCAGACCACCACTGAGGCTGGAATAACCCAAACTGTTGAAACTGGCAAGTGAAATTTACAAGCGTTAGATAAAATACGGATTCAGCATGTGATGTAGCCTATTCTGTTGGAACCTATTCGATTGAAGGTCACTTTCGTCAAATGTCTATCACGTTATTCATATTCTTTTCGTTATCTTTGTTATTTCAAACAATACTGATCCCAATTTCTCAGCGAGAATTAGTATCACGGTTACTCACAATTATTGGTAAACTCCACACGTTGACGCTTGCATAAATGACTTCCTTCTTTTCAAGAAATGAAATACATATTAGTTTAAGCCAACAGGCTTCACTCATTTTTTAGATTTGAAGAACCTGTTGTATCCCCATGGGAAAGAGCGTATAACTTTCAGGAGTTGTGAGGGTGAGTCACTAATACTTCGTTTGTGAAAGCCTAACTTTCGCTGAAATACAACGAGCTGTGTCAGTCTATTATTCTGTTGGGTACGCGCACATTTTACAGTCTGGTTACGAAATGATAATTTAAAAAATGAGTATTATAAGAGACACTAATATAGTGAGTGCTTGTGCCCAAGGTCGAGTGCTAATAGAGCTGGTATCTATTTTTTAGAATTATCAACCGCCTATTGACTCGATTGCCTCCCTTACAAATAACTTTCCTATCCGTGCTGTCACTAACAGTTCCGCCTTGTCTTTTTATTCAATCATACGTGTGTGTCTAATTTTTATCAATCGTTTAGCTTCTATATATTTCACTCTCTTCTTATCACTTTTCCAAATTTGGTATCTGCTCACTCGTTCCCATATTCATTTTCACCTCTTACTGTTTCTCATCATGTACCCGTTTCCTCTTCCTCTGCCAAATGGAAAGATTATCTAGTGAACGAAGGCTGTCTGGTTAAAATATACTCGAGGTCGAAAATCCCCTCACTTAGGGTGCTTCACACCCAAGAAAGCATTTCTTGATTGACGATAGAAGGCTTTTCTAATGGATACTTTTACTTGCCTAATTTCATCTTGAACGCGTCAACTGAAGGCATGATGGAAGAAATGGTACTCACAACAATATAGTTCCTTCTCGTTTTCTGAACGGTCTTCCTATTTCTCTTGAAATGTACATGTTGCGTGGGGAGGAAAAGAAAAGATAGGTCAAGTTCATGGTCATTTTTTAGATATTATAACACTGTGACGAGATATCCTGTCTACCAATAGTATGATAAGGAGAAGCGATTTAAACTGTTGTGCTTTTCTACTATGATAAAATGGTCAAACCAAAATTTGAACGCCTGGAATGCTTTTGGTGTTCTTTTATTATCTGTGAGACTGTCTTGAGACAAGCACTGGCTACCTGGACGCAGTTTTCTAGTTTCTATTTTACCAGAAATGCATATGAATTATTGAAAGTTGTTCAAATTATTGAAAACTTGACAGGTGGTTCTAGTTGAAGTGCTGCGTATTCCCCATTAGGATCTAAAACTTCTAACTACCACTGCTCAACAATCAGCCGAAGTTTTATAGTCATGGCTTGACATAAAAGACGTTAACCCATGTGTGTGTCAACTGTTGGGAGTTGTATTCACTCCATACAAAACCTACATAATACTGATTGGTTGATATGAGTAGTTGTACACCACTCATATCAATCAGTACAGTTTATAAGACCATGGTCAGCATATTCGGTCGAAAAATACAAGTACTTAAATGAAATGCTCATGTGATTGTGTGGTGATTCTGTCATTAAATATCAGATGAGATCAAAGTCCATTTCAGTGTTAGCATAAAATCTACTGAGATTGAAGTAACAAAGATATTAACAAGAACAGAGAAATCATGATTTTTAATTCTGTGTTGTTCTTGATTGCACTGCTGCTGAATAACTCACTTTATACATTAGCAATAGTTCCGAAGCCGTCACTTTACGAAAAATCTTCGACACTTTGCCATTTAAAACGCCCACTTGACATTCAACACAGCTATTCCTCATGCGAAATATTGTCAGAAGCTGAGAAGAGATTTCAAAAGCGTTTGGAATTGAAACATCCACCAATTTCTGAAAAAGTTGAAGTCACATGCAATATAAACACTCTGAATATCAAAATCGCACGGGGATGTGACGAAGGGCAAGGTCCGCTATGGCCATCATTAACTCCATCAACTGATGAATCATGTGAGTTGTGCCATAACGACTAATTCAATCACCATTTTGCAGATATTATGAAGATAGAAGAATCACAAATTACCATAGACTCCAGTGAGGTTTGGGGTGCTTTACACGCCCTTGAGACCATACTTCAATTGGTGTACCAGGAAAAAGATGGAGGGGTGAGTTTCGTTTTTACCTTTGGTTTGATTTCATCAATTCATTTCATCATATAGAATGTTATATTTCAAGGATCGTTGATGGACGAACCAGGTTTCGTACACCGTGGAATGCTGATAGATACTGCGAGATACTTCTTGCCTCTTGATATCCTGGAGAAACTAATAGTAAGAAGTGCAATAGTAGGTATGATGCTTTCTCTTACCAGGATAGCATGGCCATGGTCAAGATGAATGTGTTTCACTGGCATATTACAGATGATCAGTCATTTCCCTTTGTCTCAACTACTTGGCCGGAATTTTCAGAGAAGGTGAGTAAGGTGAAAATCAGGTCATTCATCGATCGAAATGTTTGTTTTAACTACAACAGGGTGCATATCATCCTCTGAAGTGCACATATAGTGAAGTAGATGTGAAAACACTGTTGGACTACGCTCGTCAACGTGGAATTCGTGTGATTCCCGAGTTTGATACTCCAGGTAGGTAATTCTAAATATATATTTAATATGATGCAATTGTACATCATGTGAGTTCAAGTGAAATAATACCATGCAAAGATTTGAATCAGTATGAACATGCTCTTGGAATGATACTGAAAGTAGACTGTCTATCAAGCAATTCAAGATAGTCATCAAAAACAGAGTGCAGTTTATGCATGATTTCGTGTTTGAATGTGTGTTGAAACAAGGAGATGATGAAAAGCGTTTCCCTTTGCTGAGTTACCTATCAGGTTTGATTTTGCCGGAAATTATAAACCCAAGGCGATTGTGAAAAATTCACAGTTTGTGATTCTGTTCAGTCGCCAACTATTATCCAGACAATATGCGGAATTATCCGACCAGTGAAATACGTGAATATTATTGGTTCAGTATTTGCATTCAACGTCTTGCAGTTGGTCCTTGAATGGACCAAGGTAGTAAGTGTGAAATGCATGTGTTATGTGGGTTGAACAGTGTATAATTTCTGACAGCAGGATTCGAATCAATCTCAGATGGTGAATGCATTGATCATCGTATTTTGTATCTCAACGACATTATTTGTCGAAATATTGTACGGATGATCTCCATTAACTGTCACAATCATCTTTTGTAGCGCATACCTTGTCATGGGGAAAAGGATATCCAGACTTACTAACCAAATGTTATAATGGCGGCAAACCAAATGAAAAGTTGGTTCCATTGAATCCAGCCAATTGGTCGTTGTATGAGTTTTTGAAGAAATTCTTTAAAGAAATCGTTGAAAGATTTCATGACAATTACATTCACCTTGGCGGCAATGAGGTTGACTATGAGTGCTGGTGAGTTCTGTTGATTTTACATAAGGGTAAATATAGAATCAATATTATGTCATCGCCATATTTTCATTTCAAACTGAAGGGATACTTTTATCTGTCTCAGATTAACAGGCGCTGAACTAGTCTCATTTAAACAATTTTCTCACCGATTCATTTGCATTTCAATAAGTATTCCTTGGGAGCAACAGGAAGAACAACTCTTGATTTAATCACTAGGAAGTGACATGGATGGTATTTTCAATAAGACTACACCGCATTTAAGTTTCCGATTTGTTGGTTGACAAGTAATATGAAAACAAACACCACTTAAAGTGGTGTCGTGACGTCATTTTGGAGTTTGTGCTGAAGATGTCTGATGACTTGCATCAAAATCTGTGTGTATAGAAAACAGTGTATAACAACATTCGACCGTCTCTAAACCTGACTAAGTGATTTAGCAAAATATGATTTTGTATTAAAGTGTCCATTCATCTGATACTAGCAGTGGATTGCAAAACATTTAGTGCAATCAAACATGGTAGCTACATACCACCAGTGAAATATAATCTCACATTATTCCTCTTCTGGATGGTTAACATAAAGGAATGAAGACAACTGTCCATAAGACACAACTATTTCTTCTTCTTCTTCAGTATAATACTGAATATTACAGCACTCATCTATCTCATTCTCTTCCTTCCATTGAGTGGAATAGAAAATCCTGATCAACAATCTCTGATCAAGTTGTATTTTAACAATTAATTCATGTAGATTAACGGGAGACTTCATATTGCTGCTCCTTATTTGTAGGCAGTTTAAATTGAATCATCGACAAGAACATGGAACAAATTTATTTATTGTTTTCCTGTTCATTTTAGGCGGTCGAATCCGGAAATAATTGAATTCATGGGACAAATGGAATTCGGTCAGGATTATTACCAATTACATAAATATCAGTTTGTGAAACTTATTGACATTGTTAAGAACATGACGAAAGACCCTAAATTACCGATCACTCCTATTGTGTACCAGGAGAGTTATCGTGATGAATGTGAAGTAAGTTTTGGAAAATATGCTTGTAATTAGATCACTACACTCGATATTCAGTGATGATTATCTGTGTCCCACTGACATAACATCATCAGTCCTTTTTACTTGACGATAAGGAGTAATGTTGTGATTCAGTCATATATTTTGACGAATACTTCAATGACAGATTATTGCAACCACTTCTGATTCAACCAAAGGTATATTTTTCAATGAAAAACTTAATCTGCACGCAACAATGGCATTTACAGGAAAAGATCCTGGTGTCTGCGATTTCCTAAACATCATGGGGTTGGTTATTCACTGCTGAAGTGCTACAGACCAGTGCATTTAACACGGAATTTTAAGTAGAGCAGTGATACATCTAAAGTGGTCGGCGAAATTGTCCAGTTCATTGACTAACAATCGTTTCAGTTCAGCAAGAAATAGTCCTTTTGCAAATGTTGAAGGAGAATATACAAATGACGCGTCATTACTGACTCCATCGCTTTTCTAATTTCTGTTATTCAACGTGTGAAACAACACTGCCGACAATAACTTTATATATGTAGTTGACAGCAGACTTTTTTTATTTATTTAACATTTGATTTCAGGAACGGCATACGAGCTCACCCTGTTCTTGGTCCTGGTTTCTGTCCATTTTAACGTGAACAATTTGCGGAATTCTACTAAAGATTGTAATTTACCTTATTTTGTTTGATGTCTGAATGATTTCTATGTAGAATGAATTTCCAATAGACTTCTGATATCCAGTGAAGTGCACTGTTGTTTGAGGAATGTACTCGCTGTCTGTCTAAAAATACGCTTTCTCAGGTGTTCCACCCAACACACTCTGAATTTTATCTCAATGCAGAATCTTATTAAAGTAATTCTGATGTTTATGAGATAAGAGCAGTTGTTCTTTGATAATTAGTCTGTATGGCCGGCTAAAATTTTTTCGGTGTAATTCCATCACTGTGTATATTTCAGTTTGCCTAACTTCGCTTCACAGACATGAATTGACTTTCTGTTGAATACAAAGTGCGTGCTTATTTGCTTCTATTCCTTCAGGTTCCCAGTGGAACATAGGGCATCAAGATAGAGCTCTGAAGTTGATGTTTTATTCTACAGGGTGGGGTCGTTAACCTCGTGCCCAACCTTCTTTCTTTACCAGCTTCATTACTGGCTTATTTAGGTAAAGGAGTGCGCCGGCCGATGATCGAACCCCGGACCATGTACACGGTCGGCAATCGTCCTAACCACTGTGCCACCGACGCACACGTGAGCTTATTAATTGGCTATTAAACACAGCCGGCAAGATACAAGATGATTTTCATCCCTCGGATTATACTTTCAAGTAATACAAAGCGTTGTTACCGACACTTGTGATGCTTTTGTGATAAATATATCACTCAAGAGTCTTGCGTCTGTATCATCAGGTAGTGAATTTCGAATCCCATTAGTGGATACAATATTCGCAAAGAACTGTTTGAATGAAAAGCATTCGTTAGTCTTTTTGTTTCACCACTTCAGGTAAACATGAAAAATAATTAATTTTCGATTAATTAAAATGCAGTGCAGTTTTTGCTTACTGAAGCTATCTGGGCAAACATGACTCGACAGACCGTCACTTTGAATTTGAATGATGTTGGAAAACGAAACGGTGGTCTAATCCGCATGAGTGTTTGAGGAATTTCGCCATGCTTTACAAGCTGAATAACAATAACCACTAAAGATGGTCGAAAATGTACTCAGTTTTCTTCCGACTTTATCGATATTGTAAATTACGAAATATGCAAGTGGCGATTCACAAATAAATTCGCAAATTGTAATACCTGTTTGCCAAAGTCAATAGCCAGGATACGGGTGTTTACAGCTGATTTGACTGTATGAGCTTATAAGAATCCTGGTACACCGCAGATAAACTTAGCCTCAAACGAGAGGAATGACTCGAAGGCGCATACATCACTTTGATCCGCCTAATTACCGAACACTTGTAAGAAATTTGATTGGAATTTGATTCAGCGGCAACCATTGAAAACTATGAAATTTATGCTGAACAATGTTTCATTCATGATGATACACACCAATTATCACTTGAAAGCTGTTTCGTGAATTGACGCGATTAGTCAGGGCTGAGTTGATATTATACTGAAATATGTTAAACGAACTGCTTAACATTTTGCCGACAAACAGAAGACTTATCCTTTATCCTCAAAGCCTCAACGATCCACTTCATCTGGCATGTATCACTTAGTTGGCAGGCATTTCCACCATACAGTAGGTGACTGTATGGAACTGACTTCGTGTCTTTGATAATTTGAAATGAAATTGTATACTTTTCACTGACAAATTCGTTTCAAAATTGTTGGTACCAAAGTAAATATTGCTACTGCGGACAACATGTTGGTTTCCCATGAGATAAAGCAACCTAGAGGTGCTATTTCCTGTCAGAGTAATAATTTCCATTGTTTGAATAACTCCCAGGTGAAGAACACAAAAACAAAGTAATATGAAAACCTGGGAGTACTGGACCGCTGTTTAGTCCTAGTTTGAGACTCTTCATCGGTGCGCACCCACCACCGAGTTACGAGCTCAGGATAAGCTGACATCATGATGAAATCCTACAACCAATCAAACAGAATTCTGATCATTCTGATGCTCACTAGCGACTGGTCCTATTCAGGCAGTTGACCTAAGGTTCTTGTTGGAAGCCGTGAGCGGTAGGATGCAGCAGGTTGAAGATGATGCAGTAACTCATCCAACAAGACATTGTGGAGTGTTCGTGCTATGTCATCAATTGGCAGAAGTAAGAATTCACGGACTGGCTGGCCATTGGATCGGGTTCCAGTGACGTCATGGTCTACGAGCTCACTAGGCGTGTAACCAGAAGGTCCTTGGTTCGAAACCTATCAGTGTACAGAGTTCCGAATTAGGCGGACGAAACAGCTGTCCAGTACTTCCCATTGTTTTCCAATGGTTCTCTAACCGATATCAGCTCATCATAAAGTCGTCCAATCAGTCAAAGTAAAATCCCTGCGAAATCAATACTTGATAAATTGAAAACATTCAATACAAATTCACTGTAGCCAAACACCAATTAACACTTCATTAAATATTGTTTACTTCAATCTAATCGACTTCAAGAAGTTGAAAGTTGGCAAAATCTCCACTAGATGAAGTGCATAAATTCCTTATCGGTTTGACTCACTGTTGAACAATTAACATGAATAAAGACTCTCAGGTTTAATCAATCACTGATATTCGAGTAGGCTATGTAGAGTCATTCATGTCTCTATCCAGAACAGTAATAGTGGAAGCAGGTCTACTGATCAAGAAACGTTTTATAATTGGACACCAATCCATCCATTTCTCTTGTCAGTTCATATAATGCACACTTTCAAAATCCCATGTCTTTGTTTCACTTAGAAAATGTACTTGTGGAAGGAAAACTGCATAACTTCATTTCCAAATGAATTATGCTTTGCTTTCATCATACATATAAGTTCAAAAGTCACACAAGATATATGCCTGTATAAATAATGGACGTGTAAATAACCCTTTCTTCATATGCAATATTGTTGGCATCTGGAAACTGGCGCCTTTCACGTAAAATGTATTGAGAATAGACGTTTTTATTATCCCCATTCGTCTTCTTCAAGTGGAACGACCGAGTGTATTTATCAATTAGGCGATCGATAAGTGATTAAACAGTGTTGTAATTCCCTAATGAGTCAGTTGATTCACACTAAAGGAAGAATAAAATGGAATCTCCTTCTCACATTTCTGCCTATCGAGTCAAATTGATTTCAATTAGTCAAGTTCTCTGCTACAGTTTAATGAGAAATTAAGCTAAATAAAAATTACAAGTACTTTCACTTGAACAGCAACTTTTGTGAAACATGATTAATATGAACATAAGTCAAGGAACAAATGTTAAAATTGTTATTATGCGCTTTAGACGTTGGGAATGACCAGCATCGATTGGATCTGGTTGAAGGTTTCTGTAGAGACGAATTCCCTTCACTATTGAGTCAGCTCCTGCGCTTATGCACCTCGCTACTGACACAAGGAATAACTGTCCATCACTCTGGGCGTGGACTGTCCAAATGCCATCTGACGACCAGTCTCTCAACATTGATATCTCCTGCCTAGAACTTTGTTCCAACCAGTTCCTCCGTTCAGATAGACTAATGTTCACAATGCTTGTCTAAGTGTTCTGAGGTAGGGATGAGGAGTTTCTATTGAATGCTGAATGCAATGTAACTCCTGTCTCAATTTTACAACCTGCATAGTGAATTCATGGTTTCATTGAGATTAAGGCTAAATCATTTGAAATAACTCATTTTGAAACGATAGTTTTGTGAAAAATGTTAACGAAAAATCGTGTGGTAATAGTTATTAATCTGTGCCACTTTATTATTTATTGAAGTGACTATTCATGTACAAATATCAAGTAGGCTGAAAAAATGTATTTCAATTCGAAATTAAATAGTCATTTAAGTTGTTTTTCTACTGAAATATGTGTGTACTTTGAAACAAGCTTTAAAGTGATAGAGAGATACAGATAGGGGGGAAAGATAACAAGACGTACTTCGTATTCCAATTTATGTGGTGTTAGTTTAATCACAAAATAAATTACAACTTAATCTTTGAACTCATAGTTATATTCTTGTATTACATAAACAGTTTAGAGTGTTTATTTTTTATGAAAAGTATTTTGTTAGATTGTAATGATACGTGTTAGAATGGTTAAACAATTAATGGCATAACTGCGTTTATATTCAAAATCATTTTCCTTCATATTCAGTCCTGCTGGATAATGATCGTCTTTTAGAAGACTTATATTATTACTATTAAGAATCAACGAAGGCTACCATGGCGAATTTAATGTACAAACACTTGGATGAGGCTAATAATGACAAAGCCATTCAGTTAGTTTCCTTCACCGTTGTGTTGTCTATTGTAGCGTCACTATCAGTGACTTAGCGCAATTATGATGAGATCTGTTTGAAAGCAATCTTGAAAGGGTTATTTAAATTTAGAATAATATCTAACATAAGTTTCGAACATTGATAAAGTTCAGTAGCCTCTCAGTAAAATTTGACTTCCATCCAAGTGCTACAATTAGAAATATTCAACTAGATGTAATCAAGAACATCGAATTCATGGTCCAGTGACTTCAGCGTTCTTGTCGTATTTAAAAAATGAAAAGTATCTTTACGCAATAGTTGTGCAAGAAATCTCAATGGAACCGTATACATAAAACATATTCGAATTTCTAAGGAAACACATGAAGCTTTGTGTTGTATTACATGACTTTGAAACTGTAATGGAATCGACGTAAAAAAATACAACTGGTGGTTTAGGTGTTAATCTGAGTGACTGCTTGTTCTCACTGAAATGATGCGCTCAGTTTATGACACTCTAGTGTATTGAAAAAGATAAAGAAAATATTCTCAACCTTTGAAATGGTAATAAACATTGTGAAGATTTACATTCTAGTTCACTTCTAGGATGTCAAGTCTAGGATCACGAAAAAGTGAGGCTTTGTGTAGTGACAGTTCATCTCGACAAAATATCACTTAAAAATGTCGTACTGGGTCTACTGACTCCAAACACACGCCCTTAAACTCGTGCATTTATACCTTATCTCTTGGTGTCATGGATTGAGTCAAATATTTTAGTGTGTATTTAATGAGTAAGTGTGTCGGTGAAGTCGTTTGTCAGTGAAGACTCAATTTATAATAAGAGGCATTTCGTTATCCTGATCGACGTAAGGCATCTGCAATCCATTCTATTATCTCTACATGGAAAACATTCATTATTTTGGCATTGAGGTATATTTAAGATACTCTGCAGCAGAATTTCTACAAGGAAACAATTTTGGCACTGTGATACATTATAACTTCATCATTAGGTAACTCGTAAATTCATAAAATATACAGTCATGCATTATTACTTACTGGTGATATTCTCATCACATTTCGGTGCTGGTTATGATATAAAGGATTTCCATCCTTCCATGTCTTCGGATTTTACTGGTAGCCAAATTCTTTCCCATGTAGGATATTGGCACTGTATCACTCGTATTCCATGTACTGGATGTAATATATTCAGTGATCATGTCAATATGGAAATTTTTAAAGTGTAGCACTAGCTCACTCTAATGTGTGTGGCTGTGCGATAGTGAGTGCGCAATGAATAACAGGTATTCCTCAGAATTATTCATTTTCCTGAGGTCACTGAATAAGTTACACATTGCACATTGCAGAATATCTGTGGCAGAGTGAAAATCACAGTCTCAAGTTCTGAAATGCGCCCGAATAGTTTCGCTCCGACCAAGGTGTCAGAAAAAGGGGAAGAGAGAGTTAAGAGGGGAATAGAACTGGGAAGATCAATGTACAAAAGGGAGAAATGAAGGTGTAGCCTCTTTCCAGGCTCCACATTATGTATTTGTCTCTTTGTTTCCGTCATTTTCGTCGGATTGTCTTCCCAATAATCCGATTGATTTCCCCTCATTGACGAATAATTTCCCCCTTTCTCCCAATATTCTCCTCCGAATTCGCTTCATTTCCACCTGATTTTTCAGTACTTTCCTCATCAGTCGTACCACAATTTCCCATTTACCGTTGAATTGTCTTCCCAATAATTCGCTTTGTTTCCCGTGATTGTCGGAGGGTTTCCACTGAACTCGAAATCAGTTCTTCAGGGTTATTATTGAACAGTTCGATTTACAAATAATACACACAAGTAGATTAATTGTCTCTGAAATGTTACGTGAGATGCAAATTACGCCTGACCTTCATCATCATCATGATGCAGTAGGTGCATTCACGTATCTTGAAAGGATGAAACATATTAGTGAGCAAGGCAGCAATCGACGAGTACACTTCGACTCACGGCCATAGTTCTACCTAGCACAGGCCATAGCTGGTGAGCAGACTTCGACATGGACAATCCGTTGACATTGAACTGCAAATCAATCCTCTTGTAGGCACGCACCTTCAACCAGAGACATTTCTGTAATGTAACTGGGCTGTGTGATGCTGCTGCAAACATTTCAGGAGACCAATGTGGCAATCCGTGCATTCCGCTTCCAATTGGTCTTGATTCGCACCAAGCAGACATCCTCAGCGTACTTCTGACAGCTGCAGGTAGCTGAGCTGAGCTGTGGCCATCTCTCTCTCACGGAGATCTTCAACATTTTTTCACCATTTGTTTGTGAGATGTTCGTTATGCACGTGATTTTGAGTAGCAAGCATCTCTGTAATTCGGTCAGGTTGAGAAGACACTTGTAGGCACATGTGTGAATTGCTGGTAGGTGGTGTTGCCAACAGCAGGTACTGACTGTCGGCGCGCTCAGGAATTTCCAAGTCAGGTTGAAGACCAATTTACCTCTTTCCGCAATGCGGCCATACATTTAAACCCCGACCCAGTCTTACGAAAAAATGGAGGACAGTGTTTGGAGGGTTTAAATGTAATAAGCTCAATGGACGTTAGGGGAATTTTCCCTAAATTCTCCTCCCCATGCTCCACATTTTGGGTATCTTGTTGTTGATTCCTTGATTGTTTTTGCATAATTTTCGCCGTATTCTGTATTTTTCCCAATTTTTTTCCACACTTCCACCCTATTTCTCCGCTATTACCCAAATAATATTCCCTAATTCCACTATATGTTCCCCTTATTGTGAAACATTTCCTCCTT
This sequence comes from Trichobilharzia szidati, assembly GCA_944472155.2. Lineage (NCBI taxonomy): Eukaryota > Metazoa > Platyhelminthes > Trematoda > Strigeidida > Schistosomatidae > Trichobilharzia > Trichobilharzia szidati. The sequence goes on along the minus strand of OX235274.1, from coordinate 20,908,143 downwards.
CTTTTCGCTCTTTTTTCCCCCTGTTTTTGAATTATTTCCTTCTGTTTCGCTTTGCATCCCCGCCTTTCTGCTCGAAAGTGATTGTAGTAACCTCACCCTGTAATCAAAACTGCTACAGAGTCACCAGTACGATGATCTTCTTTGCGACGAAATAAAAAGTATGCTTGTGAAATGGTACGTCCGTACTATGTATGAGACTGGCAAAGCACCCCAGATTGCAAATGAGATGAAAAGATACGGGATTCGAGTACTGGAAATATGTGAAAGCAGATGGAATGGTAGTGGACTCACAAGATTCTCAACAGGTGAGTCAGTGATCTACACCGGTCACCCAGAAGATAACCACTCGCACACCGAGAGCGTGGCTACAATGATGTCACCAACGCTGACGAAGGCCCTGATGCAATGAGAGGTGATCTCGCCCAGGATAATGACAGCCAGATTCAACTCCAAAGGAAGGAAAGTGTCAATTATACAATGCTATGCACCAACAAACAACGCAGACCCCGAAAAGAAAGAAAAATTCTACAGACAACTACAAGCAACAATGGACAATACCCCAGTCGGCGACATTAAAATACTAATGGGAGACATGAACGCCAAACTGGGACCAGACAACACAGGAAGAGAACTCATCATGTGTAGAAAGGCTCTCAGAGAAGTGAATGAAAACGGAAAACTCTTCGCCGACTTCTGTGCCTTCAATAAACTAGTGATTGGCGGCAGCGTATACAAACGAAGGATATCCACAAGACTACATGGGTGTCACCAGATGGGCAAACCAACAACCAAATAGACTTCATCTCAATGCTGCTCAAAGAAGTGGAGACGCAGCCTTCTGGTCACAAAAGTAAGAAGAGGAGGAGACGTTGGCTTAGACCACTATCTCGTACAAGGAATACTGCAAATCTAGGAAACAGGAGCTGTAGACAGACCACTAGCCAAGTTCAATACTCAAAAACTGAAGGATCATGCCAAAAAGGACATATTCACTGGAAACATAAGTAAAAAGCCAGAGTTGGAAAACACTGGAATATCCTGAAAGTGGTGAAGAGTCAAACCTGCATGAAAGTTCTAGGCAGAAAGAAGAGACGGGTCAAACAGTGGCTCACTACGGACACATAGAGACTGATCAAAGAGAGAAGGATTGTGAAACAAAAAATTATCCAGTGCATCAACGAGCAAAATAAACAGAAGTTGAATGCAAGCTACAATACACTGAATAAAAGAATAAAGAAGAGTGCCAGAAGAGACAAAAGAAAATATTATGAAGCCATGGCAAGTGAAGCAGAACAAGCTGCAGGCAGAGGAGACCTCACAACACTCTACCAAACTACTAGGTACCTATCGGGGAAATGTTCGACACAATTTAAGCCAGTGAAGCATGACAATGAAAAGTCAATCATCAAAGAGGTGGAGGAAAGGAAACACTGGGCTGAACACTTCAAAAGACTTCTAAATCGACCGCCAAATACAACGTGCCCAATAATACTAACAATGGAAGCAGAACTAACAGTGGACATCAACCCCCCAACGAGAACAGAAGTCCTGAATTCAGTCACGATGCTAAAAGCTGAAAAAGCAGCAGGACCAGATGGAATCCCAGCAGAGGCATTGAAAATGGACCCAGAGACAACAGCGGACTTGATGACGCCACTACTGGAGAAGGTGTGGAAAGAGGGCAAGGTACCCGAGGATTGGAAGAAAGGATACTTATTCAAACTGCCGAATAAATGAGACTTAAGTCAATGCAAGAACTGGCGTGGCATTATACTCCTGTACATCCTTAGCAAAATACTAAGCCGCATCATCCTGGAGAGAATCAAACAAACCCCAGATGAAAATCTTCGACCGGAACAGGCTGGATTCAGGATAAACAAGTCATGCATTGATCAGATTGCCACACTACGGATCATCATTGAACAAAGTTTGGAATGGCAGTCACCTCTCTATCTCAACTTCATCGAATTTGAAAAGGCCTTTGACAGCGTCGATCGAGAGGTGATTTGGCAACTACTTCGCTACTACGGGGTGCCGCCGAAAATTATACATCTCATCCAACAGTTGTATGACAACGCTCTATGCCAAGTAATCCACAACGGGAAGCTCACGTAATCCTTCGTAGTGAAGACGGGAGTAAAACAAGCTGGCCGCCTAATATCTTCAATGATTTTTCTGATTGCAGTAGACTGCACAATCTGACAGACAGTGGGCCGGGCAGAGAGGAGACAGGCATTAAATGGATCCACACAGAAAACTTGGAGGATATGGACTTCACCGATGATATTTGTCTGATCTCTCACAAACTGGAAGATATACAAGTAAAAAGCAACAAGTTGGCAGAAGAAGCATCAAAGATAGTTCTTCAGGTGAACATCGAGAGAACAGAGGTGATTCCTGGCAAATAGCAACACCAAAAATGACAGACAAGAATCATAATAAATGAGAGAATTCTGAAAGAAGCAACCTCCTCCACTTACCTACTTACCTGGGAATCATCTTTTCAACTACAGTTGGACGGAATTCATGGGGATATCAGAACGAGGATCGGCGAAGCAAGGCAAGCTTTCATTACTCTCAAGTCTGTGGGGAGATCAACAGAATTTAGCGTGAAAAATAAGATCCGGATTTTCAACTTCAATGTGAAGTCTGTGCTACCATATGGATCAAAGACTTGACGCCGCTTCACAAAGGCTACTATGAACAAACTACAAACCTTCACCAATAGCTGTCTTTGCTCAATACTCAAGATCAGATGACCAGAAAAGATCAGCAACAGTGATCTTTGGGAGCGAACCAACCATGAACCGACTGTGCAACAAATACGTAGGAAGAAATGGAAGTGGATTACTCTATTACTCTAGTGGAACAGGAATAGGAAGAGGTGAGTTAGTTGTCACTGCGAGGGGGACATGGAGAAGGTGATGTGAAGAGGAGATAAAAGCATGTGGACAGACGTGGAGCCAGGTGAAAACGTTGGCGGAGAACCAAACGCAATGGAGACGTGTAGCTGAAGCCCTATGTTGCTCTAGGAATTAAAACAAACAATAATAATAATTACTAGAGTAAATAAGTACGAGTATTTGGAATTCCATGATGTCTGAAGCGTCAGAAGATTCTATGGACTTCATGTTACACTTTGTACGAGCTTGGCGAACTTAAGGTGGAATTATTTATTTATTTATTTCAGCTTCATTGAGACATAAAGAAATATATAACTTTTGCATCGATTGACTTTTACAAGCATTTTCCACACTAGTCATTAATAGTAAATGGCTCAATTGCTCATCAGATACTTGTTAATGATTACATCTGGTATATTACGGTGATGTCACAGAACTGTTGATATTAGGTGGCTGGGGGCAATAGTCAGGGAGCTTTGAACCCAGGTGTCAAGTCTGATGGCACTCATCAGCTAGGTTTGTCTGAAATCTTAGTGGAATTGAAGTCTCCTCGTAGACTGGAATCAGAGTCACCTGGTGCCTCAATCAGAGACGTTACCACTGAGCTATTCGGGTCCGGCAATGACTTTCTGTTGGACTATCTTCAATGCTTTGACTGGACGCTAACTTCTGTCATTCCATAGTCCTTTGCTTGGTGGAGACCGAATTCTATAAGTCAAGTTTACAATGCGCCCACCACGCTAGGTGGTTCACCATCACGATGTAGATATGCTTTGATGACTGGTGGGTGCCAACAATAATAATAATTTGTTTTATTCCAAAGCAGTACTTGTGATACGGAATGGAATTCTCAGCATTTTTACTACAGTATTGCATCCAGTTAGTACATTATCAATAAATAGAATTCTACATAGATTGAGGAAACCACAGTTCATTATTACAACAATACATTGGCATGTTCAGTAGCAAACGTAAAGTTGAAACAGTATTTGAAGGTGTTAGAAAAGTGGGAGCTGCCTTATTAACTGGCGTAAGCGAGAGAAAGAGACAAAGCAGCACATAACGGAAAAAGAAGAGAGAAAAAAGGAACAGAAAGAAAGGAAATGTTGTACCTATTGATGAAGTGGGTTGGAAAGATGAGATCCAGTTGTACTAATGACTATTTAATGAATTATAGGTGTCACGCCTAATGCTTTCTTTATCACACAGAACACGAGCTAGGTAGGGTATGGTTGAGTTGTTGTACTTGCTGATGCGAGCATATAGTTTTCTATATTGGCTTCTTGTTTTACCTGATGAGATGCAAGGGGAGAGTTGTGAGTGAAGACGGTGGTGTGAGTTAGATAAAATGGATTTGGCCCATTTTTCACATGAGTCCATGTGCCTGTCAACCAAAATATTAACAAGCTGGTTAAGTGGCACGTTGCTTACTCTGCTGACAACATTTAACATCCTGCGTAATATGTTATAGTCTTTCTTCAGTAGCCCTGGAAAAACTAAGGGGGAACAATAGAGAATAATAGGCAGGATGCGAGAATTAATGAATTGTAGGAGTAAGGGTTGGGTAATACCAGAATGTTTTAACTTCTTAATGTAGAAGGTAAGATGGAATATTTTCTTAGAAATTGCTAAGATATGAGACGACCAGGAGAGATCAGCAGATAGAATGACACCTAGGTATTTAATTTCCGATTTAGTTTCTATTTCAGTGCCGTCTATATTGCATACCTCGTGAGAGCCAAACAGTTTGTTTAGGTCAGATTTATGCCTAAAGGTGAAATTGACTGTTTGGCATTTGGAGGGGTTTAGAGTAAGACCATTTTCCTTGGACAACTGGCTGATTTCTGACAGAAAGCCATTAGTTTAGAGCAGTCACTTGGACATTTGATAGGCAAAGATACAGACAGATCGTCAGCATATTTGACAAAATCAATGTCATTTGAAGATGGTAAGTCATGTAGAAAGAAAGAAAAGAGAAGTGAGGAGAGTACAGCGCCTTTGGGGACTCCGGCTTCAGTGAGTACAGCAAAGGATGATTCACCTTTGTATACGGTGCACTGCATTCTATTAGAGAAGTAGGAATGCAACCAGTTAGTGACCCAGGACTCAGTTTTTGTCAAAGAGAGCTTATTTAGCAGGAGACATCTAGGTACAGAGTCGAAAGCAGAAGTGAAGTCAAGAAACGTGCAGCGGACTTATTTGGCACCTTTATCTAATGATGAGACGATGTTGTTGTGTAAGACAGCTGTAGCGTCTAATTTACTCCTACCCTGTCTATAGGCAAATTGTTTTGGGTCTTCGAAGTTTTTAAGGAAGGGTTCGAGTTTAAGAAGTATTAGTTTTTCCATAAGCTTTAGGAACGGGGAAGTGATGGCAATGGGTCTGAACTTTACGTTCTTGCCGTTTCCAGGTTTAGGGACAGGGACAATTTTGATGTCTTTCCATGCATCAGGTACGATATTTTTGGAGAAAGAAGCATTTAGGATGTTGGTTAGTGGAGAACACAACACATCTGCACATTGTTTTAGAACATAGGCAGGTATACCATCAGGACCAAGGCTACGTGAGGGCTTGAGTGTTTTAAGACATTTTAGAAAATCGAGAGTATTGAAGTCATGAAAGTTTTCAGCTACATGATAGGTAACATTAGAAGTAGTTAAAGTAGAAGGACAGCGTATAAAGGACTAATTAAGAGCATTAACATCATAAGAGGGAAAAGCATTACAACGCTTACTATTACCAGTAATTTCATTAAAACGTTTCCATATGCTGATTGGAAATTTACATGATAAAAGTGTATCATTATAGATAGCATTAAGATTTTTGATTTCAGATTTGATCTGAGCATTAATCTTTTTGAGTCCTAACTTGTCTTTGGATTTGTACAAAGTTTCTTTTTTCCTGCGAAGTTGTTTGAGATAAGGAGATGAGAAGCGGTCGAGACGTTTGAATAGAGTTTGTTTGGGACAGCATATATCAAGGCAGAACTTAAGATAATCCGTTATATTGACAATTGTGTCATCTAATGAATTTTCATGGAATAAGTCCCAGTTAGTGTTTTTTAACATGCACCTTAGATTGAGTAAGTTTTCGGATGAGTAGCATCTTTGTTGTGCTTTCATAGACAGATGCGAGAAGACTTTAATATGTGTTTTGCTGTAAATTTTTGGTAGAACACGAACAATAGAGTGATCAGAGTTGAGGATCGGTGCACGTTTACGTGCTTCATAGATTCCTTCGTCATTTGTAAGAAGTAAATCCAGTGTTTTGTCAAGTCGAGTGGGAAATTTGACAATGTTAGAGTGACCAAGTGCTTCAAGGAAGGAGCAATCTGACGAGTTGAAGTCCCCAGTAATAACAGATAGAGAGTTATCAAAGTTGGCAGCAGAAAACATGGTGAATTCATCAGGAAAATTTGAAAGATTAGATAGTGAGCAACTTGGAGAAATGTACATTTTTGTGATAAAGATGTGTTTATATTTGTGGAGATGTTTGGGACGACATTTGACGGTGATGCAGTCTATGAAGTCATTTGAGAATGAGAAGCAAACATTATTAGAAATAGACCATTTTGAGTTAATGAAAGTTGCAACTTCACCCCCACTTTTCTTATTACAACATATTCGGTCTTGTCTAAATAGGATGAAGTCCTTTAGCGAGATGAGATTGTCATCGTACAGTTCGTGTAACCATGTTTCTTGTAATGTGATTATCGCAGTATTGTGATAAGTGTCAGTGGACATCAAGGATTGTAGGTACATTATTTTGTTTGGCAGAGAGCGGCAGTTAGTGTTCATTTTGACAGGGACCGTAGTTAAGTGTATTGGTGTACGTTTAAGAGCTCTTTGCCAGCCACTATGATGCTTCCTCCATGATTTCTTGGGAATATGAAAGTCATTGGGTCGGAAATGAATGATAAAGTTGCGAGAGTAAATAATCCTTTTGGAATTCATATTTGGGTGATAAATAAATGGAGTAAATGGTAGGTCGGATGCAATATGTAGATTTTATGATAGCAGGCCCAAAAATTCAAACAGGCCGCCAAGGTCACGTTCTCAGTATTTCAAACACAAACACAAAACCTATGTTCACCGCTTCGTGCCATTTCTTCCGATCATCTAATAACGACAATTCTGAGTGAACCATGATGGTATGCTTCCTAGGATGGTCATCACATTGCAAACTTGACTGTTAGAATTCAGTCTGCACCAAACAAAGGACTAGATAGATGACATCATTCAGTATCCAATTAAAATAGTGATATCTATTGCATTTCATTCGAAAGATTACAAATTTATGCATCTATCACTTTTCAGAACAGTTTGAAATATCCCAACAGCCAAAACATCTCATGGTCGCATCGACTGAAGTATGCGAATTTATTGATATATAAACACATTCACGCTTTTATTGTATTTTGTGATATGTATAACTGTTGGAAATGGATTCTGAAATATTCGTGTCACTGCATCAAGGATGTGCATTAATTCAGGGGAAAGTAGAGGTGAAAGAAAACAGGTGAGATATCCTTAATTAAATAAGGGCAGGAGAAACAGAAATAAAGTGGTAAAACAATGACTAAATATGGCTAAGTTGTTCAATAGAGATGGAAAATAGGAAAACAGTTGAAAAATAGTGATAATTCAGCTTCAAGAACCACAGGGGAAGCGAATTAGAAGCTGTTACTCCTGCTTGATGACAGCTAACTAGACAGCTTAACATGAGGATATGTGGTATTGAAAGGTGAACAGGCAAATGGAAGAGTTATTAATCAGCCGATCGAATATAACTAGGCTACCCAAACGGAGAGGAGTTCCCTAACGTAGTTAATATTCGATTAATAATACTGTCTACAGATGAACGTAAATATAAGAAGAATTAACATTTCTCACTGTTGTGTTCAGGCCATTTGTGAGCCATCAGATGACGAAGGCGTAAAGGAAAATCTTAACCCAGTTAAATCGAAAGATGATGCGAATGAATGAGGCCGATCAGTATCACTTCGGTGTTCATCAACATTGATTCTAGTTACACACAATTGTTGTCTCCTTTGAATCAATTGATGACCCATTGGTGTCGAGAAATGTGAGAGCTCAATTTTCGCATAGTTGAAGATCATGTACCTGTTAGCAAACGCTCACCTGTTTATCTGTCTATGACTTCTCAATTTCTTCCCCTCAACATTCTAACGTAGAATGTGTTGTACAGAATCGTGTTTCCGGAAATTTACTCCACGGACTGCTTCTGGAATTCGAGGTCGAACATCTGATCTCAATAGTTACTCAGACACTGAATTTTCTCCCTATGCAGTATTTCACACTCCTGTTTACTCAGAACCAATCGTGGATACTTCACATACATGTGGCTTCCATTTTTGAATCGCACTGGAACTATGGCGCCAATCCAATTCTGAAAGTGAAGCATGTGACGCCCCAAATTTCAGTATATAAACGGTCACTTATTACTTCTAACAAAGAATATCTGTATGCCTCAGATTTCAGATGTAGAATGGTAGACTCCGAAATGCTATCTGGTGTTGTAGACGTTTCATTTCTCTACTTTTCACATCGATTAATGAGACTACTTCTGCTAGAAAAACTTGTCCTACCATTGATTCCTGTATACCTTGCCTTACAGTCAGTCAGTAGTTTATCTTACGTGCAACACTATAGAGGGGACAGTTTTATGGTCTTCATAAGTGATGAACGACCAGCCTCAGTCCAATCCGGTTGTAGGTTTCGGGAGAGACGAATTCTAATCAGTATCATGTCAGCCACTGCACTTATGATTCTCACTACTGACACAAGGAATGATTGTCCATCAATCTGGGTGTGAACTGTGAAAATTCCGTTTGTTGACTAGTCTCTCAACATTGATATCTCCTACTCTAGAACCTTGTTCCAACGAGTTCCTCCTTTTAGATAGACTAAAGTTGACAATGCTTGTCTAAGTGTTCTTAGGTGAGGATGAGGAGTTTCTATTGAATGCTGAATGCAGTGTAACTCCCATTTCAATTTGACAACCTGCAAAGTGAATTCACAGCTTCAATGAGGTTTAAGCTAACTCATTTGAAATAACTCATTTCGAAACGATAGTTTTGTGAAAAATGTTGACGAAAACTCGTATGGAATTAGTTAATAAACTGTACCACTTTATTATTTATTGAAGTGACTATTCATGTACAAATATCAAGTAGGCTGAAAAAATGTGCTTCATCTCGAAAAAAAACAGTCGAATTAGTTATTTTTCTACTGAAATATGTGTGTACTTTGAAACCAACTTCAAACAAAGACAAAGGAAGAAAAATAACAAGACGGACTGAGTCTTCTAACTTAGGTGATGTAAATTTATTCATTTAACAAAATAACGTCTTAATCTTTGAACTCATAGTTATATTCTCGTGTTAAATAAACAGTTTTGAGTGGTCATTTTTTATGAAAAGTATTTTGTTAGATTATAGTGATACGTGTTAGCACGGTTAAACAATTAATGCCACTACTGCGTTTATATTCAAAATTATCTCGCTTCATATTCTTTCTTGCATAATAATGATCGCCTTTTAGAAGATTTATATTATTACTATAAGAAATAAACGAAGTCTACGATGGCGTATTTAGTGTGCAAACACTTGGATGAGGCTAATAATGACAAAGTCATTCAGTTGATTTCCTTCACCGTTGTGTTGTCTATTTTAGCGTCACTATCAGTGACTTAGCGCAATAATGGTGGAATCTCTCTGAAAGCAATCTTGAAAGGGTTGTGTAAATTTAGAATAATCCTTAAATTAAGTTTCGAACATTAATGAAGTTCTGTAGCACCTCAATATTATATAACATTTTTCTTAGTGCTACAGTTAGAAATATTCAAGAACATCGAATGCGTTCTTCAGTAACTTCAGCGTCTTTGTTTTATATGAAAGACGAAAAGTATCCTTACGGAATAGTTGTGCAAAAAATCTTAAGGACATTTTTAGCAAAGTAGATAGTTAAATTTATAAAAAAAACTACATGAAAGTTTATGGTGTGTTACACGCCATTGGAACTGTACTCGAACCAGCGTAAAAATTACCTCTCGGAGATTAGGTGTTAATCTGGGTGATTGCTTGGTCTCATTGGAATTATGCGCTCAGTATATGACAATCGAGTGTAAAAGAAGATGAATAAAATATACTCAGTTCTTGAAATGACGGTAGACATTGTGAGAAACTGCATCAAGTCAGCAAAGAAAGATTACATCAGTCATTCGCCTGCAGCAGTACACTACGTTTAAGTGATTGTCAGAGTGTGAATTTCAAGAACATTGAAAAAGTCGTATATTAGCAAATAAGAACCGAACAAATTGTTTTTATTAGTAAACTGACGTCTGTCATCTACGTACACGTGAGGATACATGAGCATTTTTAATAAATAGGATAAACAGCGTTATAGTGGCACAGCAAATACCTATGCAGAGCCTAAGATAGAAGTTGATAACTAGAGATAGTAACATCCAACATTTCATTGAAGAATACATCCCAGTCCAGTTTTCTCCAAAATACTCCTAAGTGAACATCGCCTTGTAAATAAAGTCTTTCTTATGGTTTTCTTGTGAGATAAGTGAAAACTCTCTCGGTTAATTTGTCGTACACTTTCAAGGAACACGAATAATTCTACTGTTAGAATCTGTCATGGGATCTCTCCCAAGGTAACACAATATCTGTCATCATCATTTATGGATACCAAATCTGGTGCTTTAACTAGACGACCAGTAATTTGGACAGAGTTCTTATGATCAGTTAATCAAGGCAAGATGTGGTCACAAGAATTAAAATTCCCACAAACTTTAGATAGAGAACCTGAGAGTGTTGGTGAAGTGAAATTATCAGTATTCACTTCTGATACCTGAAAAACTGCAGTCTGGTACGAGGTGAACATATGTTGTGTACAGACGAGAATGCTGATTCGAATGTTTTATTATTATTATTTCCTTTAGTTCCTAGAGGAACATAGGGCTTCAGCCATGCGTCTCCATTGCGTTCGGTTCTCTGCTAGAGTTTTCACCTGGCTCCAAGTCTGCCCACATGCTTTCAATTCTTCTTCACATGATCTCCTCCAGGTCACCCTTGTAAGACCATCTCGTCGCTTCCCTTTCGGGTTCCACTCGAGAGCTTGTCTAGTGATATCACTTGCTGGTTTCCTCAGAGCGTGGCCAATCCATCTCCATTTCTTCCTGCCTATTTGTTCCACAATCGGTTCCTGGTTGGTTTGCTCCCAGAGATCTCTGCTGCTGATCTTTCCCGGCCGGCCATCTGATCTTGAGTATTGAGCGAAGACATCTGTTAATAAAGGTCTGTAGCTTGTTTGAGGTGCTCTTTGTGACACGCCAAGTCTCTGATCCGTATAGTAGTACTGACTTCACATTGGAGTTGAAAATCCGGATCTTATTTTTGACGCTGAATGTTGTTGATCTCCACACAGCCTTGAGAGTAATGAAAACTTGCCTTGCTTTCCCGATCCTTGCTACGATATCCTCGTCAGTTCCGCCTGTAGTTGAAACGATGCTTCCCAAGTAGGTAAAGGAGGTAGTTTCTTTCAGGTTCCTTCCATTTATGCTGATTGCTGTCTGTTGTTGTTGCTGTGGCTGTTGGTGTTAGCCAGGAATCTTCATCACCTCTGTTTTCTCTATATTCACCTAAAGTCCTTCCTGTGTTTGATTATTCTTCTGCCAACTTGTTGCTTTTTACTTGTATATCTTCCAGTTTGTGAGAGATCAGACATATATCATCTGCGAAGTCCAGATCCTCCAAGTTCTTTGTGTGAGTCCATTTTATGCCTGTTTCCTCATTGCCCGCTGTCTGTCGCATTATCCAATCTACTGTAATCAGGAAAATCATTGAGGATAGTAGGCAACCCTGTCTTACTCCTTTCTTCACTTCGAAGGATTCCGTGAGCTTCCCGTTGTGGATTACTTGGCATGCAGCGTTGTCATACAACTGTTGGATGAGATGTACAATTGTCGGTGGCACCCCGTAGTAGCGAAGTAGTTGCCAAAGCACCTCTCAATTGGCCTTTTCAAAGTCGATGAAGTTGAGATAGAGAGCTGACTGCCATTCCGAGCTCTGTTCAATGATGATCCGTAGTGTTACGAATTGATCGATACATTACTTGTTTCTCCTGAATCCAGCCTGTTCCGGTCGAAGTTTTTCATCTGGGGTTTGTTTGATTCTCTCCAGGATGATGCGGCTTAGTATTTTGCTAAGGATGTACAGGAGTATAATGCCACGCCAGTTCTTGCATTGACTTAAGTCTCATTTATTCGGCAGTTTGAATAAGTATCCTTTCTTCCAATCCTCGGGTACCTTGCCCTCTTTCCACACCTTCTCCAGTAGTGGCGTCATCAAGTCCGCTGTTGTCTCTGGGTCCATTTTCAATGCCTCTGCTGGGATTCCATCTGGTCCTGCTGCTTTTTCAGCTTTTAGCATCGTGACTGAATTCAGGACTTCTGTTCTCGTTGGGGGGTTGATGTCCACTGTTAGTTCTGCTTCCATTGTTTGCATTGTTGGGCGCGTTGTAGTTGGCGGTCGATTCAGGAGTCTTTTGAAGTGTTCAGCCCAGTGTTTCCTTTGCTCCACTTCTTTGGTGATTGACTTTCCATTTTCATCCTTCACTGGCTTCATTTGTTTTGGACGACACTTACTGATGACGCGATCTATATTTTCACTAGAAAGTATTAAACGTACGCGATTTAGTGTCAACTACTTGGTATTAATAAAGGTAGCTACGCCTCCGTCAAGGTTTCTCTCCGAGTTCTGTCTCTCTGGACTTGATACTTCGAGTTTGTGGACAAAGATGTATACATGCGCTGAGAAATTCATATTCCTCTTCTAACTCCTCAGAGTATGCTGCGTGATGTAGTTAATCACAGTCAGAAACTCAGTTTCGATGAGTCTTACGTTGTCAATGTATGTAGAAACTGTCATTGTGATGATACACATTGACAAAATCATACCATAATACATTCTAATTCCTCATACGTCCTCACAATTAGTCTATACGGATAACGAAAATTAAGCACTCAGGACTGTACCCTGTCATGAGTTCAAATGATTGCGTGACGTCTATTCAAAATGTGTTTCAGTGAACGAAATTCCATGGTGTGTACAGTGGAACTGTACTCCACAATGAAAGTGGAATTCAAGTTAAATGGAATCAGAAAAATCGGATTTAATGAGTCTCAAAAATGAAGGGAAAATAGTCATCGCAAAAGCGACTCAATAGTCGATATGCACAAACTAGAAAATATGATGGAATTCAATGAAGAGATTGAAAGGAGTCCATATATGGAGATCAGAATGCGACAAAATAATTTAATCTGATCAATGTCTCAGAACGTCTGAGGGCTCAGAGTGGTGTAACTCATGATATCAGGACATGGGGATTTAGCTAAATACAGAATGACTGACTTTAGGAAAATGAATAGCTTGGAGGATATTCAGGAGTCATAATGCATGCACTAATATACAATCGCACAGCAGGGCGACACACAGCCACAGTGATAAAAAAATATTCGAATTCTTAACACAAAGTTACACCAGTGCTGATGTATGGTACTGAATCTTGATGCATCTTTCACAAAAGGCATTTTCAGCAACAACTGTATCCGTTCTACACTTAAGATCAGATGGCCAGTCAGAAAGAATATGCATGAAGTAACTGTTACAGGAAACCAGTTAGTAGTTGAACTAACTGAAACTGATGACAGACAACCGAATGAAGATTTGACATTAAAGCTGTGGGTTAGATGTGGGATACATTGACCGATGATAAACCTTCAGACAACGCCGACTAACAAATGAAGTGCTGAACTCAGAGTCATTTTGTAGTAAAAAGCAAACTCGCAAATCCTATACTTAGTCAGACAGCCATAAGATACTTTTTTCAAAAGAGTGTATTTCAGTGGATATTGAAAATATTTTGGAATTTCATTTTAATAAAGTAGAAATCAATAAAAATCTGATACACAAAAGAGTAAGTATCAATCTTCATTCACTTTCTCCAGTTTGTTCATGTTCTCAAAATTTTAGTTGGGCAGAAACCTGGACCGTTGACTGGATGAGCTTCTATGTTGTTACTGAAATAAATCGTCAAACAATTACCTGGAAATTTACAATCAGCTTTGTTGTTTCACACATCGAATAACTATTACTGGTAGCCAGTGATAATGCGTATAAAATGTTGTGCTTCTTGTTTAATTGTTATGTTTTGTGTGCATACGTCAGTTCACCTATTCCTTTGGAGCCAGATACATTGGTCATTCGATGCGTGACCTGACTGAAAAAGTTCAAGAACACTATCTCGCTCATGGTTGTAGGAAGGTAGTATTTCTCCCTTAAGGAGTACGATAATCGAACATCTAGCGAGCACCGGCTATTCCATCTAAACAAACGCCTCTTTCGAAATCATCTAAGAAATGAAGGACAGTCTATCAAGGGCAAAACGCTGTCTTCTCCGTTCCATTGCTGAAACCATAGCCATTCAGTTAGAAAAACTGGAGATATGCGTACAAATGAAAATTATTCAATCATATTTAATATCATGGCAACAACCGTGTTGATTTCAACTCACTTGATTTTGGTTTGTCTGTTTCTCTTACCCTGTATAACTCTCGTATCTCTTCGAAACTCTTCCACAACTCGGTATTTTCCTTCGTCCCTATGTGCATCCTGAACAAATAATTTACCTTGTCACGTAGCTCTGACACACATATTCAACTCTTCATATGCACTGACTAATGTCGACAGCTGTTTTTGTGACAACTCGTCCTGCTTGCTAATACCATCTAATGAGAAAAAATGGATATAAGATCGAGTGTACAGCTAACCGGGAGAATGCACTCACCGAAAATAGCCTCTTTGCTGAACTACGTGTTTTGTCTTCAAATTGTTATCGATCGAGTTAGGTGATTTGCTGACTGTTTCAGACACAAAACCATCAAATTAGTCATTATGATAAGATTACAGCATTCACTAGCACCTACACAACATTCATCATGTGCAGTGAAGAGCTCTAAGATGTTTAATGCATCCAAGGAGGTAGAATCACTAAGTGAACATCACTTTCACTTTAGATAGTTCATTAAATCTTTGAATTTTGCATTTGCCTTAACCATACAACATTCAAATAAACGCGGCTGGATAAATTTTCTAATTTCTGTGCTTGTGCTTATATTATATGCAACAAAAATGAAGTCAGATCAGATTCTTCGTGGGAAAAATGGACGTCAAATACTTTCCTGCGAGGTCAAGATACGATGAAAACTGTGATTCAACAGTGAAAGAAGTTGATAAATCCAACAGTGAGTATTTCGGAGAAAAGGCCATGCCACAAACATGTTGCAGTATAACTTCAGAATATACGTGTAATATCTATTTACTTCTATCGGCTTCGACGGATTACACATGAATATAAGGACAAAAGGACTCACTAGATCATTCTGCATCGAAGTTCACCAATTCGTTGTGAGAATTCTTCATTCGTATCAGGGATTTGTGACCATAATCTTTCAGCTACAGCAGCACCTCTTGGCCTGCATACGTATGTCAAAGAGATGAGATAAGATACTTCGTTGTAGTAAATAAAGCAAGAAAAATAATGTCGCACTAAATATTTTTATCAGACTATTCAAAAATTGGTCTGTCGTAAACTGAAAGTAACCCTGCATCATTACGTAGCATATACGAAGGCTTATCAGTCGATATCTGTCCAGTTGTGCCATTCGTTGATGAAAAGATGTAAGTCTAAGAGAGGCCAGCGTCTAACAAGCCTGAAAATTCAGTGATGATGATTTGATATCGAAATCAATAGGACCGTCAGCTCCATCCTTAGCGGTTAACATTCAAAAATAGAATCCTTTCAGAATGACATGTGGAAGTGTAAGATTGATAATTTCGAGAAGGATATGACGGATTCGGCAGAAAAGAAAGTCGCGAAAGTACTTAGAGAGCTATTGAAAAAGAAAACGATTGACAATCATTCGTACGTTTTGTCTAGCATATATGTATGGTTTGCCGAAGATACATAAAAAGAATTACCCAATGAGACCGATTCTCTCAATGGTGAATTTAACTTTTCACAAAGTTGCTCGCTGGTTAGCCGATATTTTAGAACCTGTCAGACAACGTCTAGCTAAACACACTCCAAAAGAGTCGTTCCATTTTGCTAAAAAGAGGTGAAGCAACTCAATGTGTATGATAAAATCATGGTTCCCTTCGATGTGACTTCTCTATTCACGCAGATCCCTCTGCATGAGACATAAGTTTTCTCGCTCAACCAAAACTGGAATTTAACCATCTTCTCGTGTTATTTACTAATGATATACAATTCCAGTTTGACAACAAAATGTATTGCCAGATTGACGCAGTGGCAATGGGGAATCCACTGAGTCCGATATTAGCTGATATTTTTAAGGCCAGTCTGGAATAGACAGAGCTCAAGTCTGCAATTGACAAAACAACAGCCCACTATAGGTTCGTTGATGACACATTCATTGTATGCAATGATTTGAGCCACGCTTCGTCTCTATTAGACTGTTTCAACAATCTATACAAAAGCATCACTTTCACGATGGAGCATGAAGATCATGAAATATTCCATCTTTCGGATGTAAAGTTGGAGAGAAAATAAGACGAGACACTTGAAATATCTGTATATCGTTAAGACACATGGAGTGGTCTTTACTTGAATTTCAACAGCTTCTGCCCGGTTAGATACAGATGAACACTGGTGAAAAAGCTTTTCTCTAAAGGTAAGAGAATATGTACACCAAACAAACTTGATAGTGAACTAATGCTTCTTGAAAATGCTTGAAAGAAAATGGTTACCCACAAAGTTTCATTAATAAATATGACAAGAATAAACTCAAGAGGCTTGATGCAGCTACAGCCAGTAGTAAGCCTAAATTCATCAGACTCGACTACAAGCTCAACGACATTGTGAGAATGGTAAATAGAGGATTAGGGGAAGCCCTGTCTAGGATGTATCCTGCAGCATTATCAGTCTCTCTACTCCGAACAACCTCCTCACTGGTGAAGTCAATGATTAACAAGTACTCCTCACATGTTACCTACAACTGTGTATACCAATTCACATGTATCTGTGGGAGTAGCTACATTGGAAGAACAGAAAGGAGAGCCTTAGTCAGATTCTGCGAACATGTACCAAGGAGCCTCCCGTAAAGGGACCGAATTGTTTAAGCTCTTCAATCGCCAAACACCTGATTGACACAGGACACCGAGTAGATGTGATGGAATCATTCAACAGACGAAATATCCCAAGTCTTCTCAGGTTCGCTGAAGCTATAGCAATAAATTGATTGAAGCCTGACTTAGGTGTCTAAAACGAATCCGTTGTTGGACTTCAATTACCCTGGTGACTCACTTCTTATTAACTCTGCTTTCTAATTTTGTTAACTGATCTTTTCACTCCCACCCCCCACTTTATCTTTCGCTTGACTATATTAAGAGATATGCTTTCTTGATCTTCTGAGTTCTGCTCACTGTATTACATCATCGACTTCCCATCTGAACTCATGTGCACCGAAATTTTGATCTTCTCTTATCTAAATGCGTATCTATTTATTTATTTATTCTTTTGTTACCAACCCTACAACACAATTGTTAATTAATTTTTTTCAAGAAACTTCTCTCTAACAAGATATATTTATAAATGGCGTAACACTTTAGGCACCTTGTAAATCTCAACGCCTTATTTCACTACGACGCTCTGTAGCATGCATGCTAATGGACAAAATTTTGTTAAAAATGTACACTTTTTTATTTTATTACAGAATTCAGGTTGTACGCGGATGATGAGAACCGACGAAATAAAGTGGATCCAGATTATTCTGCGACAATGTTTATTCTTTCTTTGCTCAAATTTATAAAAAGGAGTCATTGTATGGAATTTATGATATTTGTTTAATGATTGGCTGACAATGCAGTCTCATCGATCTATCCATCCTGTTTCATCTGAACCTGAAGGGATGTCACTGAATGCTCATATCCTAGCTGAGACTAAGCGCTGGGTTACTTTGTCATTTTCTTCCGCTAAGCGACATTTTCACTTAGTTGTCTTGTCAATTCAAAAATCCCTATATACGCTTGGTTCATTTCCACGTGACTCAACTCAAAACATTGTGTTAAGTGGTCGAAAGATGTTAACGCCAAAAGTTCTATGAACGATTCACAAAATGTACTTACCATGCCAGAGTGATCACATTGGTCTCATCCAATTGTGGGCCCCACAGTGTAGCTTCACCACCAATGACTAATGATGCCTGCTCGTCCGAGCCTGTAAAAGACATGATAATTATTATTATCATTGCAAGAAGTTAACAGACTGAATGACGATTAGTGTCATTGGCAAATTCAGATATGCCGAGTTCACTGGTGAAGGAAACATTTGCAATTCGGATGGCTTTATATGTTAAGGTTTGATGTGTTGCTGTCTTCTGAATGAGAGGAGTTGGCAGTACCGATAAAGTTAGACACTAATTTTTGATTTAGAAATGGTCAGTTAAACAACTAATAAAGGGCGCAATATATTTGAAGTGTCGGACGGCCTAGACAGAACTTCGTCACTGTGAAATCTGTTTAGACGTCCAATGTACTCAGCATAAAGAACAAAATTTGGAATTTCAACACAAATGTCAAGTCATTCACTTCTTATATATGGATCAGAAACATGTGATGCGCAACGAGAAATTCTGAGAACGAACCAATCAAGAATCTAATGCGCAACAAATATTTAAGAGAAAACAACATTGATACAGCACACACTGACGAGACCGTTGGGTGAAATTTTATTCCTGGCCACCGTAGTTTCATCCGTATGAAAAAGGGAATACTCTCCTCCATTACATATCCATTTGCAAGTAATCAAACACTACAACCCTTATCTATGCTCCAACTACAATACTTACCACTTTATCTCAATTCTAAACATGACGTTCTTCTACCACATGATCAGACTGTGTCAGTTTGAATGAGATTTGTGTCGAAGGTGCGAGAAATCAAATCAATATGGAACTGCCGTGGAAAAGTTGGATTGGACTCACAAGAATAGAAGAAACGACACCTTCAAAGTACATTCCATGCCTAACTCGTATGTATCACCTAAAACCTCATCGAGGCGCATACATACATTGTCGGATTTAGATGCATTACTGAACGATTGCTTTTGAGGATGTGCTTCTTCAGTGTTTATGAATCTGCAGTTAAACCACCCAGCTCACATAATACAACAACACTAAAGGCATCCAACTGACCTACATATTCTTTTCATTATTCTTGAATTCTTAAACGTCAGAATCCTTAGTTGTTACCTACATCACCGCATACTGTGTAATTGCAAATTACCAACCGATTAACACTGGTAAATGACAAATAAGTTCAAAATTAATGAAATCCAAAAGACAGTGTCAACATATAAGTTTGGGTAATGCCACTATTCCTGTCAAACCATACGGTAAATCAACTAACCTCCAAATTCTCTGATATCTTGTTCGTAGTATTTTATCCAATCATATTCATTATGTAAATCATTTAATTTCCAATCACCAGAAACTATGACGTTGAATTTTTTTCCAGTAGCTTTTCTGATATATTCTTTCCAGTCGAATCTTTGCAAGACAAGAATGACTGTGTTTTTGTCACCCTATTTAATGGAACCAAACATTTATGCAATTACTGGTTGTTTGTTGAACGAATACAAATGTCTTTTAAATGAGAGAAATTTACGATCAGATGATAAACTAGAAAGTGAGAGACACCTTATTCTAAGGATGGGAGATTTCGATTAAACGGCGATTATAAAGAGGGATTTTTTAAATATCTGAGATGTCTAAAGCCTATCTTTGGGGAGGTGTTAGGTGTTTGTCTATCTTTAATGGAAAAATAACGAGTCGGATCGTTTTCCGATAACTGAAAGATGCAGTCAACTAGCTACTGTTCTATTTTCAACTCTAAGGTCTTTGAATTTTTGGAAAAAGTATGTCATTCCTGGATTCGTCACTTCAGAGTAACCAATGTCTTACGTGTGATCCTTGGAGTTGGCGCTGACTGATTTCTAATAATCAGCATTGAAGTGTGATCGCCAAGCTAGATGAAGACTTATAAAATGAGCAATGACAACTTGGCTTTCTTTGATTTGCAAATAAAGCTCGACAGAACACTTGTCATACTTGACGGTAATATCTTCGGGAAATTAGCACACTTAACAGCTATCCTATCTCCAGGTCAATCCCGTCCACGTTATGTTATAATAGATTGAACAAACTGCCTTGATAATACAAATGACAGTCAAATCAATACATCGGAGCATTTCTATATGTTTAAAATGAAATTTAAGTGGGATACTCCTAACCAATATTTGGTTTCAAGCATCCTCTAGAACCAGAAAACATGCGTTTAGACGTCATTTCTTATTATAGCTTGATTCCAGACACTATTTTGGTTCAACTATAGACTTTTTAGCACGAGTAATCTATCGGTAGACGTAATATAGCAGGTCAACAACTGATAACAAGTGTACGTCAAGCAGTGATTCAAACTTGTCCTCGTGCATAGTCGGCGAGCGTCCTGACCAATGTGCCATCGACGCACAATGGCAGAGATGAAACAAATAGCATTCCTGTATTATTTATAGTAGTGAATAACGTGTAGCGTATTTCATCTTCTTTGAGACTCGTCAACTAAATGCATCTCCACTCCACTGAATAATTTCATTACCAGTGAGACTGAGACCATGTGTTTCGTGATGCCTATGCCTGACAGGTGACACTTTGGTTGAGTGGCTTACTCAAGGCTTCTGCCCACAGACGCAGTTCAACCGAGAAATCTTCTTCTATATTCCAGCAAGAAATGAGTTCATTTTTCATATTTTTATGTGCATCAAATTTATCGTAGTGATGAATTAATATTTTTAAACAGTGAGGTTTCCAGT
The DNA here is from genome assembly GCA_944472155.2 of Trichobilharzia szidati. Taxonomy (NCBI): domain Eukaryota; kingdom Metazoa; phylum Platyhelminthes; class Trematoda; order Strigeidida; family Schistosomatidae; genus Trichobilharzia; species Trichobilharzia szidati. The sequence goes on along the minus strand of OX235274.1, from coordinate 20,887,262 downwards.
CTAACAATCAACCCTTTCTCATTTTAAAGGTTAAGGAGTGGCTGATAAGCCAGAAAACCAGATAACAACTCACAGTTGATCATCCAATCGCCATCCATCAAACTAATCGACGTCGGATAAGTCAAATAGATATAATACAACACCAATAACAGGAATATGAAAAATTTTTCCACCATAGGGATCATAATATGAGAAAGAGTCAACGTGAACAAACAAGACTATAAAGTTTTGTTGATACTCTAAAATGTTTATGAACCATAAGCGTTTAGTGAACCGCAATCCACCTTGTGAAATAAACACATCTGATAGTGTTGTGCGTGTAGATAAAACAATTACTACAAAACACATCTCCCAACACTTACTTGATATTCGTAATCTAAAACATCTTGATATAAAATAGGTGTAATCGGAGGATTTCGGTCAGCAACACTTTTGACAATGTCGACAACTTTCGACGCGTAATAATTAACTAACTGGGAAGAATCATCAGAGAATCCCATTTTTTGCATGAATTCGACTATTTCTGAATTCGAAATCCTAAAGGAAAGAACACACAGAAACACAGTAAGTTTAGTCTTACCATGTTCTTCGTCAGCGATTTTTAGAAACTGAATTTTTTATCAAAATAGTTATCCAAATCACTGACTGATAACCAGCGTTATTGCAGAAAACGAATTCACGGTTTTAACGTTTATTTTCGAACGAACGGCAATGTGCAGACGAAACGGAGAAACCTAGTCAGATACACGGTAGAGCATTCATGATTCAGAATGCCTTAAAAATCGTAAAGAAGGCTTGGTTGCCCATTTTAATCTTGCAATCGCTTTGACATCTAACCACCTCTGAGTGCTCATATCATACTATTTCGTAGAGAACTAATAGATTAAGCAGAATCACCTACAGATGTATCATGTCTTCAGTTCCTATTTGTGACTGTGTGAGAGAAATATGAATTATACAGACTTTTTCGTTTCACTCATCGGAAGGAGGAGAATAAAATCGATGAGTACAGACAGAAATACTCAGTGTTTCGTGAAAGTGTTGACAGTGAGCTGAAGAAATCATCCTGTACTATGGAAAGCCATCAACTGTAGTTCATGATAACAATAATAGTAATAATGGCTTTATGTCAAACAGCAATTCTGATACAGTGTGGAATTTCCAGCAGGTAGTAGAGCAAGTATTAAATCTGCTTCTCTCTCTGCACAGTGCAAGTAGAATTATTCGAATAGGGTATTCATATTGGTAATACTGCACGACATAAGACTATAATTGATTGATTGATATAGAAATATCAAGAAAGATTGGAGGAAATACACAATGCAAGGTGTTTAACATCCGACTTAGTTTCAACTTCTGTGAGATCTATGAAACTAGAATCATGGAAACGAACTAGTTCATGTAAGTTACGATAGTGTCCGAAATTGAAGTAACATCCTCCTAGTGTAGTCGTGTAAGACATTCAGCAAACAAATAAAATAGCACAATTCACTTCTTCTGTTCAGTTGTAACTTATGCCATCAACAGGAATGAAATGTTTCACAATCTATTTATGATATTATACGGAAGGATATCATATCAATAAGTTAGTTAGGATGATACCGTCACATCCGCTTTGATTCATGACAAGTCTTGATCAATAAGCAGTATAGATATGAATCACTAATATTCATGCCTAATTTATCATTCTGATTATGCGTATCTTAAAAGATAAAATGTGTTGATGTTTTATTGAAACTGTTGGCGGTTTCATTAGGGATTTGTGTAACTGAAGACTTCAAATGAAACATTAATGACTCACAATTGCCACCAACAATAACGCCGTTTCATTTTATTCGAAACATGCTGACAAATGATCACAATTATTCACACATTCACATGCAAATCCTTCACTTCAGATTCCCTTACTTCACACCAGTTCAACATGACCTTTATTGAAACAGTTTTATTGAAGGCTGATACAAAATCCTGCATACACTGTTCACGATGTATAACACATTCAGTCTAATTATAAGTCATGAGAACTAATCTGTAAAATGTGAATCACAATGCATACAGTATTGTTTTTGATGACTAATCATGACTCAGAGATGACTGGACAAGAGTTGTACAGACAAAATGTACGCTTTATATGTACCTTTATTATTTTAATTTCAACTATTTTCCTCAAGAGGTTTGGAAGTGTCCGACGAACAAAACATGCGAATCATTCATTTCAACTTGGCTGAGATTCAAACAAACATAACTCATAAGTAGAGATCAAAAGTGCTAGATGGGACGAATTCAACCTGTTGACATCCGAAGTAAGAGAAAGTTTTCCGTCAAAATATTCTGTAAATTTCGGGATGTTTTAACATTTCCCCCCAATAAAATGTGACATTGAATATGCGTAAACTCACCAACAGGTGACATATATCCCATTGCCTCCAAGATGAATATAGTTATCATGAAATCGGTTGGTTACTTCTGTAAACAGATTCTTCAAAAACTCAAATGTAGAATCATTGGCTGGATTCAGTGGACCCAATTGTACAGTCGGATCAGAGTCGTAATAACACTTTGTTAGTAAGTCTGGATATGCTTTTCCCCATGACAATGTATGCTCTGCAAGGAAGTATTGTGACAACCAGTGAAGATCACTTTGACAACTTTTAGAAGGAAAATGTTATTTAGATAAAAAATGACATGGCTATTCAACAGTGAACACTCCATACCACTCACCATTTGAAATCAATTTTTATTTCGTTTCCTGTGATTCTACACGAACTGCACTCCTTCACTCAACGATAATCCCTGCGTCTCAAAATACAGTGACCAAGCACTTGAAAGTCTCAGTGACACTTCAAATAATGATTTTCAAGCTATTCTTCATCACGTTTTCTGGTTTACGTGAAGCGTTTGAAAAAGAATAAATGGAACCGTAAACCCGCAATGATTCGAATAAAACTGTGGTCTTTTCTTCACAGAGTAGCGATAAAGGCTTTCGTCGAATAAGAAACTCTCATGCAACTCAGCACTAATGCGCTTCATCATATCCCTGAGTTAATATACCTGATAATATAATATCATGAACAATCCGCATTACAGTTCCAAACCTAGTGCCTCTGCCTAACTCATGGTTCAACGTTCCATTCGCGGCATTATTTAAATAACACTATCACACTGACTCAAATATTTACATAGTATTATTTCATGTAGACACAGTTCGCGGATAATTATAATCATTGCAAATGTCTTCAAACTTATTTACCTGGAGTATCAAATTCTGGAATGATCCGGACTCCACGGAGACGAGCGTATTCCAATAACCTTTTCATGTCTTCAACTCGTATTGGCCATGTTTCAGAGCCATAGAGAAGGATGGAGCGAACTGATGAGCAGTATACACGTCCCTTGGTTGATAGCCGAATGTCACGCTTACGCCAGAGACGGTGTAAGTTAACGAAAGCAGCCCGAGCTTTTTGAATCCGTGCTGAGATTTCGTCACCAATCAATTCTTTGGTGCCGATACAACTTCCCAAATAGGTGAAGTGGTCAACATGTTCTACCACTTCACTCCCTATCACTAAGCTAGGAATTGACGTAGTCAAGTCAGTCCTGTAGCAGCATCTTACATTTTACAGGGGTGAATCGCATGCCAAACATATGAAGATTGCTGCTCAAGGTGTTCAGAAGACTCTGCATTTTCTCAGCATCCTCCCCTAACAGGACTATGTCATCTGCATATTCTAAGTCCATAAGACTATTCCCTGGTAACAAGTCGATTCCTAAGTCGTTAAGTTCAGTTAAGGATACTTCCATTAGCATATCTATGATGAAGTTAAACAGAAAAGGGGAAAGTGGACATCCTTGACGGACACCACTGGTTGTTATCAACTCAGATGACAATTCCCCATAAGCCCTTACATGGCTACGTGAGTTTGAGTAGAGTGCCTTGATTAGTGCAATGTACTGTCTTGGCACTCCCTTCATAGTCAAACATTGCCATAGTACCTCTCGATCCACGGAGTCGAAGGCCGCCTTCAAGTCAAGAAATATGGCAATTGTTGGACGCCTAAAAGTGTGTCTATGTTCTAGGATCTGTCGGAGAGTGAAGATATGATCTATGCAACCTCTACCTGGCCTAAAGCCCGCTTGATTTTCCCTCGTTTGTTCCTCCCGAGTTCGGCTAAGTCTGTGTATGATTACTGAGCCTAGGATTTTAGAGACTATGTTCGTCAGGCTGATTCCTCTATGATTATCACATGAGGACTTGTCTCCCTTCTTGAATATTGGTATAATAAGTGACTTACCCCAATCTGATGGAACCGTCTCTGATTCCCAGACGTTACCTAGTACCTTAGTTAAACTATATACTAGTTTGTCACCTCCATATTTAAACACCTCCGGAATAATTCCGTCGGGTCCTGCCGCTTCGCCTCGTCTCAGATTACAGATAGTTTTGTGACCCCACTCACACACGACGGGCCAGTGTCTATATCCCATTCGGGTGTGTGCTGGATGGCGGGGAGCTCAGTGTGGCTGTAGGCAAGTTAAATTGTTCCTCAAAGTGTTCCTCAAAGAGAAGCGATAAAGCCTGTAGTCAAATATGAAACTGTCAGGCAACTCAGCACTAATGTGCTTCATCACATCCCTGAGTTAACATACCTGAAAATATAATATCATGAAAAATCCGCATTACAGTTTCAAACCTAGTGCCTCTGCCTAACTCATGGTCCTATGTTGCATTTGCGGCATTATTTCGAGAACAATAACACACTGACTCAAATATTTACATAATATCATTTCATGTGGACACAATGGGTGGATAATTACAGCATACCAAATGTCTTCAAACTTATTTACCTGGAGTATCAAATTCTGGAATGATCCTGACTCCACGGAGACGAGCGTATTCCAATAAATCCGACACTTCTATTTCATCATATGTACACTTTTGTGGATGATATGCACCCTGTTGATATTGAGACGAGTATCAGAATTAATAAACAGCCGAAGATTGTCTCAGCATACCTTGTCTGACAGTTCTGGATAGGTGGTTGAGACAAAGGGAAACGATTCGTCATCAGTGATGTGCCAATGAAATACATTCATTTTAACCATAGCCATGATATCCTGAAAACAGAAAACACCATGCCGAATATCACATCTCCTACTATTGTCTTCCGAATAGTTTCAACTGGAATGAAATTACTTCCAGTATCTAAGAGTATTCCACGATGTAAGAATAATGGTTCATCTTCCACAGAACCCTTAAATATCATATTCTAGATGAAATATATTATTGTAGTCAATTTATCAACAAGAACAAAACTCACACCTCCAAATTCATCTTTGTAGACCATCTGAAGTACAGTTTCAAGGGCACGTAGTGCACCCCAAACCTCTTTGGAACTTATCGAGATTTCTGTATCTTCAATGTTCACGTTATCTGCAAAGTGGTGAATGAAATACTTCTTGTGTCGTGTGTGACTCACATGATTCGTTCATGATATGACTCGGCCACAGTTTATCTGCATTTTCGTCACATCCATCCATGATTTCAATTTTCAGTTTATTTATGCTACATTGCTCTTTGCTTTCCTGAGGAATTGGCGGGTGCTGTGTTGCTAGACGGAAATGAAATCTTGTTAGTGCGTCTATGAGTATAAAGCATGTTGTGTAGTTGTGTTCGTAGGTGAGCGTGTGCACCAGGTTGCAGGCTGTTGAATCTTTGTTGTAAACTGTTGGTTTCGGGACTATAGCGAGAGTGCGCCGACTTGCATTATTGAGGAGCAACACAACCACGAACAACGCAGAATAACAGATCATTATTAGGTTTTGTTTCTCAGCAGTGTATTTCTCACTCAAATCTCATCAAGCTTTATTCTAATTGTGAATTGGATTTTGAACTCCTTCGACATGTGATGAAAAAAATATCATCCAATCAAATCAGCGTATCACCTGATGGTTTGTTTGTGGGTTGTGTTTTACTGGAATTTAGATGATTATGATGATTTTTGTAAAACATTTTTGGGAAAAACAAATGTTAGGAAAAATGAACGTGAGTCAGTAAGTATTCTCATATAAAGTGGAAATTTTAAACTTCTGTGTTCTGTGTATAAACGAGTCAGACAATCACTATCCAACTTCCACGGAAAAACTTTATTTCAGCGAATTACAGAGTAACTGCAGAAATTATCTGCTTTCTAGTAAAGGCCAGTCTCGATGCATCTCTCACTGGACCAGAATAAAAATAAGGCTAGAAACGCATGAGTTAAATTATGACTGGATAAACTTCTGCCCCACTCACGAATGCTTTTAGCTTTTTATATTTTACTTTGGAGTGTTTTTCCGACCAGGTTTGGACGCTGTTTTACACATTCCCTCAATCTGGTAACATATACGGTGCCAGATTTCATAGTTCAGCCACAATAGTCAGACGATCGTCTGAAAGCTTCTCTCGAGTTTATTGTGACGTTCAGTCTTCTAAACAAGTCGTTCTGCAGAACATCTTGTTTGAAAAGGCAAACCTTTTTGATTCAACTGTTGTTACCAGCTGTTGCAGGTTTGGTACAGTGCAGATTAAGTTGTGACATTAGTACATTCTATCTAGTGAGGTTTGCATATTTTGAAACGCCAACCACACAACCTATCATATACAACTGGTGAATACGTGCCATATTTGCAGTTCGGTTTATCCAAACTTTCAGTAATTCCATTATGGGTAAATTTTTATTTTGATAGAGTCTCACAGTGTTATACAGTAATATTTACAGTAAATATTACTGTATAACACTGTGAGACTCTATCAAAATAAAAATTTACCCATAATGGAATTACACTCTACCACAGTGCCCAAGTTTTATTCTTATATCAAACTTTCAGTAATTTATTGCTTGAACCTTGCTTTGCTTGTGAATGGCAGATTGTTCCCATATTCTCATTTGTGTTAGTGCTTGAGTAATTTTATAATTGGGATATTTTAATTTACTTTTTCATCATGACTTACCACACTGAATGCTGAAATCGACTTTGTTGTGCCTTCTGGACACACCGACCATTCTCAGGGTTCACTCATGCGGAAATGTGTTTCACCCTTTGTCTTATCCACTCACATGAAATTAAGTCTAACTATGTTATTGTGAGGCTTCTAGAAAATATATTCGAGAATAGGTGTGAGATCATGTCCGATCCCACTTCAAAACTCTTCAAAGCTGATCTGATAAAAAGAGTTGTACCTACACATCAGTAGTAGGTGCAAGTATTGTCTCAAGACGTGCATTTTAGTGATTTCAGTCTTACTCAAATAGTTCATTAGATGTAACAGCTAGTCACTGATATCAGTATTGATGATGCATTCAGAATGCATGGGAATCCTGTCAATCTTTCGAAATTCACTTTGATAAAGTTGAGAGAGGAAGAGGACGGAACTACAGAGGCTGTTAAGGCTAAAACAGGCAAGTCGACTTCATTATTTAGTAGTTATTGCTGTCAGAAGGATCTCTCTCCTCTCTTAACTGATGAGTCATCCAGTTTTGACTCGGTGGCTCATGTAAATAAAATTCATCAGATGTGTAGTATTATGAAAGAGATGACAGTAAGGAATTTGTCGCATGACTCCATATTTATCTGTCGTAGCACATACTTCAGACTTATTGTGAATATGCGTCGCATTTAAGCGACTCATAATACAATAGTGCGCTTAAATCAAAGACATCATGATGCCACTAACGAAAAATAGGAGTACTTTGCAAAAGCATATGGCAGTGGCTACTACATTCCAAACAGTGTCTTAAGTACAATGTCGAATTTTCAGTATTTTGAAAGGTTAGCTACATCTGGCATTCCCATCGAGTCACCTATTCATCAAGTACTAACCGGGGCCATACGTTGCTTACCCTCGGTGATCGGACGAGAACCAGTGTTTTCAACGTGATATGATCGCTATGAATGTCTACTGCTTCCTATCTTCTGTAATGACATAACCAAAGTCGCTGCCACTACAGTGCCAGTGAATATGTGGATTTGACTACAGTTTAATTTCAGGCAATTTTTTTTTCGAGGGCAATATATCTGGAGAATATAGGTTTAGTAATTGAATAACATCGTCGGTGGCATAGTGGTTAGGACGCTCGCCGACCATGCAAATGGTCCGGGATTCGATCCCTGGCCGGCGCACTTCTTTACCTCGCTAAGCTGAAACCAAAGCTGGTGAAGAGGAAGAGCCAGGCATGAGGCTAGCAACCCCATCCTGTAAAAATCAACACTGCTACAGAAACTTCAAGCCTCTAGCTTGAAGCCGATGTTCCACTGGGAACGTGAAGGAATAAAAAAATTTTTAAAAAATTTAAAAAATTGAATAACGTCAGCAAATGCAAAATCGTTATGCTTCAAGGAATGACAGGAGTATCTCTAACAAAATTGATGTGTGACACAATAGTTATATGAGTCAGACACACATGCATATAAGACTGATCGAATAGCAGACATGCATAATTGACGTTTGAAACAGAAATTAATGCTAACTCCACGAGGGTTATAACTGACAGGATGGAAGGGATATTTTTCAAATGGACCGTCGAGTTAGTTATCTCTGGTGGTTATCACCCGACTCATTGCTTTATACAATGCTAAGGAGGCGCCCATCACATGCATCGAAAAATTGGCTTGTTGCAGTCTAACCGACAGACGAACACAAAACAACCATCACATTACAATCATGAATGTTACTTCCAGTCCGCTTCCACCAAAAGGTGAGCTCATTGGCGTCCAAGTAAAGTAGATAACTGAGCTCCAGAGAAATCACTCGGAATGGCTACTGAATTTCAGGAGGAGCACTGATATTCCATCCACCGATATCATAAGCAGACGTAAGCGCTACTGTGTTAGTTTGTTATTAACTGTGAATTTGTTTATTAGATATATCACACAGTGAGTGAAACAGTATCATTTACTGGATGACAAGGTTTCAAGCACAATTTATTTTGGTTGATAGTCATATCCACGATAATCACACGATGGAGATTTGAGTTTTACGGTTTTCTTTGTTCTTTCCTATTTGTCAAATGGGTGGTAGAATTTCCCAGATACATGGGACTTGATTATATGCAATGACACACAACCATACAAAAGGATGTGAGGAATTGATAATGGAAGCCTAAGATATCTAATCAAATGTAAATTCGTGTAATGAGAATCATTCAACACTTGTCTCAGATATCTGGAAAATTCTACTACCCCTACGGTAAATAAGAAAAATCAAAGAAAACTATAGAACTCAAGTTTCGAAGTCGTATTATTATCATGAATATGATTATGAACCATGAACTGCGTTCAAAACCTTGTCATCCAGAAAGCATTAGACATTCAAAGCGACCATAATCCTTTTGTAAGCACCGGTTCTCATCTGATCACCGAAGGTAAGCGACGTAAGACCCTGGTTAGTACTTGATGAATAGGTGACTCGATGGGAATGCCAGGTGAAGCTAACCTTTCAACATACTCAAAATTCCACATTGTACTTAAGCCACTGTTTAGACTAAAGTAGCCACTGCCATATGCTGTTGCAAAGCGCTCCTAAGAGAAATGTCAGAGGTGTCTTGGTCAGCAAAAATACAACTTCACTGTTTCGCCCAAAGGAAATAGCCCTTCAACTAACAACCACTCAATGTTTATGAGTGACTGAATAGCCCAAATGACAAATGAAGCGAACAGGCTATTTCACATAGACAATGAAGTAGTGGTTGTGAGAAATCAGAGATGTCAGTGAGTTGAATGACGGTGAGAATCGAATCCTACAGTGAGTGACATCTTCATTGAAAAAGGTTATACCTCTGCGTCTCAGTTGGGAATTGGTTCAATTATGCAACCATCAGAGCGATATTGACCTCATCTAAATTGCCGGTGTATAGGTCGAGAATGTATGTGTATAATCAAGAAATACCATGGAGGAACTGATAGATTAATTGTTGGAATGCTTGAGAGGCGTTTATTAATTGTAAAGATAAAAGGATGAGTTCATTTGAGACAAACTGAGTATATAGGGCTATTTCATGAGCCACCTCTTTATGAATACTGGTATATTGGTGGATGCAATTTCATTTGGCTCTCTGGCATCTCTAAAAATCTGTTGATTTTGTCGCGCACACCTTACCCCTAAGGCTAGTGGTCATGTATTGTTGTTGTATTTCATAGAGTCTCCTTTTTGAGGATCCGGAAACCAAAAACAGTTAGATAATGACGCTCGTTAGTAACAGCCTGTATTCTAGCAAGCGTCTGCAGGTTAAGTCAAGTTCCTGAAGTATTTCCATTAGTTCGACATTCGTCATATTACTGAAGATGGCCGTTGACAAGATTGGATGTCTACTTTCTGTGTGACGGCGCGTATATATTATTACAGGTGTTATGTGCATTTGTTTTAAAAGCGACATTATGAGATGCAGACTTCTTGTGAACGTACCCATCTGATTCAGTGAGATCAACAATATAAATAGTGTGATGGTGGTCGACAGACATAAGATTTGTAGATTATAACGACATCATATTAATTTCGTCCACTGTCGGACTCCAGGTTACAGCTCTCCTAGTGTTTATGGTTCGAATGTAACTGGAATCAGTGAAAAGCAACTTGTAGAAATTATCGAAGCCTGTCTGAAGTCCACCACCACGTTAGCTAACTTCGATTTAATGTGTAGTGTTATAATGAGCTGCTGTTAAAAATATTGCATTCGATTTCTTTTAAGTGACGGACTCTACAAATATTCTAAAGCAGAAGCGGTTTCATACAGGGGTGAATCTTTGTTTAAAGGCTTAGAAAAATACAATTTTGCAAGTGTTGTCATACAGTAGGCGGTATAAGTTGTAGATAAAATCGTATTGGTATTAGTATTACAGTTAATGAAATTCAGATCACTGCAGTAACAGTATATATTTGTCCAGTAAATGTGCGAATAATCATCGAAATCTACCAGAGTGTACAGTTTCGCTACCAAGGAGCTTGATGTGTAAGCACTGAGATGTGATTGTTAGTTGACAGAATGTGATTCCGTTCGCTTCCTTCCCAAATTATTCTCCATATTGTTGCTCATCACTGGGATCATCCATGTGCACTAGTTCCTTCAGTAGGGCCTAACTGGGACTATATAAATACACAGACATGGGGTAAATGTTCATAGAAATGGGGTAAAAATATTCCCCATTTGTATTTCGTATCGCATTGTTCACTATTGGAAAGTTACCCCAGTCATACTGGTTGTATGTTGGTTCACATAATACTTTTGCATAGAATTCGCTTTATAAAAGACAGTTGTGACACCAACACCGCACTATCAAACCCGAATTATTCAAAACACAAAGTTAGCCGAATGGAAAAGATCTAATTGGGAATGTGACGATCAACCCGTTGGACCCAAGCAATGAAAAGAATAGGATAAAATCGATCAGAAAACACACACAGACTTCAATTTCGTTGATGGTTTCGGTCTCATAATACAGATGCTGGCAGATGTGTTCTCCAGATGAAAACTGACAACATGGCATGAGAGATAGCTCAGACAGCACATCAGGTAAACAGATTGATGACAGAGTTGGTGAAGATACCCAACCAATAACAAATGCTACTGACCAGTAGGAGAAATCTGAAGGAAGTCGTCCCTTTCACTTACCTCCGTAGGATGACTTCAAGTATAGGTGACACATATTCGGACGTCAAAGCCAGGAAAGTAGTGTGATAGACAAACAGGGAATCGTTATCCTGAAATCAGTGGGAACACCTACAGTACGAAGAGTGAGATCCAGATTTCTGATGTTATGTCAGGGCCTTCATATGGCCCAGAGACTCACACATCACAAAGAGAATTTTCAAGTATTTGTTTTGTAGGGATTTTTGTTTGATTCCTTGGAGGATTTCATCATAAGCCGACATCAGTTACAGAACTCCTAGAAAACCTGGAAGTACTAGACAGCTGTTTGGTCCTAGTTTGGGATCCTTCATCAGTACTCACCCACCGGGAGAATCATTTCATCATAAACTGCCTTTATACTTTCTTGAGGTCCAGATTGTCAGAAAGAACAAGGAACTCCAATAAGGAACCAACCAAGAAACTAATGACCAGTGACTATTCAAGAAGAAATGAAGATGGGCTGAACACACATAACAGAAATTCAAATTTACATTCCAGACCATCGAGTGGAACATCGAATGGCTTTTGACAAGTCGAGTCTGAGGGTATCAGGGAGATCATGTGATGAGAAGCTTGAAGCATTCGTGAACATTTCTGAATGTAGTTGAAAATGATAGCAGAGGATCGACTGCAACGGAAACATGTTGCTGTGTTCCACTCGGGAAGCCAGAAACGAGATATAATGGTAATATGGTTATTGCAGATTATCACTGTCTTACTTTGTTCGTTGTTAAAATAATTATTATTACTGGCAAATTACGACTAAATTGCTGACACTTGCTAGCTACTTATGCATTTCTCATGCAGTTTTCTTCTGTCTTCTCTTTCCACGGGCACTGCTCTGGATCACTCCATTGAGACAGTTCCGCCATCCTTTAGATCGGGGATACTCTAATGCAGTACTGAAACCACTCAAATTACACTTCGGAGATATTTAAAACATGGTTGGCATATCTGAAAGGAATAGGAATGAGAACGACCCTCACCAAGAAATCGGTTAATCAATTCAAATCTGTGGTCATGTAACTGCCAACATCACAGTGACTGTGAAATAATCAGGATTTTCAAAAGTCAGATCCAAGAATACAGTCTATGACGTGCACTCAACACCACAAGAACCAGTATTGCTTGTTAGCTTTGAAGGCTTTGTGTTTTATTTTACCACTAATCATCTCAGACCACCACATATATCCTGATAACTCAAACAGTTGAAACTAGTAAGTGAAATGTACAAGCTTTAGGCAGAATATCGATTCAGTATGTGATGTAGCCTATTCTGTCGGATCATATTTGACTTAAGGTCAGTTTCATCAAAACGTCTATCATGTTATTCATATTCTTTTCGTTATCTTTGTTATTTCAAACAATACTGGTCCCAAATTCTTAGTGAGCATACGTATCACGATAACTAACAATTATTGGTAAACTCCACACGTTGACGCTTGCAGAAATGACTTGTTTCAAGCCAATAGGAGTCACTCATTTCTTAGATTTGAAGAACCTGTTGTATCCACATGGAAAAGAGCGTATGACTTTCAAGAGTTGTGAGGGTGAGTCACTAATACTTCGTTTGTGAAAGTCAAACTTTGGCTGAAACAAAATGAGCTGTGTCAGTGTATTGTTCGATTGGATGAGCGCACGTTTTGCAGTCTGGTTACGAAGTGATAATTTAAAAATTTATCAATACAAACGACACTTATAGAGTGAGTGCTTGTGCCCAAGGTCGAGTGCCATTTACAAATAACTTTCCTATCCGTGCTGTTACTAACAGTTCCGCCTTGTCTTTTTATTCAATCATACGTGTGTATCTAATTTTTATCAATCGTTTAGCTTCTACATATTTATCTCTCTTCTTATCACTTTTCCAAATTTGGTATCGACTGGCTCACTCGTTCCAATCTTCGTTTCTACCTCTTGCTGCTGCTCATCTTATACCCTTTTGCTCTTCCTCAAACAAGTGGAAAGACTATCAAGTGAACGAAGGCTGTCTGATTAAAATATCCTCAAGGTCCAAAATCCGCTCACTTAAGGTGATTCACACCCAACAAAGCATTTCTTGATTGACGATAGAAGGCTTTTCTAATAGATACCTTTACTTGCCTAATTTCATCTTGAACGCGTCAACTGAAGACTTGATTGAAGAAATGGTACTCACAACAATATACTCCATTCTCGTTTTCTGAACGGTCCTCCTATTTCTCTTGAAATGTACATGTTGCTTAGGGAGGAAAAGAAAAGATAGGTCAAGTTCATGGTCATTTTTGGATATTAAAACACTGTGACGAGATATCCTGTCTACCAATAGTATGATAAGGAGAAGCGATTTAATCTGTTGTGCTTTTCTACTATGATAAAATGGTCAAACCAAAATTTGTACGCCTGGAATTCTTTTGTTATTCTTTTATTATCTGTGAGACTGTCTTGAGACAAGGACTGCCTATCTGGATGCAGTTTTCTAGTTTCGATTTTACCAGAAATGCATATGAATTATTGAAAATCGTTCAGATTATTGAAAATTTGACAGGTGGTTCTAGTTGAAGTGGTGCGTATTCCCCATAAGGATCTAAAACTTCTAACTACCACTGCACAACAATCAGCCGAAGTTTTATAGTCATGGCTTGACATAAAACACGTTAACCCATGTGTTGGGAGATGTATTCACTCCATACAAAACTTACATAATACTGATTGGTTGATATAAGTAGTTGTAAACCACTCACATCAATCAGTAGAGTTTGTTAGACCATGGTAACCATATTCGGTTGAAAAAACAAGTACTTAGATGAAATACTCATGTGATTGTGTGGTGATTCTATCATTAAATATCAGATGAGTTCAAAGTTCATTTCAGTGTTACCATAAAATCTACTGAGATTGAGGTAACAAAGATATTAACAAGAACAGAGAAATCATGATTTTTAATTTTGTGTTGTTCTTGATTGCACTGCTGCTGAATAACTCACTTTATACAACAGCAATAGTCCCGAAGCCGTCACTTTACGTAAAATCTTCGACAGTTTGTAATTTAAAACGCCCACTCAACATTCAACACAGCTATTCCTCATGCGATATATTGTCAGAAGCTGAGAAGAGATTTCAAAATCGTCTGGAATTGAAACATCCGCCAATTTCTGAAAAAGTTGAAGTCACATGCAACATAAACACTCTGACAATCAAAATCGTATTGGGATGTGACGAAAGCCGTGGTCAGCTATGGCCATCATTAACTGCATCAACTGATGAATCATGTGAGTTGTGCCACAACGACTAATTCAATCACCATTTTGCAGATAATGTGAAGATAGGAGATTCCCAAATTAACATAGACTCCAGTGAGGTTTGGGGTGCTTTACACGCCCTTGAGACCATACTTCAATTGGTGTATCGAGATGAAGATGGAGCGGTGAGTTTCGTTTTTACCTTTGGCTTGATTTCATTAATTCATTTCATCATACAGAATGTTATATTTCAAGGATCGTTGATGGACGAACCAGAATTCGTACACCGTGGAATGCTGATAGATACTGCGAGATACTTCTTGCCTCTTGATATCCTGAAGAAACTAATAGTAAGAAGTGCAATAGTAGGTATGATGCTTTCTCTTACCAGGATAGCATGGCCATGGTCAAAATGAACGTGTTTCATTGGCATATTACAGATGATCAACCATTTCCCTTTGTCTCGACTACTTGTCCAAAACTGTCACAGCAGGTGAGTGAGGTGAAAATCAGTTCATTTGTTGATCGAAATGTTTCTTTAAACTACAATAGGGCGCATATCATCCTGTGAGGTGCACATATGGTGAAGGAGATGTGAATGATCTCTTGGACTATACCCGTCAACGTGGAATTCGTGTGATTCCAGAGTTTGATACTCCAGGTAGGTAATTTTAAATATATACATTTAATATGATGTCATTATCTATCATATGAGTTCAAACGAAATAATACCATGCAAAGATTTGAATCAGTATGAACATGCTCTTGGAATGATGCTGAAAGTAGACTGTCTATCAACCAATTCAACATAGTCATCATAAATTTTGTTCAGTTTATGCATGATTTCGTGTTTGAATGTGTGTTGAAACAAGGAGATGATGAAAGGCGTTTACCTATGCTGAGTTATCTCTCAGGTTTAATTTTTCTGGATATTATAAACCCAAGGTGGTTTTGAGAAATTCGCAGTTTGTGATTCTGTTGAGTCGCCAACTATTATCTAGACAATATGCGGAAATATCAAACCAGTGAAATATGGGAATATTATTGGTCCAATGTTTGCATCCAACGTCTTGCAGTTGATCCTTGAATGGACCAACGTAGTTAGTGTGGAATACATGTGATACATGTAATGAATAGGGTATAATTTCAGACAGCAGAATTCGAATCAATCTCAGATGGTGAATGCATCAATCATCGTATTTTGTTTCTCAACGACATTATTTGTCAAAATATTGTAGCGATGATCTCCATTGACTGTCACAATCATCTTTTGTAGCGCATACATTGTCATGGGGGAAAGGATATCCAGACTTACTAACAAAATGCTACAATGGCCCTAAACAGAGCGGAAAGTTGGGTCCATTGAATCCAGCCAATTCATCATTGTATGAGTTTTTAAGAAATTCTTCAAAGAAATCGTCGGAAGATTTCATGACAATTACATTCACCTTGGCGGCAATGAGGTTGACTATGAGTGCTGGTGAGTTCTGTTGATTTTACATAAGAGTAAATATAGAATCAATATTATGGCATCGCCATATTTTCATTTCAAACTGAAGGCATACTTTTATCTGTCTCAGATTAACAGGCGCTGAACTAGTCTCATTTAAACAATTTTCTCATCGATTCATTTACATTTCAATAATTATTCCTTGAGAGTAACAGGAAGAACAGCTCTCGATTTAAGCACTAGGAAGTGACATGGATGGTATTTTCAATAAGACTTCACCGCATTTGAGTCGCCAATTTGTTGATTGACTAGTAATATGAAAACAAACACCACTTGTAGTGTTGCCGTAGTGGCATTTTGAAGTTTGTGATGAAGATGTCTGATGACTTGAGTCGAAAACTGTGTGTACAGGAAACAGTGCACAATAACCTTCGAGCGTTTCTAAACCTGACTAAGTGATTTAGTAAAATATTATTTTGTATTAAAGTGTTCATTCATCTGATACTACCAGTGGATTGCAAGACATTTATTGCAATGAAACATGGTAGCTACATACCGCCAGTGAAATGTAATCTGACATTATTCCCCTTCTGATTGGTTAATATAAGGAAATGCAGACAACTGTCCATAAGACACGACTAATTCTTCTTCTTTTTCTTCTTCAGTAGAACACTGAATATTACAGCACCCACCTATCTCATTCTCTTCCTTCCATTGAGTGGAATAGAAAATCCTCATCAACAATCTCTGATCAACTTGTATTTTAACAATTAATTCATGTAGATTAACGGAGGATTTAAATTGCTGCTCTTTATTTGTAGGCAGTTTGAATTGAATCATCGACAAGAACATGGAACAAATAATTTTAATGTCTTCCTGTTTATTTTAGGAGGTCGAATCCAGAAATAACTATATTAATGAAAGACACGAAATTCGGTGAGGATTATTACCAGTTACATAAATATCATCTGGCGAAAGTTATTGAGATTGTTAAGAACATAACGACACACTCTGAATTACCAATCACTCCTATTGCCTATCAGGAGAGTTATGCTGAAGAATGTGAAGTAAGTTTCGGAAAATATGTTTGTATTTAACCGAATATACTCGATATCCAGTGACGATTATCTTTTCCATGTTGGCTGATTCGGTGTCTAACGATAAAATAATCCATCTATCTCATCACCATCAGAGAAACAGATCTAGGTCGCCGAATGCTGCGTTTGGGTGATAGGAGAATATTTTCTCTTATTACTTCTCCAGCGGAGTCTCCTATGCTGAGTCGGGCTAAGCTCTCTCACCCTCACAACCCAGTGGACCTAAATACAGCAGAACAATCCCTGTGCTTGATCGTGAAGTCATGTGGTTGTATTTGATCAATTGAGTTATGTCATGTGATTATTCAATTTGGACAGGACACAGGATTTCACTTCGTTAATGGAAATTTTCGCTCTCTATATCTCTGTGGTGAGTGTCTGTTGACACATGGGATTCCAGAACAGACACACTGGTTTGTGACCTTGCTCCCAATTCCAGTGGTAAACTTGTCGTTCATTAGAGTGATCATACCGCTAGTTGATGATTCTTAAACAGAAAGAAACTTGTATCTGCATTTTTACTGTTAACCATCATGAACAGGATCAAATCAATATTTATTTAATTCAATTTATGATCGCTACTCATCTTAATTGTTTACTAGATAACTGAAGAACTGAGATGAATTAATTTCACTCTTCGGTTGAATAAATCTAACGTGCTGCATATTTTGTCGATGTCAAATAACTGGCGAACCTCTGAAAAGATGCATCAGAAAATTCGAAACCTCAGGTTAAATAACTTCATACAGTCAACCAGTACGCGAAATGTTTCATCGGTTCGATAATGTACCATCCCGCATTTCCAGAATAACAATCAACAGATAATACCTTTCAAATTAATCTAAATAGTTATATCAGTTTGATGTTTATACCACTAACTTTACAAATGTTTCATGCGGTTTAACAGATTGACCGTAGAACAATCGTTCATGTCTGGAAAACTGTAGATTGGCAAAAACACGTCTACGAAGCCACTCTAGACGGATATAATGTTATAGTTTCTGGTACATGGAATCTCAATGACATACAAACTGATCTTGATTGGATGAGATATTACTCACAGAATATCAGAGATTTCGGAGGTGAGTTAATTCTCGCGTAGTCTGAAACAGATACTGTTTTGAACTGAATTTATGTGTTGGCGACATTTTTCTGGGTGTTTTCCAAGTTTCTCTTTGCCTGTGTTATGCAACAGTTTTGAAATGAATACGGATTCACAAAGGTTGCAGAGAGTGTGATGCTTCTCGAAACACAGGTGTGAGTCGAAAGCAAACACTCACTGAAGAATCTTGACTTAATGAAGTAGATTTGAGTCTCGACATCGGATTGGTTGTAACGATGTACACTAATGTCTATTTCACTGTCACTAAACATCTACATTCGGCAAAACACACGTGACAATGTTGTGCATGGAAAGAAAAATGTTGTAAATTTTACAGTGTTGCGTCATTTCACCCATAAGTAAACCGTCATCAATGCCACTGATGATCTGACCCGCTATTTACTTTCCAGATTGTGTTTATCCTACTTTTATGAATGTAATTTTTGCGGGATATTTTGATGTAGTTTTTGTTACTCCTATTCAGACATGCAACTCACTTCATCCTTGCGACAATACATACGCCGTTTAGATCTTTCCTGTTGTGTGAAAGAAATTTGATGCTGCCTTTATTGGACAGTTAGAATAGTTTCTTCCTAGGACAGCATTAATAAAGACAGCAAGAGCCAAATTCGTTTTTCATTACATTGGAGACATGTTCCAACCTCTATTTAGACTGGTAAAATTTGACTAGAGACATTATGTGTAAAGTGTTGTGCATAAGATGGCATTCCAGTGAATAGCATATCTAAAGATATACAGTTCCATGGTGTGATTAAATTAATTCATGCGATACTCTGATGTGGCGAAAGGATTTACCCGTTAGTCGATGAAACTAATGCTATCGTAGTGCGCTGATGGACATCATCAGTGATGTGTGAGGATATGAGTTAAGCTGCTTCGGTGGAACTGATTAATATATTCGACTGAATCATTAATGTATATAAAATAGACTACAGTGAACATACACCACTTCATTCTAAGGAAACCAAGTGATGACATATAATAGTCATTGCGTTTTGATTATCATTTGACATGTGTATGATCAATATGGACATGAGACAACATGAAACTGATTCGCTTAGTGTTATCTTTGTGTAAATATAATCCAGAAAACAGTATCTGTTTCAAGGGATGTGTTTAGTCGGAAGTTTGACATACAAACTGTGTGCCACTGAGGAATAAACACGCAGATACAAATACGCTATACTTAAGTTCAAACTGTGACAGATAAGAATGATAAGTAAAAAGTCATATCACTGGTGTGGTGTGAATACAAATGTGCTATTTATGGACCGTTATCAGGTAATGAAGAATTTAACAAAGTGGAATGAAACACGTTGTGTATGTAAAACAACGAATTTGAAGAACATAACGTGAACCTTAATTACTTGACATACCAAAAAAGATCATGAAACTGTAGAAAGTCGGCAATAAAACCTTCACAGTGTAACAAAATGGACAACAGAAAAAAATGTAATTAGGATTTCAAGTGTTAATTTTCAACATTTATGAGGAGGTTGAGGTGAATAAAGAAGCTGTGAACACTTCATCCAGATATGGAAACTAGGTCATCTCGTAGTGACTAACAGAACACCTAGTTGGACTCTATTACATACGTCTTCAAGGACATCGTAGATCACCGAGAATGCCTTCACTGGCAGGTGTGCTAAGATTACACTATTGAAACACTTTTTGCCCCTTTACACAAAGATACAAGTACACATTTCTGCTCACCTGGATCAAGATCACTGAGTATGGCCTATGCGATAGGGGATATTCCAACTTTTAATTCGTAGACGCACATTATTGAGGCCATCGTTAGCAATTTATCCTTGACCTGTTATGTGAGTACCTCTTCAGTTTGGAACGAAGAACTAGTTAAGCTGCAGGAAATCTGTGTAACATGTTGAGTGTTGAACAGTAGTTAACAGAAATTCGCGATTTTTCAAAGCAGTTGACCTAAAAATCTATCAGTCGCGTTCTTCAGCAAAATGTGCGGATTTGACTTTCTGAAATCCAGTAAATTTTCCTCACTGAGTTCATCGGTTCCCTGAGCAAATAACACTTTTTATTTTGTTTACAGGCTCATCTATGCAAAAACAATCAGTCATTGGAGGTGAAGCAACACTGTGGAGCACACGTGTGGATGCGACGAATATAATGTCACTAGCGTGGTGAGTACTCTTCATTAAGTCTTTCTAGTATTCTCACCAAAATCATTGTTTGATAGGTATCTCAATTGTGAATCAAAATGTTGTTTAGGACAGAAAATAAGAAAATGTTTCGGTGATGATTTTCAGTCAAAATCTGAACATCGGAACCCATTAACATAACTATGAGTTTAGATGACGACATGTTGGAAATAGGATGATGACTTCATCTGAATCTCACTCACTATTGGCCAACATTGAACCAATATCATAAAAGGGTGAATAGTGGTAATTCGTTAAGCTCCTTTAGCTATACACCCAGTATCAACAGACAATATACCTACATGTGAACCGTTGAAAAATGAAGTTCAACTTCGACTTGACTTGACTTTCTCCGAATTGCCATATGGAATCATAATGACCAAATTTCTAGACTGTGGGATTTTGTTTCCATTAAAGTTGCATTTCCCTGTCTATGAAAGACACCTCTGACAAGAAATCGAGTGACACGTTTGTTCATTTCATGAAACGTCAGGACATATAATTCACAGATGAGAATTTTCTAGCCAATTAATTTGCTAAAATTACATTCAATGCACTACCGAGCTACATTGAATAAGTTAAGACAAAACGTCAACGCGATGTGTTTTAGTTCACCTCGCTGACCACAGTTTTCTGTGTGTTTCTTCTCATCATTGTGATATATATGTAGGCCTAGAGGTGCTGCTACAGCTGAACGACTTTGGACGAAACACCTTGACAGCATAGACGAATTCGGAAAGAGATTGGACGAGCTTCGATGCAGAATGCGCCAGTGAGTTTCCCTCTACTTACAGTCATGCATATTCTGTTTAAGCATTGTGGTTCTGTGGCCATTCGATGCAACTATGAATGGAACACTGTGATATGGTTATGTCAGTAATCTCCTTTCGTTGAGATTCGGTGTCATCAAGTAAGGTGCTAGCGAATTATTCCGTGACAAACTATTTGACGAATTGATAACTGATCATATCTAAAATTCCCAAACATGAATGTTATCAGAGATGGTAGGCATGTCGTGGTTAAGAGAGGACACTAAGAACTCTGAACACTCGACATAAATACTTTACATTTGGAGTGTTGAAATGAAATATTGTGAATGAATGTGTAGTGTGTGGATACTCTCACCTGTCACGATCTCTGAATCTTTTAATAATACCCTGTTTTCTGTGCACAGAACAACAGAGACAGTCATCACGTAATGTTCAGTTACGTTATTACTGAACAATTATTTTAATCGTCACCTGGTCCTGATCCCCACAATGTATAAGAAGTTCGTTTTAACTGTTTCTAGCACAGAAATTGATTCGACTGATTTGATTTATTTCAAATAGTATCAGTACAAACATGGATAGTTTAGCAGTTCAACTATCCCCACTTCTGATTCAACCAAAGGTATATTTTTCAATGACAAACTTAATCTGCACGCAACAATGGCATTTACAGGAAAAGATCCTGGTGTCTGCGATTTCCTAAACATCATGGGGTTGGTTATTCACTGCTGAAGTGCTACAGACCAGTGCATTTAACACGGAATTTTAAGTAGAGCAGTGATACATCTAAAGTGGTCAGCGAAATTGTGCAGTTCATTGAGTAACAATCGTTTCAGTTCAGCAAGAAATAGTCCTTTTGCAAATGTTGAAGGAGAATATACAAATGACGCGTCATTACTGACTCCATCGCTTTTCTAATTTCTGTCATTCAACGTGTGAAACAACACTGCCGACAATAACTTTATATATGTAGTTGACAGCAGACTTTTTTTATTTATTTAACATTTGATTTCAGGAACGGCATACCAGCTCACCCTGTTCTTGGTCCTGGTTTCTGTCCATTTTAACGTGAACAATTTGCGGAATTCTACTGAAGATTGTAATTTACCTTATTTTGTTTGATATTTGAATGATTTCTATGTAGAATGAATTTCCAATAGACTTCTGATATCCAGTGAAATGCATTGTTGTTTGAGGAATATACTCGCTGTCTGTCTAGAAATACGTTTTCTCAGGTGTTCCACCCAACACACTCTGAATTTTATCTCAATGCAGAATCTAATCGAAGTAATTCTGATGTTTGTGAGACGAGAGCAGTTGTTCTTTGATAATTAGTCTGTATGGCCGCCTAAAATTTTTCCGGTGTAATCCCATCTCTGTGTATATTTCAGTTTGCCTAACTTCGCTTCACAGACATGAATTGACTTTCTGTTGAATACAAAGTGCGTGCTTATTTGCTTCTATTCCTTCAGGTTCCCAGTGGAACATAGGGCATCAAGATAGAGCTCTGAAGTTGATGTTTTATTCTACAGGGTGGGGTCGTTAACCTCATGCCCAACCTTCTTTCTTTACCAGCTTCATTACTGGCTTAGTTAGGTAAAGGAGTGCGCCGGCCGATGATCGAACCCCGGACCATAAACACGGTCAGCAAGCGTCCTAACCACTGTGCCACCGACGCACACGCGAGCTTATTAATTGGTTATTAAACACAGCCGGCAAGATACAAGATGATTTTCATCCCTCGGATTATACTTTCAAGTAATACAAAGCGTTCTTACCGACACCTGTGATGCTATTGTCATAAATACATCACTCAAGTGTCTTGCAACTGTATCGTCAGGTAGTGAATTTCGAGTCGCATTAGTGCATACAATATTCGCAAATAACTGTTTGAATGAAAAGCATTCGTTAGTCTTTTTGTTTCACCACTTCAGGTAAACATGAAAAATAATTAATTTTAAATAATTAAAATGCAGTGCAGTTTTTGCTTACTGAAGCTATCTGGGCAAACATGACTCGACAGACCGTCACTTTGAATTTGAATGATGTTCGAAAACGAAACGGTGGTCTAATCCGCGTGAGTGTTTGAGGCATTTCGCCATGCTTCACAAGCTGAATAACAATAACCACTAAAGATGGTCGAAAATGTACTCAGTTTTCTTTCGACTTTATCGATATTGTAAATTACGAAATATGTAAGTGGCGATTCACAAATAAATTCGCAAATTGTAATACCTGTTTGCCAAAGTCGATAGCCAGGATACGGGTGTTTACAGCTGATTTAACTGTATGAGCTTATAAGAATCCTGGTACACCGCAGTTAAACTAAGCCTCAAACAAGAGGAATGACTAGAAGGTGCATACATCACTTTGGTCCGCCTAATTACCAAACACTTGTAAGAAATTTGGTTGGAATTTGATTGAGCGGCAGCCATTGAAAACTATGAAATTTATGCTGAACAGCGTTTCATTCATGATGATACACACCAATTATCACTTGAAAGCTGTTTCGTGAATTGACGCGATTAGTCAGGGGTGAGTTGACATTATACTGAAATATCTTAAACGAACTGCTTAACATTTTGCCGACAAACAGAAGACTTATCCTTTATCCTCAAAGCCTCAACGATCCACTTCAAGTGGCATGTATCACTTAGTTTACAGGCATTTCCACCATACAGTAGGTGACTGTATGGAACTGACTTCGTGTTTTTGATAATTTGAAATGAAATTGTATACTTTTCACTGACAAATTCGTTTCAAAATTGTTGGTACCAAAGTAAATAATGCTACTGAGGACAACATGTTGGTTTCCCATGAGATAAAGCAACTTAGAAGTGCTATTTCCTGTCAGAGTAATAATTTCCATTGTTTGAATAACTCCAAGATGAAGAGCACAAACACAAAGTAATATGAAAACCTGGGAGTGCTAGACAGCTTTATCGCCCTAGTTTGGGGCTCTTCAGCAGTACGCACCCACCACCGAGGTTCGAACCCAGGATAGGCTGACATCATGATGAAATCCTACAATCAATCAAACAGAATTCATTACGAAACCAATACTTGAAAATTAATTTGATAGTTTTAAAACATTCAATAAAAATTTCCCAATAGACAAACACCAATTAACACTTCATTAAATGTTGTTTGCTTCAATCTAATTGACTTCAAAAAGTTGAAAAGTCGGCAAACAGGCCTACTGATCATATTCATTCATTCATATCTCTATCCAGAACAGCAATAGTGAAAACAGGCCTACTGATTAGGAAACGTTTATATAATTGGACACCAATCCATCCACTTTTTCTTGTCAGTTCATATAATGCACACTTTCAAAATCCCATGTCTTTGTTTCACTTAGAAAATGTACTTGTGGAAGGAAAATTGCATAACTTCATTTCCAAATGAATTACGCTTTGCTTTCATCGTACATATAAGTCTAAAACTCATGCAACATATACGCCTGTATAAATAATGGACGTGTAAACAACCCTTACTTCATGTGCAATATTGTTGGCATCTGGAAACTGGCGCCTTTCATGTAAAATGTATTGAGAATAGACGTTTTCATTATCCCTTTTCTTCTTCTTCAAGTGGAACGACCGAGTGAATTTATCCATTAGGCGATCGATAAGTGATTAAACAGTGTTGTAATTCCCGACTGCGTCAGTTGATTCACACTAAAGGAAGAATAAAGTGAAATCTCTCTCTCACATTTCTATCTATCGAGTCAACTTGATTTCAGTTAGTCAATTTCTCTACTACAGTTTAATGAGCAATTAAGCTAAATAAAAATTACAATTAATTTCAGTTGAACAGCAACTTTTATGAAACATGATTAATATGAACATTAGTCGAGGAACAAATGTTAACATTGTTATTATACGCTTTAGACGTTGAGAATGACCAGGATCGATCGGATCTGGTTGATGGTTTCTGTAGAGACGAATTCCCTTCGCTAGTGTGTCAGCTACTGCGCTTATGCGCCTCGCTACTGACACAAGGAATGACTATCCATCAATCTGGGCGTGGACGGTGCAAATACCGTCTGTCGATCAGTCTCTCAACATCGGTGTCTCCTACTCTAGAACATTGTTCCAATGAGTTCCTCCTCTCAGAGAGACGAATGGTGAGAGTGCTTGTACAAGTGTTCTCAGATGAGGATGAGGAGTTTCTATTGAATGCTGAATGCCATGTAACTTCCGTCTCAATTTTACAACCTGCAAAGTGGATTCACAGCTTCAATGAGATTTGAGCTAACTCATTTGAAATAGCTTATTTTGAAACGATAGTTTTGTGAAAAATGTTAAGAAAAATTGTGTTGAATCAATTATTAAACTGTGCTACTTTATTATTTATTGAAGTGACTATTCATGTATAAATATCAAGTAGGCTGAAAAAGTGTGTTTCATTTCGAAAACAAATAGTCGTTTAAGTTGTTTTTCTACTGAAATATGTGTGTACTTTGAAACTAACTTCAAAGTGATAGAGAGATACAGATAGGGGGAAAGATAGCAATACGCGCTTTGTATTCTAATTTATGTAGTTTTAGTTTAATCACAAAATAAATTACACCATAATCTTTAGACTCGTAGTTATATTCTCGTGTTAAGTAAACAGTTTTGAGTGTTTATTTTTCATGAAAAGTATTTTGTTAGATTGTAGTGATACGTGTTAGAACGGTTAAACAATTAATGCCATGACTACGTTTATATTCAAAATCATTTTCCTTCATATTTTTTCTTCCTAATAATGATCGTCTTATAGAAGACTTATATTATTACTATAAGGAATCAAAGAAGGCTACGACGACGTCTTTAATGTGCAAACAATTGGATGAGGCTGATAATGAGAAAGCCATTCAGTTGGTTTCCTCCGCCGTTGTGTTGTCTATTGTAACGCCACTATCAGTGACTTAGCACAATTAGGATGGGATCTGTTTGAAAGCTATCTTGAAAGGGTCATGGAAACTTAGAATAATCCATAAAATAAGTGCTCAAATTTATTTGAAGTTCAGTAGAACCTCATTAAAATATGACTTCCTTCTTGGGGCTACGATTAGAAATATTCAAGAACATTGAATTCGTGCTTCAGTATTGCCAGCGTTCTTGTCGTTTATGAAAGATGAAAAGTATCCTTACGGAATAGTCGTGCGAAAAATTTTAAGGAGTCTTTGAGCAAAAGAGACAGTCAAATTTCTAAAAAGCACATGAAGCATTGTGACGTATTACATGCCTGTGAAACTGTACCCCATATGGAGTAAAAATATACCTCTCGAGGTTTAGGTGTTAATCTGAGAGATTGCTTGGTCTCACTGAATTACTTCGCAGAGTTTATGACACTCGAGCATGTTCGGGAAAATGATGAAAATATCCTCATCCCTTGAAATGGGAATAAATATTGTAATCAACTGCATTCTAGTTCTCATGAAGTAAGTATTTTACACAAAGTTTTGCTAATAGGGGAAGCACGAAACAACTGTTGTGTTGGATTATGTAACACAAACATATTAACATTTATTATGTGTTATATGAAACTAAGTCGTGCAATAACAGTTTGGTGTGAACTGAGACGTATGTAGCGCACACAATCTCTCCTATTATGCCAGCACCGAAGAATATAATACAGGTGGTCTTCATAATAGCTACACGCACACTCATGTTCAGAAAATGTTTTCTGCACAAACAGACAAAGCCACATTCGAGAGTCCACTTTACCAATACTAACAAGTCTCATAGCTTGAAGACAGCCGATATCGGGATCACAAACACAAACACACAAACCAATACGAAATACTACTATACAATTTTACTGTACATGAATAACTCTCTCTCTCTTTTGCGTGATGGTTCATTTCACTGAGGCAAAACCCTCATGGCTTAACTCTCCACGCTGTTTGTTTAGTCAATCTGTTTTCGATGATTCAATTTTCAACTGTCTCAAAGAACCTGAGTCTTCAAGATTCATCGTCATTCTCCATCAAACATTCAAACCAAGTGAATCTGAATAATCTAAAACTGCTTAGGTTAACATGTATGATTAAGAAATACGAATAATATGAAATTAAGTCACCAAACAAAGATCACATCAGTCATTCGCCTTCACCAGTACACCACGTTTAAGTGATTGTCAGAGTGTGAATGCGAAGAACATTGAAAAAGTCGTATTTCAGCAAATAACAAACGAAGAAATTGTTTTTATTAGTAAACTGGCGTCTGTCATGTACATACAAGTGAGGATACATGATCATTTTTAATAAATAGGATAAACAGAGTTATAGTGGCACAGCAAATACCTGTGCACAGCCTAAGACAGAAGATGATAACTAGAGATAGTAACATCCAACATTTCATTGAAGAATACATCCCAGTCCAGTTTTCTCCAAAATACTTCTAAGTGAACATTACCTTGTAAATAAAGTCTTCCCTATGCTTTTCTTGTGAGATGAGTGAAAACTGTCTCGGTTAATTTGTAGTACATTTTCAAGGCACACGAATAATTCTACTGTTAGAAGCTGTCATGGGATGTCTCCTAAGGAAACACAATATCTGTCATCATCATTTATGGACACCGAACCTCGTGGTTTAACAAAACGATGACCAGTAATCAGGACAGAGTTCTTATGATCAGTTAATCAAGGCTACAAGAATTAAAATGCCCACAGACTTTAGATAGAGAACCTGAGAGCGTAGTAACCAAACTTAAGGAATTAAGGCAAGCATTTAAAATGAAGTGCTGCTGAAGACACCTGGCGAAAACACTAATCATCATCAGCTTCAGTAATCTAAAGAGACATTCCTCTTTCAATTATCTTACTCAAGCAGCATCATTTCGTCCATGGATGGCATGAATGAGGCCACACAGGATCTAGTCGAAAGGGCCAAATAAGAATTCATTACTCTGAAATCGGCGTAACTATCTTCACCACTTAAAATTAGAACAGTATTCGAATTCTTAACACAAAAGTTAAACCAGTGCTGATATATGGTACAGTAACTTAATGTATCTTTCACAAAAATCATTTCAAGCACCATGAAGATTTTCATCAACAACTGTCCCCCTTCTACACTTAAGATCAGATGGCCAGTCAGAAAGAATATGCATGAAGTAACTGTTACAGCAAACGAGTCAATAGTCTGCAGCTCGACGAACATTCAGAATGAAATGTATGTGGCTTTGGTATGCTTTGAAGATGGATTCAACTAGCCTCCAACGCCATTTCCTCAAATAGTAATTAGACGATATGTGATCACTTAAGTATTCGATAATTACCTGGATAAGAATATAGGAGGGGAAAATAAAAGCTAATTGGTAGTCGTTGAACCAAATAGAAGTGATGATGGGAAACCAAGTGATGTTGTGACAGTGAAGCTGTGAGTTGGACATGGAATACATTGACCATTGATAGGCGTTCAGACAGTGCCGACTAACAAATAGTGTGCTGAGATAAGGTTCATTTTAATGTAAAAAGCAAACTCTCAAAGCCTGTACACACTCAGACAGCCAAAAGTTATTTATTTCAAAAGAGTGTATTTCAGTGGATAAGAAAAAAATTAAGGAGGTTCATTTTAATAAAATAGAAATCAATAAAACTCTGATGCACAAAAGGGTAAGAAGCAATCTTCATTCACTTTCTCCAGTTTGTTCATGTTCTCGAAATTTCAGCTGGGCAGAAACCTGGACCATTGACTGGATGAGCTTCTATGTTGTTACTGAAATAAATCGTCAAACAATTACATGGAGATTTACAGTCAGCTTTGTTGTTTCACACATCGAATAACTAGAATTGGTAGACATTGATAATGCATATACAATTTAACTGCCCCTCGTTTAATTGTTATGTTTGTGGGCATGCATCAGTTCACTTACTCTTCTGAAGCCAGATACAGTGGTCATTCGATGCGTGAGCTGCCAGGTAAGGATCCCACTCATAATAGCAGAATTGTAGTAGTTCTCTCTTCAGAAGTACGGTTATCGAACATTTAGCGAGAAACGGCTGTTCCATCTGCACAAACGCCTCCTTCAAAGTAATCTACGAAGTGAAGAACAACCTATGGAGAGTAATATTCTGTCTTCTCCTATGTATTGCTGAAACCTTAACGATTCATTTAAGAAAATCGGATATGTGCGTACAAAAGGAATTTATTCAATCATATCTAACGTCATCGCTACAATTGTGTTGATTTCTACTCACTTAATTTTAGTTTGTTTGATTTTCTATTTCTGCCTAACTCCCGTATGTCTTTGGGACTCTCACGTAACTCGGCATTTTCCTTCGTTTCTATGTGAATCCTCATTAAATAATCTTACTATGTAACTCTGATACACATATTCAATTACTCATATGCATTGACAAATATCGACAACTATTTTTCTGACAACTCATCACTTTGGTTGCTACCGTCCAATGAGAAGAAATCTACATAAATACGATTTTACAGCTAACCCGGAGAGTGATTTTACCGAAAAGAGACTCTTTGCTTAACTACGCGTTTTGTCTTCAAATTGTTATTTATCGAGTTAGGTGATTTGCTGACAGTATCAGACACAAAACCATCAAATTAATCACCAGGGTTAAATTACAGCCTTCACAAGGACCTATACGACATTCATCATGTGCAGTGAAGAGCTCTAAGATGTTTAATGCATCCCAGGAGGAAGAATCGTTTAGTGGAATTCAATTTCCATTGAGATAGTTTATTAATTCTTTGGATTTTGCAATCGCTTTAACCACGCAACATTCAAATAAACGCGGCTGGATAAATTTTCTAATTTCCCTGCTTATGCTTATATTATATGCAACTAAAATGAAGTAAGATAAGATTCTCCTTTGGAAACAGAAATGGACGTCACATACTTTCCTGCGAGGTCAAGAGACGATGAAAACTGCGATTCAACAGTGAAAGGAGTGAATGAATCTAACAGTGAGTATTTCGGAAAAAGGTCATGGCACATATATATTGAATTACAACTACACAATATACATGATTATAAGAACACAAGGACTCACTACAGCATTCTGCATCGAAGTTCACCGATTCGTTGTGAGAATTCTTCATTCGTATCAGGGTTTCGCGACCATAATCTTTCAGCTATAGCAGCACCTCTGGGCCTGTATATGCACGTCACAGAGATAAAAGAAAATACTTAGTTGCAGTCAATAAAGCAAGAAAAATGAGGTCACACTAAACGTTTTTGTCAGGCTATTCAAAAATCGGTCTGTCATAAACTGGATGTCTCCCTGAATCATTTCTTGCATGAGTCTCGCCTTCGTAGCATATACGAAGGCGTATCACTCAGTATCTGGCCAGCTGTGCCATTTGTTGATGAAAATATGCAATTCTAAGGGGGGCCAGCGTCAACCTAGTCTGAAAATTCAGCAATGGTCATTTGATCTCGAAATCAGTAGGACCTTCAACCCCATTTTTAGCGGTTAACATTCAAAAATAGTGACTGTTAAAATATGCGATACGTTGAAAACAGTCATAGGAGTACTGTAAATCATCATTCATCTTTATGCTATTTGTTTGATGATTGGCTAACAATGCAGTCCCATTGATTTGTCTATCCTGTTTCATGAGAAACTGAAGGGATATTATTGAATGCTCATATTCTAACAGAGATTCTCCGATGAGTTACTTTGTCATTTTCTGCTGCAAGTGACATTTTCACTAAGTCGTCTTGTCGACTCCGAAAATCGTTATATACACTTGGTTCATTTCCACCTAACCCAGCTAAAATTATTTTCCTAAATGCTCGAAAAATGCTAACGCGAAGAGTTCTATGAATGATTCACAAAATTTACTTACCATGCCAGAGTGATCATAATGGTCTCGTCCACGCGTCTGCCCCATATTGTGGCTTCACCACCAATGACTAATGATACCTGCTCGTCTGAGCCTGTAAAAGACATGATAATTATTATTATCATCACAGGAAGCTGATAGACTGAGTGATGATTAGTGTAATTTGCAAATTCAGATATGCCGAGTTCACTGGTGAAGGAAACATTTGCAATTCGGATGGCTTTATATGTTAAGGTTTGATGTGTTGCTGTCTTCTGAATGAGAGGAGTTGGCAGTACCGATAAAGTTAGACACTGATTTTTGATTTAAAAATGGTAAGTTAAATAACTGATTAAAGATGCGCTATATTTGAAACATCGAAATGGCTAGACAGAAATTCATCACTCTGAAATGAGTTTGGAACTTTGATGTCCTCAGCATAAAGAACAAAATTCTGATTTTCAATACAAATGTCAAGTCAGTCACTTCTTGTATATGGATCAGAAACATGCGATGCGCAACGAGAACCTCTGAGAACAAACCAATCAAGAATCTGTTGCTCAACAAATATTTAAGAGGAAACAACATTGATACACCACACATTGACGAGACCGTTGGGTGAAATTTTATTCCTGGCCACTGCAGTTTCATCTGTGTGAACAAGGAAATACTCTCCTCCATTACATATTCATTTGCATGGAAAATACTTATAATAATCAAACGCCTCAACCTTTATCTTTGCTACAACTACAATACTTACCACTTTATCTCAATTATAAATATAACTTTCTGTCAACCCATCGTCTAAATATTATTTGGAAACGAGATCAAGATGAAATTTTCACCCACATTCGTGTACAAAATTCATGTTGGGGATGCAATAACTACAGGTTTTGTAGTCCTACGAATGATTTGCGTTCAAGACCATTGGTACGAACTCACTTCATGATGTTGGCCCTGTTCTCATCACTACTGTTAGTCGTCACTTTCGAAATCAAATAGATGCTGTAGCATAAGCAGAAGATCACAAGGTTAAAACTGTGATGGTTTTAAATTTTCACAGTAATAGTCTAACTGAGTAACCGATAAATTCTTCTACCGCATGAAATGTCTCATTACTAGATGTGATCAGACTGTGTCAGATTAAATAAGCAGAAAAACCGATCTGAGACAGGATACTGATGGTAATGCAGTCGAACAATCTGGAAGACCAGCTTCATACAACCAACATATTTGCTCATTTGTTAACTTAACCCTCCGAGGTACGTGGTATTGATAAATGATGTATAAATGAATAATGCATGCGAATTGATGGTGCGGAGTGTCTCATCCTTCCGTCTTCATTTACGTGAGTTCTGGCAATCAGAAGTAATTGGCGAACCAATACTGGTGTCGAAATCACCAATCATCAGTCTTAATACTGACGCCAACATCAATTGCTCTTCTTTCACAACAAGTTTCGATTGAAATTATGCAAGCTAAACTGCTTAGTCGCGAGCGACAGAGAGGCATGCAGTAACAAAGTGCCAATTATTCAGGATTATTTGGATTCTGATGCCATGAAATTCAGACCATCTATCTTTTCTTCTTACCCGATTTCGAGCACTCCTTCTCAGGTACACATGTTTTGTTGAATGTGAGACAGAAATCTGAGTTAACATTTGTGACTTACTTGTCATCGAGGTGCATGCATACTTCATCAGATCTAGATTCATTACTGAACCATATCTTTTGAGGATGTGC
Source organism: Trichobilharzia szidati (assembly GCA_944472155.2). NCBI lineage: Eukaryota > Metazoa > Platyhelminthes > Trematoda > Strigeidida > Schistosomatidae > Trichobilharzia > Trichobilharzia szidati. The sequence continues at coordinate 20,854,242 of OX235274.1, read as the reverse complement.
TTGTTCAGTGTTTAGGAATCTGCAGTTAAACCACCCAGCTCACATAATACAACAACACTAAAAGCATCCAAATGATCAAAATATTCTCTTCTTTATTCTTGAATTCTTAAACGTCAGAATCCTGAGTTGTTTGACCTTGGCGGCCTGTTTGAATTTTTGGGCCTACCATCATAACATCTACATATTGCATCCAACCTACCATTTACCCCATTTATTTATCACCCGAATGTGAATTCTAAAAGGATCATTTGCTCTCGTAACTTTATCATTCATTTACGACCCAATGACTTTCATATTCCCAAGAAATCAAGGAGGAAGCATCGTAGTGGCTGGCAGAGAGCTCTTAAACGTACACCAATACACTTAACTACGGTCCCTGTCATAATGAACACTAACTGCCGCTCTCTGCCAAACAAAATAATGTACCTACAATCCTTGATGTCCACTGACACTTATCACAATACTGCGATAATCACATTACAAGAAACATGGTTACACGAACTGTACGATGACAATCTCATCTCTCTAAAGGACTTCATCCTATTTAGACAAGACCAAAAATGTGGTAATAAAAAAATGGGGGTGGAGTAGCAACTTTCATTAACTCCAAATGGTCTATTTCTAATAATGTTTGCTTCTCATTCCCAAATGACTTCATAGACTGTATCACCGTCAAATGTCGTCCCAAACATCTCCCCAAATATAAACACATCTTTATCACAAACATGTGCATTTCTCCAAGTTGCTCACTATCTAATCTTTCAAATTTTGCTGATGAATTCACCATGTTTGCTGCTGCCAACTTCGATAACTCTCTATCTGTTATTACTGGGGACTTCAACTCGTCAGATTGCTCCTTCCTTGCAGCACTTGGTCACTCTAACATTGTCAAATTTCCCACTCGACTAGACAAAACACTTGATTTCGTTTTTACAAATGACGAAGGAAACTACGAAGCACGTAAACGTGCACCGATCCTCAACTCTGATCACTCTATTGTTCGTGTTCTACCAAAAATATACAGCAAAACACATATTATAGTCTTCTCGCATCTGTCTATGAAAGCACAACAAAGATGCTACTCATCCGAAAACTTACTCAATCTAAGGTGCATGTTACAAAATACTAACTGGGATTTATTCCATGAAAGTTCATTAGATGACACAATTGTCAATATAACGGATTATCTTAAGTTTTGCCTTGATATATGCTATCCCAAACAAACACTATTCAAACGCCTCGACCGCTTCTCATCTCCTTATCTCGAACAACTTCACAGGAAAAAAGAAACTTTATACAAATCCAAAGACAAGTTAGGACTCAAAAACATTAATGCTCAAATCAAATCTGAAATCAAAAATCTTAATGCTATCTATAATGATACACTTTTACCATGTAAATCTCCAATCAGCATGTGGAAACTTTTCAATTAAATTGCTGGTAATAGTAAGCGTTGTAATGCTTTTCCCTCTTATGATGTTAATGCTCTTAATCAGTCTTTTATACGCTGTCCTTCTACTTCAACTACTTCTAATGTGACCTATAATGTAGCTGAAAACTTTCATGACTTTAATACTCTCGATGTTCTAAAATGTCTTAAAACACTCAAGCCCTCACGTAGTCTTGGTCTTGATGGTATACCTGCCTATGTTCTAAAACAATGTGCAGATGTGTTGTGTTCTCCACTAACCAACATCCTAAATGCTTCTTTCTCCAAAAATATCGTACCTGGTGCATGGAAAGACATCAGAATTGTCCCTGTCCCTAAACCTGGAAACAGCAAGAACGTAAAGTTCAGACCCATTGCCATCACTTTCCCGTTTCTAAAGCTTATGGAAAAACTAATACTTCTTAAACTTGAACCCTCCCTTAAAAACTTCAAAGACCCCAAACAATTCGCCTATAGACAGGGTAGGAGTACATTAGACGCTGCAGCTGTCTTACACAACAACATCGTCTCATCATTAGATAAAGGCGCCAAATACGTCCACTGCACGTTCCTTGACTTCACTTCTACTTTTGACTCTGCACCTAGATGTCTCCTGCTAAATAAGCTCTCTTTGACAAAAACTGGGACCTGGGTCACTAACTGGTTGCATTCCTACTTCTCTAACAGAAAGCAGTACACCGTATACAAAGGTAAATCATCCTCTGCTGTACTCACTGAAGCCGGAGTCCCCCAAGGCGCTGTCCTCTCCCCACTTCTCTTTTCTTTCTTTCTACATGACTTACCGTCTTCAAATGACAATAATTTTGTCAAATATGCTGACGACCTGACAGTATCTTTGCCTATCAAATGTCAAAGCAACTGCTCTAAACTTAATGGCTTTCTGTCAGAAATCAGCCAGTGGTCCAAGGAAAATGGTCTTACCCCAAACCCCTCCAAATGCCAAACAGTCAATTTCACCTTTAGGCATAAATCCGGCCGAAACAAACTGTTTGGCTCTCACGAGGTATGCAACATAGACGGCACTGAAATAGAAACTAAATCGGAAATTAAATACCTAGGTGTCATTCTATCTGCTGATCTCTCCTGGTCGTCTCATATCTTAGCAATTTCTAAGAAAATATTCCGTCTTACCTTCTGCATTAAGAAGTTAAAACACTCTGGTATTACCCAACCCTTACTCCTACAATTCGTTAATTCTCGCATCCTGCCTATTATTCTCTATTGTTCCCCCTTAGTTTTTCCTGGGCTACTGAAGAAAGACTATAACATTTTACGCAGGATGTTAAATGTTGTTAGCAGGGTAAGCAACGTGCCACTTAACCAGCTTGCTAATACTCTGGTTGACAGGCACATGGACTCATGTGAAAAATGGGCTAAGTCCATTTTATCTAACTCACACCACCCTCTTCACTCACAACTCTCCCCCTGCATCTCATCAGGGGAAACCAGAAGCCAATATAGAAAACTATATGCTCGCACCAGCAAGTCCAAAAACTCAACCATACCCTACTTGGCTCGTGTTCTGTGTGATAAAGAAAGCATTAGGCGTGACACCTATAATTCATTAAATAGTCAGTAGTACAAGTGGATCTCGTCTTTCCAACTCACATCATTTATAGGTACAACATTTTCTTTCTTTCTTTTCCTTTTCTCTCTCTTCTTTTTCCGTTATGAACTGCTTTGTTTCTTTCTCTAGCTTACGCCAGTTAATAAGACAGCTCCCACTTTTCTAACACCTTCAAACACTGTTTCAGCTTTACCTTTGCTACTGACATGCCAATGTGTTGTTGTAATAATGAACTGTGGTTTTCTCAATCTATGTAGAATTCTATTTATTGATAATGTACTAACTGGATGCAATACTGTAGTAAAAATGCTGAGAATTCCATTCTGTATCACATGTACTGTTTTGGAATAAAGCAAATTATTATTATTATTATTATTATTATTGTTACCTATATCACCGCATACTGTGTAATTTCAAATTACCAACCGTTTAACACTGGTAAATGACAAATAAGTTCGAAATTAAGCAAATCCAATAGACAGTGTCAACACATAAGTTTGGTTAATGGCACCATTCCTATTAAAAGCATACGGTAAACCAACTAACCTCCAAATTCTCTGATATCCTGTTCGTAGTATTTTATCCAATCATATTCGTTATGTAGCTCAGTTAAATCCCAACCACCAGAAACTATGACGTTGAATTTTTTTCCAGTAGCCTTTCTGGCATATTCTTTCCAGCTGAATCTTTGCCAAGCATGAATGACTGTGTTTTTGTCACCCTATAAGATGGAATCAAACATTTGTGCAATTACTGGTTGTTTGTTGAACGAATACAAATATCTTATAATGAGAGAAATTTACGATCAGATGGTAATCTAGAAAGTGAGAGACACCTTATTCAAAGGATGAGAGATTTCAATTATACAGTGGTTATTATGAGCAATGCCAAAGCTATCTGAGATGTCCAAAGCCTTTCTTTGAGGACGTGTTAGGTGTTTGTCTATCTTTAATGGGAAAATAAATAGTCGGATCGTTTTCCGATAACTGAAAGATGCAGTCAACTAGCTACTGTTCTATTTTCAACTCTAAGGTATTTGAATTTTTGGAAAAAGTATGTCATTCCTGGATTCGTCACTTCAGAGTAACCAATGTCTTACGTGTGATCCTTGGAGTTGGCACTGACTGATTTCTTTTAATCAAGATTGCAGCGCGATCGCCAAGCTAGATAAAGACTTATAAAATGGGCAATGAGAACTTGGTTTTCTTCAATCTGAAAATAAAGGTAGGCAGAACACTTGTCATCCTTGACAGTAATGTCTTCGGGAAATTAGCACACTTTAACAGCTATCCTAACTCCAGATCAATCAATTTCCACGTAATATTATAGCAGATTGAACAAACGGCTTTGTTAATACAAATGACGGTCAAGTCAATACATCGGAGCATTTCTATATGTTTAACATGAAGTTTAAGTGAGCTACTAAAATTTGGTTTCAAGAATCCTCTAGAACCAAAAAATATGCGCTTTTTATTATAGCTTGATCCCATACACTATTTTGACACAACTATAGACTTTTCAGCACGAGTTATCTATCGGTTACCGTAATGTAGCAGGTCAACTATTGATATCAAGTGTACATCAAGCGGTGATTGAAATTTTTCCTCGTGAATGGGTGGTGAGCATCCTGGTCACTGTACCACCAACGCATAATGGCAGAGATGAAATAAATAGCGTTTCCGTATTATTTATATTAGTGAAAAACGTGAAGCGTATTTCATCTTCTTTGAGTCTCGTCGACTAAATGCATCCCCACTCCATTCAATAATATCACAACCAGTGTGACTAAGACTAAGGCATTAACACGTGGTGTCATCTAAGAGCTTAAATGTCTTAGAAAACCAACCGAAGTCTCACAGCAAGTAGGAAATCCTGAATCGCTGAATACATGGAACTATCTCTGGTTGCTTACTAATTTATGTGCCACAATGGAACCCAATAACTCAACTCAGCGAGTGTAATGCTAAGAGTTTAGAGTCAAGTCCAAAGATTAATTTATTCTGTTTGGGTCAGTCAAGTTTTCAGAACATGACAATTAAGCCTGAGTTATCGTACTTAACACTTTGTATAACTTTCTCGAGAAAATATTAGTTTAAATGAAGTTTCAGCAGCACTGACTGACGCCAGACTCATGATGAACTTTCTGCTTGCGCTATCTGTCCACAGTGTGACATTTGTGCTACCAACTCAAATTCTGGATGGGTTCTTGTCCGTTACTGTCTGCATGTGCCCGTAGACGTCGTCCTTCTGTGTTGCTTTTAGGTACATATCACTGTATAACTGCAATTTATCTTCTTTTTGATTTGAATCTTGCAGTCACCTTCTTTCAGAAGATCAGTGTGCAGCTCATGAACGCTTTCTATGTTGTCAGTATTACCATGATTGAAAACACTCTCAATGTATTTGTTGTCGTCTGAGTGGTTGGACTAGATTATTAACTCTACAGCTGTGAATTTGGAGATCTCAATTCCATTTCACCTGTGTTCACAGATTCCTAACAGTGTCATAACACACCTGTTTCAATCTGTGTTCTGAGCAACCTCGGACAGGGTGAGAACACTTGGTGTCCTCATGCTTATTCTCGAAAGGTGACACTCAATTTGAGTGGCTTAGTGAAGGCTTCCAAAGACAAACACAGTCCATCCTAGAAATTTTCTATTTTCCAGCAAGGAATGAGTTTATTTTTCATATTTTTCTGTACATCCAATTATCGTAGTGATGGGTTAATTTTTTAAAGAGTAAGCTTTCCAGCCTAACAGTCAACCTTCCTCTTTTTAAATGTTAAGAAGTGGCTGATAAGCCAGAAATCCAGTTCACCATTCACGGTTGATCATCGAGTCGCTATCCATGAAACTAACCGACACCGGAGAAGTCCAATAGATATAATACAACATCAATAACAGGAATATCAGAAATATCCCCACCATTGAGATCATAATATGAGAAAGAGTCACCGTGAACAAACAAGGCTATAAAGTTATGCTAATACTCTAAAATGTTTATGAACAATAGGCGTTTAGTTAACTACAATCCACCTTGTGAAATAAACACATCTGATTGTGTTGTGTGTGTGTGGATAAAACAATTATTACAAAACACATTTCTCAACACTTACCTGATATCCGTATTCTAAAACATCTTGATATAAAATAGGTGTAATCGAAGGATTTCGGTCAGCAACACTTTTGACAATGTCGACAACTTTCGACACGTAATAATTTAATAACTGGGAAGAATTATGAGGGAATCCCATTTTTTGCTTGAATTCAACTATGTCTGGATTCGAAATCCTAAAGAAAAGAACACAGAAACACAATAAGGTGGATTTTCCCTCGTTCTTCGTCAGTGATTTTTAGAAACCAATTTTTCTATCAAAATAGTTATCCAAATTACTGACTGATAGCTTGGATTAATGCGGAAAATATCTTTCGACAAACTAACTTGATATAGAAATACCGAGAAAGATTGGAGGAAAAACACAATCCAAGGTGTTTTACATCCAACTTAGTTTCAACTTCTTTGAGATCTATGGAACCAGAATCATGGAAACGAACTAGTTCATGTAAGTTGTGCTAGTGTCTGAAAGTGAAGTGATATCCTCCTAGTGAAGTCGTGTATGACATTCAGCTAACAAATAATGTGGCATAATTCTCTTATGCAGCTGAGTCGCAAGTTATGCCATCAACAGGAATGAAATGTTTCACAATCTATTTATGATATTATTTGGAAGGATATCATATGAATAAGTTAGTTAAAATGATACCGTCACATCTGTTTTGATGCATGACAGGTCTTGATCAATAAGTAGTATAGATATGAATCACTAATCTTCATACGTAATTTATGATCCTCATTATGTGTATCTTGTAAGATAAAATATGTTTATGTTTGATTAGACACTAGTAACTCGTGTGTCGTTTTATTTATGTTTTATTGAAACTGTCGGAGGTTTTATTAGAGATATGTGTAACTGAAGACTTCAAGTAAAACATTAATGACTCACAATTGCCACCGACATTAACGTCGTTTCATTTTATTCGAAATATGCTGACAAATGATCTGTAATTGTTCAGATTCGCTTACTAGAACCAGTTCATCATGAATTTTATTCAAACAGTTTTATTGAAGGCTGATACAAAACCCTGCATACACTGTTCACGGTGTATAACACATTCAGGCTAATAATAAGTCTTGTGAACTATTCTGTCATATGCCATTCACAATGCATACAGTATTGTTTTTGATGACTAATGATGACTCAGAGATGATTGAACGAGAATTGTACAGACAAACTGTTCGCTTTATATATACCTTTATTATTTTAAATTCAACTATTTTCCTGAAGGGGTACGGAAGTGTCTGGCGAAGAAAACATGAGAATCATTCATTTCAACCTGGCTGAGATTCAAACAAATACAAATTTTAAGTAGTGATAAAATGTGCTAGATGAGGCGAATTCAACCTCCATTCATCTGAAGCAAGAAAACATTTTCCGTCAGAATTCTTTGAGAATTTTGGGATGTCCTAACGCGTCTAATCAATGAACTGTGACATAAAATATGCGTAAACTCACCAACAGGCAAAATCTATATCATCTCCTCCAAGATGAATATAATTATCATGAAATCGGCTGGTGACTTCTGTAAACAGATTCTTCAAAAACTCAAATGTAGAATCGTTGGCTGGATTCATTGGACCCAATTGTCCAGTTGGCTTAGAGTCTTGATAACATTTTGTTAGTAAGTCTGGAAATGCTTTTCCCCATGACAATGTATGCGCTGCAAGGAAGTATTTTGACAATCAGTGAAGGTCATTTTGACAGCTTTTAGAAGTGTCCGTTAAAATTTTCAAAAGAATGGTTACTGAACAAAGAATACTGTTTTCGATAACTTCATCATCAGGCTCTACATGTATGGATACATAAAAGTAGTGAATTAATTGTTGTTATGAACAACAATAATGTTTAAATAAGGGCGAACCGGCCGTTGCTCTAGGAACTTGAGCTGCATGGATTCATTCAATGATATTACCTATGAATTTCAAAGCAGTCATCAACCACTTGAAAGTTTTACTGACACTTCAACTAATTACATTCAAGCTATTCGCCTTTCGAATTCTTCATCACGTTTTCTGATTTATGTGAAGCAATTGAAAAAGAATAAATAGAACCGTAAACCCGCAATGATTCGAATAAAACTGTGGTCTTTTATTCACAGAGTACCGATAAAGGCTTTCGTCGAATAAGAAACTCTCATGCAACTCAGGACTAATGCGCTTCATCACCTCATTGAGTTAATATACCTGAAAATATAATATCATGAACAATCTGCATTGCAGTTTCAAACCTAGTGCCTCTGCCTGACTCATGGTCCTAAGTTGCATTCGTGGCATTTTTTCGAGAACATTATCACACTGACACAAATATTTACATAATATCATTTCATGTGGGCACAATTGGTGGATAATTACATCATACCAAATATCTTCAAACTTATTTACCTGGAGTATCAAACTCTGGAATGATCCGGACTCCACGGAGACGAGCGTATTCCAATAAATCAGACACTTCTATTTCATCATATGTACACCTTTGTGGATGATATGCACCCTGTTGATATTGACACGAGAATCGGAATTGTTAAACGCTCAATATCGACTCAACTTACCTTGTGTGACAGTTCTGGATAGGTGGTTGAGACAAAAGGAAACGATTCGTCATCAGTGATGTGCCAATGAAACACATTCATTTTAACCATAGCCATGATATCCTGAAAACAGAAAATACTATGATGAACACCACAACTCCTATTATTGTCTTCTGAACAGTTTCAATGGGCATGAAGTTCCTTCCGGTATAGAAGAGCATCCCACGATGTAAGAATAATGGTTCATCTTCCACAGAACCCTTAAATATTATATTCTAGATGAAATATATTGATGAAGTCAAGTTGTCGACAAAAACAAAACTAACCCCTCTAAATTCATCCTTGTACACCATCTGAAGTACAGTTTCAAGGGCACGTAGTGCACCCGAAACCTCTTTCGAACTTATCGAGATTTCTGTATCTTCAATGTTCACGTTATCTGCAAAGTGGTGAATGAAATACTTCTTGTGTTGTGTGTGACTCACATGATTCGTTCATTATATCACTCGGCCACAGTTTATCTGCAATTTCGTCACATTCATCCATGATTTCAATTTTCAGTTTGTTTATGATACATTTGTCTTTGCTTTCTGGAGGAATTGGCGGGTGCTGTGATGCTAGATGGAGACGAAATCTTCTCAGTGCGTCTGTGAGTATAAAGCATGTTGGGTAGTTGTGTTCGTAGGTGAGTGTTTGCATCAGGTTGCAGGCTGTTGAATCTTTGTTGTAAACTGTTGGTTTTGGGACTATAGCGAGAGTGCGCCGACTTGCATTATTGAGGAGCAACAGAACCACGAACAACGCAGAATAACAGATCATGATTACGTTTTGTTTCTCAGCAGAGTATTTCTCACTCAAATCTCATCAAGTTTTGTACTAATTTCGAATTGGATTTTGAACTCATTCGACATCTGATGAGAAAAATATCATCCAACCAAATTAGCGTATCACCTAATTGCTTGTTTGTGGGTTGTGTATTATTGGAATTTAGAAAACTATGATGACTTGTATAAACAATTTCTGGAAAATACAAACATTACGAAGACTGAAGACGAGTCAGTGAGTGTTCTCATATAAAGTGGAACTTTTCAAAATAGAATTCGCGTGTTCTATGTATATACGTGTCAGGCATTCACCATCCAACTTCCACGGCATCACTTTATTTCAGAGAACTATGGAGTAACTGCAAAAAATATCTGCTTTCCAGTAAAGGCCAGTCTTGATGCATCTTTCACTGTACCAGAATTAATATAGGGCTAAAACTGCATGAGTTTAGTTATGAATGGACAAACTTCTGCCCGACTCGAGGGTGCTTTAGATTTTTGAACTTATATTACGGTGTGTTTTGTCGACCAGGCTTGGACGCTATTTTACACATTTCTTCGATCTGGTAACATATACGAAGCTAGAGTTTATAGTTCAGCCACAATGGTTAAAAAAGTTCCTGAAAGCTTCTCTCGAAGTTATTGTGACGTTGTCTTCTAAACAAGTCGTTCTGCAGAACATTTTCTTAAACAGCCAAACCTTTTTATTCAACTTTTGTTAATAGCAGTTGCAGGTTTGGTAAAGTACAGATTAAATTGTGACATTATTACATTCTATATAGTAAGGTTTGTATAGTGTGAAATGTTGACCACACAACCTGTCAATTACAACTCATGAGTCCGTGCCATATCTGCAGTTTGGTTTATCAATACTTTCAGTTATTTACTGGTTGTAGTTTGCTTTGTTTTCTCGTGGCAGATTGTTACTATTTTTTCATTAATTTTTCTGCTTGATTAATTTTATAATTGTGGCATTTTAATGTATGTTCTCATCATAACGTACCACACTGAATGCTGAAATCAACTTTCTTGTGCAGATTGTAGTTACCACAACACCTTCTGGACACACCGAACATTCGTAGGGTTCGCTCATGCGGAAATGTGTTTCACCCTTTGTCTTAGGTGTCACTTAGTTATTGTGAGGCTTCCTGAAAATATTATCGACGATAAGTGTGAGGTCATCGCCTATCCATCTTCAAAACTTCAGGATCGTTTCAAAGCTGCTCTGATAAAAAGAGTTGTGCCTATACGTCAGTAGTAGGTGCGACAATTCTCCCAAGACCTACATTTTAGTGATTTCAGTCTTACTCAAATACTTCATTAGATGTAACAGCTAGTCAATGAAATAAAAGTTGACGATGCATGGAGAATCCTATCAGTCTTTCGAAATTCACTTTGATAAAGTTGGGAGAGGAAGAAGACGGAACTGCAGAGGCTATTAAGGCTTAAACGAGCATTTTGACCACACTATTTAGTAGTTATTGTTGTCACAAGGATCTCTGTCCTCTCTTACCTGATGAGTCGTCGAGTTTTGACTCGGCGGCCCATGTAAATAAAATTTATCAAATGCGTAGTATTATAAAGGGGATGAGAGCGAGAAATTTGTCGAATGATTCCACATTTATCTGTTGTAGCACATATCTCTGACTTATTGGGAATCTGCGATCCTGTTTAAGAAACTGTCAATATTGTGGTGCTCTTATATGAAACACGATGTGCTGCCCCTACCAAAATGTACACTCGTCCTTGCATTTTTGACATCATTCAGGATACATGTGGGAAGGCATATATTGATGACTGACATTACTTGAGGATTGAAACAGAGACTGTTGTTATGCAATATTGAGTGGAAGAGCGTTCTCAGCCAATAGCTTAAGTGTCGGACGAAATTTTCACTTTGAAATTTTCCGTAATTGCGTTACACAGTTCGTTCATTGTTTGAGTCCAGAATTACGTTTCTAGTGTGTATAATGCTAAATTGATCTTCAGGAATGACTCTAAGAATAACCACTCTACTACTTGTACCCTGAGACGATTGATGGCAGTCTGTTACTTACCTACGTTTAGGAAACGTAGTTATGTTGAGGTAGGCTAACTCTTGCAATTTTCAATCTTCTCGTTAAAAGTAGGGTAATGCAAGGCGTCTACTTGTGTTCAGTTCCTGGAGGTCGAAGTAATTATTGAAGTAGTCAGAATTAAATCCGTTCAGGTCTACATTAATTTTTTATTAGATAAATCACATAGTGAGTGAAATAGTATTATTTACTGAATGAAAAAGTTTCGAGCACAATTTATTGTGGTTTATAATCATATCAGTTATAATCACACGACTTCAAAACTTGAGTTCTATAGTTTTCTTTGTTCTTTCCATTTGTCGTAGGAGTATTAGAGTTTTCTAGAAACCAGCAGACAAAAATTGCAGTACTACCACTTTCAAACACTCGTTCACTTCCAATCACCGAAGGTACGCTAAGTAGGGCCCAGTTAGTACTTGATGAAAAGGTGACTCGATGGGAATGCCAGGTGTAGCTGACCTTTAAAAATAGTGAAAATTCTACATTGCTGTTAAAGCGCTGTTTGGAATAGAAAAGTCACCCCATATGGTGTTGTAAGGCACTTCTAAGAGAAATACCAGAGGTGCTTTCTTAGCCAAATTGCCACTTCACTGTTTTGCCTCAAGAAAATAGCCCTTCAACTGACAAATACTCAATGTCGATGAGTGACTGAATAGCCCGAGTTACTAATGAAGCAAACAGGCTATTCCACATAGACAATGAAGTAGTGGTTGTGAGACATCAGAGAAGATGTCAGTCAGTTGAGTGACGGTGAGAATCTGATTACACGGTAACTGACATCTTAAGTGAAAAAGGGTATACGTCTGTGTCTCAGTTAGGAATTGTTTCAATTATGCAACCGTCAGAGCGACATTGACCTCATCTTAACTGCCGGTGAGTAGGTCGGGAATGCATGTGTATAATCAAGAAATACCATGGAGGAACTGATAGATTAATTGTTAGAATGCTTGAGAGGCGTTTATTAATTGAAAAGATACAAGGATGAGTTCATTTTAGTCGAACAGAATAGTTATGGTTATTTTAAGAATCACAACTGTGTGAATACCAGTATATTGGTGGATCCAATTAAATTTGGTTATCTGGCATCTTTAAAAATCTGTTGATTTTGCCACGGTGTTACCGTTGTATTTCCCAGAGTCTCCTTTATGAGGATCCGGAAACCAAAAACATTTAGATAACGACGCTCGTTAGTAACAGCCTGTATTCTAGCAAGCGTCTGTAGGTTAAGTCGAGTACCTCGAGTATTTCCGTTAGTTCAACCTTCGTCATATTACTGAAGATGGCAGTTGACAGGATTAGGTGTCAACTTTCTGTGTGAAGGTACGTATATAATTACATGGGTCATGTGTATTTGTGTTGAAAGTGACATTATCAGATTCAGATTCCTTGTAAACGTACCCATCTGTTTCAGTGAGATCATAAATATGAACAGTTTCATGGTCAACACACATAAGACTTCAGGTTTCCAGGCCGTAGGTGTTACGAACTTCCAGGAATAATTTCAGCACCGTGTCAAATTGATTCATTATAAATTAGTTAAATTTATCCCAGCGTGTTAAGAAAATCAAAACAAGATTTTTCTGAACGTTTCGCTGTATAAGCCACAGCTTCTTCAGCAGATTTACTCGCATTTTTATTAATCATCAAAATATATAGTCCAAAATTTGTTTCACATAAATTGAAGTCAGTTTATTTGAAGGTCATTTGTCCATGGACATTGTTTTACCAATAGAAAATATGTAAGCAGTCATCACATTTATTTGTAATGACTAATGTCAAGTTGTTGTTGTATTCACTCTTTTATAGTTGATTAGTACACATTAGTTTTGTATGAGTGTGTGTTTGTGTATGTATGTTATTTGTCATTTGGAAAATACGTGAATTCATATGTGATAAACATTATCCAACATTAAAATCAATAAAAAGTTTGAGCATTGTAGATGAGATCAAATAAAGTATAATTATATATTTCAATAGTTTACACACAATGATAAGTTTTGTTATTGGTAATCTTTCGAGCAAAATTACTGCCCGTGTTCACACTTGTGATTTGTACTCATATATGTAGTTCATTTAATTTTGTTCATTCATGTTTTTGTATTCAGAATTATATTCGAAGTTGTTGATAGTTGTACTGAGTCACCCTTGTTACATGTATCCGGTGTGACTTTATTGAATATCGATTCTGTTATAAGTCTTTCTTTCCATTTGTTCGTGTTAGTTTTTAGAATACACACATTGTTCCAATCGATATTGTGGTTTTTGTCCCATGCATGTGCAGCTATCGATGAATTTTTTTCAAGATTTTTGTAGGCTTGTGTTCCTGTTGGTTGACCTCTGGTTAGGCGTTTATGTTCATTCACTCTTATTTTGAGTGATCTGGATGTTTGCCCCACATATTTAGTCGGGCGGTCAGCACAAGATATTTTGTAAATCAAGTTGTTTTTATCCATCGTTTTTATGGGATCTTTCAGTTAATTTATTTTATTTTTGATTAGATTTGTCGGTTTAAAAGTTGTGTTAATACCGATAGTTTTGAGGTTTCTTTGAATTGCCTCGGATGTACCACTTTTATATGGTATTGTGACCTTTTTGCATTCTTCCATTTTGTTATTCTAGAGCTTTACTCTCTTTTTCTCTTTTTTATATTATCTTTTATAAATTCTTTTGGGTTGTCGTCGTCGAGTAGCATTTTGAATAGGACATTTATTTCTTTACACTGGTCCTCTGGCGTTGTTGTAAGTCTACGTATTCTATCTGCAAGACCTTGTATTAATCCTCGTTTTACTGTGAGTGGTTGAGCTGAGTGGTAATCAAGGAATCTTCCAGAGTATGTGGTTTTTCTATATAGCGTCGTTTTAACGCTACCATCTGTTATTCTTTGTATTTTGCAGTCTAGCATAGGCAGTTCCCCAATTTCATTCTCTACTTCCATAGTGAATTTTATTGAGTCGACACATTCGAAGGGAAAATATACCAACCAAATGAAGGAGTAGCCATGGGATCGCCTATCTCACCAATAATAGCTGACATATTCATGGATTATTGGGAAGAGAATGCCCTTACTTAGAGAATTGATTTTCAATAGCTCTCAAGACAAACACGGCCGTGAGATTTTATGGAAGGCCGAAAATACATAAAATAGATGTTCCTTTAAGACCAATAATTGATTTTACCAATTCAGTAACATATACCTTATCAAAATACATATCACGAATACTGGAACCACTTCAATACAATATTCCTTCGAACATCAAAAATATTGAGGAATTTAAAAGGAAAGTAATGGACATAATTATCGAAGAAGACGAAATTATGGCAAGTTTTGATGTGGTTTCTTTATTTACTCGTATTCCTATTTGTGATTCACTCGATATTATGAAATATGAACTTGAAAACAATCAAGAAGTAATAACTAAATCTTTATTATCAATAGATGAAGTTATAAAATGCTTAAAACTTTGTTTGGAAGCTACACATTTTACCTTTAAAGACAAACTATACTGTCAAACAAATGGAGTTGCAACGGGTTCACCAGCATCTCCAATTGTAGCAAACCTATATATGAAAGCCCTAGAAAAGAAAGCATTGACAAGTTTTAGTTGTCATCCTAGAATATGGTACAGATATGTAGATGACACATTTATCATCATCAAGAAAGCTGAGAAAGAAAACTTTCTAACAGAAATCAATTTAGTCTCAGAATATACTGAATTTACTAATGAAATAGAATCGGCTGACGGAACTCTAAACTTTCTTGATTGTCTTGTAAAAAGACAAACTGACGTGAAACTAAAGTTTACCATATACAGAAAGCCGACACATTCCAACAAGTATTTGAATTTTCAATCAGATCATCCAATAGGAATGCAAGTTTCAGTAGCTTTAAATCTCGTTACCAGAGCTAGAAACATTATAATAGATAATGACGATATGGAGAACGAGATATCCAATATGAAACAGATTTTGATTGGAAATGGTTATCCTGAAAAGCTACTAGATAATATTATCAATCAGAAGGAGCATAAGGGAAAACAGAAAATTGAAAAATCCTGGCTATCGACGATAGCCATCCCATACCGAAAGAACACAGCTGAACAACTTCAAAGACTGTTTGCCTCATATAATATTAAAGTCTATGTTAAACCTTCTAATTCTCTGGAGAAAGCGTCGGTGCCTGTCAAAGATATAGTTCCCAGAATGTCACAAAGTAATTGTGTCTACAAGATAAAGTGTTCAGAATGTGATGCATGGTATATAAGGGAGAGCAGTAGGCAGGTGAAGGTCGGAGTGAATGAACCCAGACAATGCACGAAACGTCCACCTAGAAATGAAGTAGAACTAAAAAGTCTAGAAAAAAGTTCGGCTATAGCAATGCATGCGAAAGACAGCGGACTTAAGATTGATTTTGAGAATGTCGAAATTCTTGGAAGAGGATTTCATTCACACGAAGGAAGACATCTGAAGACTTGCACAACTTAACCAAATCGAATGCAGCGAATAGGAAAGAAGGGATAGACTTATCACCTACAGGCAAAGACTAGAATTGTTCTCTCGAATTCCCATAGCTTCGGCTAGGTGTAAAAGACGGGTTCTGATTCCGTTCGAAAGACTCTATGGAATACGATAGATAACTTCAAAAGCACTATTTTTGTCCACTTGGTGACCGCTATCAATCAAATGAGCCAAAATAGAACTTAGTATGGATTTTATTTGACCTTTACCGAACCATGAAGGAAGATGCTCATTAATGCGTTTGGTAAGCTGTCTAGTTGTTCGCCCTATATAGCTTTCTCCACAGAAGCAACTAAATTTATAGATACACATTGAAGTGGCACAGCTAGGTAGCTTATCTTTCACTTGAGCAATCAAAATTGGTTGGTTGGAAAATGACAAAGAAAAGGTGGCGGCAGTAGAAGTCCGTTTTATCGCTCTCGATAATCTCAGATGTAAGACTTCACTAGCCACGTCCCCATTAAATTGCAGTTTCATGAACAGTTCTTTCTTTTTAACTGTTGTCAGTTTCTCTTTATTGTACCTGGTATTCATGTGTCTCCTTACGAATCTACTGGGATAACCCATTTGGACCAGCGTATTTTGGATGTATCCTAGCTCATTTTCTAGGGAGTCATCTGTACAGATACGTCTTGCTCTATTCGTGAGGCATCTGACCGATTTGATTTTATATTGGATTGATACAAAACTGAGGAAATGTGTATATTGTCCTACTGATGTAGGCAAAATTTTTGAATTCTCTTAGATCTGTGATAATCTCAGATCGGTGTTACAAGAGGCGAGTTTAAACTGGACAACAGAGTGTCATGTGATTACACCAGCAAAACTACATTGGACTAGTTGAAACCAACAAATTCAAACGCTTCGTTACACTTACAAATAAGCAGATAACAACTGCCTTGTTGCGTTCTATAATATACATGCAGCCTAATTATTGAAATTAAAATGAAGTGGAGACTGGTGAATGTTTCTACGTACTTTCCCGCATATGTGGATGAACGAAATTTAATTTCGAGGTGCTGCTCATTTGATTGTTACTCGGTCTATTCATCGGGAATCATCTCAGTCCTGAATCTGACATTTGAAAATAAAACTCCATGAGAATGCGATTCGATGCATGCACTTCGTTTTGTATTGCAAACAGTTAAAGTGACAATTAGTCAGTGGAATGTGAAGCAAATAAGTGTAGGAAACCAAGGTGATCGTTCTATTTCACTCATAAATTTGTCTCAGTGTTTGCCTAAGAAGGGTCTCAGTATTACACTTGTACATTCAATAAACCTCAATGGATGTCAGTGCTTTTCTTATAACAATTTAAGCTTACAAAATGACGACTATTATTCAGTAGGAATTAGTCTGAAAAAACACCCCTAATCGGTGTAAACATAAACTAAGTGATGCCATAGAATGTTCGACCATTCTAACACGTATCATTACAATCTAACAAAATACTTTTCATAAAAAATAAACACTCAAAACTGTTTATTTAACACTAGAATATAACTATGAGTTCAAAGATTAAGACGTTATTTTGTTTAATGACTAAACTGACACCACATAAGTTAGAAAACTCAGTCTGTCTTGTTATTTTTTCTCCCTCTGTCTCTGTTCAGAGTTGGTTTCAAAGTACACACATATTTCAGTAGACAAAAACAACTAATACGACTATTTGTTTTCGAAATGAAACACATTTTTTCACCCTACTTGACATTTGTTCATGAATAGTCACTTCAATGAATGATAAAGTGGCAAAGATGAATAACAAAAATACGACACGTTTTTCTGTTATATTTTTCACAAAACTATCGTTTCAAAATGAGCCATTTCAAATGATTTAGCTTAAATCCCAATGATGCCCTGAGTTCACTGAAACCAAGTGGATTCATCAGATTGACAAGAAAGAGAATTCGTGTCTTACATTCTCGAACACTGAATAAATTCATTGAATACTCATAGGCTACTTCATTATTTTCATCGTGGACTTCTGTTGTTTTACTCACAAGTTCAATATGACTTAACGGAAACCACTTCTTACTGCTATGCAGCGACTTAAGCAGATGAAGATTTGATAAACCACTTTTAAACTGTCCATCTTTGAAGTTGACTGCGTCGAATACTCACAGAGATGTTAACTGGTGTTTACTTTCAGTGAAGTCATATTAAAACATTTCGTATTAGTGAGTTTGTCATAACCATCACGAGGTTCTTCAAGAGATGATACTTCAGCTTGCTGGGAAACAGCGCATAATTGTGGCTTTAACTCAAAACAAATTTTCTCACTTGGGAGTACACTGACAACTCATAGGAGGGAATGTTCTGGGATATACATACATGAAGATGGCATGATTAAACAAAAGAGGCCAGTATTTCTGCCTTATGTAGGTTATCGGGGTGGAGAAATTCAGCCAAAAGAATAGATTGACTGATCCCAGTGAAATCAACGATTTCCAGGAAAAACGTAATAATCGTTGCGCACTCACTCACGCACAATCAAATATTGAGGTGAGCTAGTGTCACAATTTTAAGAAGTATCATATTGACATGATCACTAAATACTTGTTAACTGAATCACTTACATCCAGTACATGCAATATGAATGACACAGTGCCAGTATCCGACATGTGAAAGAATTTTGCTCCCAGTGAAATCCTCAGGTAGGGAAGGATGGAAATCCTTTATATTATAATGAGCACTGAAATGTGATGAGAACATCATCAGTAAATAATAATGCATGACTGTGTATTTTATGAATTTTAAAAATTACCTGATGATGAAGTTATAATCTATCACAGTGGCAGAATTTTATCCTGTGTAGAAATTCCGCTGCAGAGTATCTCCAATATAACTCACTGCCAAATGAACAACTGTTCTACACATATAGCTCGTAGAATGCATTGCAGATGCATACCGTCTATCATGGTACGTAAACACTTCTCATTATGAATTGACTCCTTATTTGCTGAAGCCTTTTTCGCCACACTTCAACTATACAAAAGCTGAGCTCTAATATTTCTCGACACCGACGAGTGAATCACCGACTGAAAGCAGACAACAATCGTGTGACTTAAATTATTGTTGGTGAGCACTAAAGTGATACTGAACGGCCTCATTTATTCGCATCATCTTTCGATTTGTCTGAGTTAAGATTTTCTTTTATTACTTGGTCTTCTGATGGCTCACAGAAGGCGGGAACACGAAAGTGAAAAATGTTAATTTATGTTATATTTACGTTCATTTATAAATATAATTATTAATCAAATGTCAGCTACCTTAATGAACTCCTCTCCGTTTGAGTAACCTAGTTACATTCTTTCAACTGATTACTAATTCTTCCATTCATGTGTTCATCACTCAATACCACATTTACTAATGTTGAGATTTTCAGTAAGCTGTAGTTGAGCAACAGTAACAGTCTCGATTGCTCTGAACCTGTTGCTCCTGAATCTGACCATTGCATATTTTAAACCATTTTCCCATTTTCCATCTTTATTGAATCTCGCTTCCCCCTTCTGTTTCACCTTCATTTTCCCCTAAAGTTATACACGCCATTAATACAGTCATACGAACATTTCAGAACCTATTTCCAACAGTTATACATGTCACAAAATACAGTAAAAGTGTGAATACTTTTATGTTTCAATAAATTCATTCACGTTTTTCAGTGTAAGCATGAGAAATTTTCTCTGTCAGGATATTTCTGATTACTTTCAAATTGTTCCGGAAAGTGATAAATACGTAAGTTTGTAATTTTTCTAATGAAATACAGTGGATGTCATTATTTTAAGTGAACACAAACTAGTGTCATGCATTTAGTCCGTTGTTTAGTGCAGACTGAATTCTCTTAGTCAAGTTTACAATGTGACCACCACGCTAGATGGCTTGCTATCACAGTGCGGTCAGAACTGCTATCATTAAATGCTTGGAAGTAATTCTCACGAAGACCTGCTTGACTTAGATTTCGTGTTTGTTGGCACTCACCAGTCAGCAAGACACATCTGCATCATGATGTCGAGCCACCTAACAGACAGAATTAAGTCTCCACCAGGCAAATGACTATAGAAGGACAGTAGTTAGTGCCCAGTCAAAGTATCGAATACAGTCCAACAGAAAGTTATTCGCGAACCCAGAGAGCTGAGTAGAAACATCTCTGAATGAAGCAGCAGGTGACGCCTATTCGAGTCTCCGAGAAGACTTGAGTTCCACCAAGATTTCAGTCATACCTAGTTGACGAGTACCAGCAGACATTAAACCTGGGTTCAAAGCTCCTTGACGACTGTCCCCAGCCACCCAATAGCAACAGTTCTGTAGCATCACCGTAGTATAACAGATATAATCATTAACAAGTATCTGATGAGCACTTTAGCCACTGAATATTATTGAGTGGTGTGGATTATGCTCGTAAAAATGGATTCATGCAAAAATTATTTTTCTATGAGTGTCAGTGAAACTAAAATTAATAAACAATTCCAACATTACCTTCGGCAAATAGGGAAGAAGTTTAATATGAAGTTCTAAAATAGCTTC
Source organism: Trichobilharzia szidati (assembly GCA_944472155.2). NCBI lineage: Eukaryota > Metazoa > Platyhelminthes > Trematoda > Strigeidida > Schistosomatidae > Trichobilharzia > Trichobilharzia szidati. The sequence continues at coordinate 20,833,642 of OX235274.1, read as the reverse complement.
TGTTAGTTGAAAAATAATGGATTTCCTAATACCCAAACTTATGTACTCTAATAACAACCACCAGGATAATGGGCATCTCAGAGAAGTAATTTTAGCAATTAAATATCAGAGGAATATCAGAAACTAGCCCACTCGTTGCTTCTCATTGGGATTGCACTCGAGAGATTTAATTTGATGGTTTCCTCAACGTATGCGCGATTCATCTCCATTTTTTCCTACATATTTGTTGAGTGAACGGCCCTTGATGTGTTTGTTCCATCGCATAGTATCTCGTTGCTAATTCTATCTGGCCGGCTGACCATTTGATCTTCAGTAAAGTGCCAAGAAAGTCAGATGTTGATAAATTCTGCAACCTTTTGGAAATCATTTTTGCGACATAATGGTCAATTTTCTCACCCATATAGAAGCACTAAGTGACTTGATATTTGTGTTGAGAATCCCAATCCTCTTCTTCATGCCGACTGAGTGGGGAAGATTTCCAAACTGATTTCAGAGTGATGTGGGTATGTCTTGCCTTTGCTATTCAGACTGATTTTGACGTCCACATCCATGTCGACTGCTTGTAGTGGAAACAATGCTGCGTACATAAGTGGAGGAAGTAATCTCTGTCAAACCTCTCCCACTGTTGACGATTGGTAACAGTTTTTGTTGCTGCTGTCAGTTGGTTGGTTACTTTCATCACCTGCAGCCCTGTCTTCGTTATCAGCCAGCATTTTCAGCCAACTTGTTGCTTTTTGCCTATAAGTCGTCAAGTTTGTGTGACATTAGACGTAAATCATCCGCGCGAAATCCACATCTTCTAGAAACTTCATATCTGTCCACCGTATTCCTGCCTTGTCGATCTCCACAATGTGACACGAAATCCAGTCCACCAGAATTAAGAAAAGCATCGGTGATGATAGGCAGCCCTGCCTTACTCCGGTATTCACTTAAAATACGTCGCTGAGTTTCCCGTTGTGGATCACCTGACACATGACAGGCATTGTCATATAGCCAGATGTTGAACAAAGCTCATAAAGACTTCAGGTACACCGTAGTGTTGAAGTAATTTTTAAATGAATTCTCCATAAACGCTGTTGAGGGCTCTTATGAAGTCAATAAGGTTCAAGTCGGGATGGGTTGGATTGCCATTCTATGCCTTTTTCGATGACGACGGATAGAATTACAATTTGATCAGATCTACAGAATATTTGTGTGAAATGTCTCTGGTACCAGAGATAGAGTGGATGAACACTGTTAGGTGCATCACGATGACTGGTGTCCATGTACAGTAGTCTGTTTCAGTGATAGCTGGAGGGTGGATTCAGTGTAAATATTTTATCGGGATGAGCGTAGCGAAAATCTCCTCACAGCATCTATTGGTATCCTATGGTGTAGAATTAATAGTTTTTATTCAGTATTGAGATGATCTCTGATGAATAGACTGTGTAGCAATAAATGAGGAGCAACTCAAAATTAAATTTCGTGCATCTACATACGCGGGAAAGTACGTAGAAGCATTCACCAGTCTTCACTTCAACTAAATTTCAATAATTATGCTGCATGCATATTATAGAACGCAACAAGACAGTTATTTTTTAAATCATGGAAAATTCCCATTGTAACATACAGAAAATCAAAACAAATGATTCAGCTCTGGCTATGGAAACAGAAAAGCCAGATCTCTGTGTACAGAAAAGTTCGTTCAACCCCTCCAACTTTCATGGTCTTAATCCCTCTATGCTTTTAATTGTCCCCGGTATTATTTCACTTGTTCCACTTGTCATTCTAAATCAATTCCATTATGCAACATTAAATTCTATGCTATTAAATTTCACACGATATTACGTAACTTTTTTTTATTTTATTGGATTTGTCTACTAATCTTATAATTGCACACCTTTTTCAGGTTCTATCCATCCTATGAATTATTCTATATATGACATTAATTTGCTTTGCCACTTGACATTTAACTACGATTAGAATCACAAACATTTTAGTTTTATTTGCATTTCATATTATTATTATTTGATGCATTCACACCAATGTTTCAATTCCTTCACCGGATATAACTTCTTAAAAACCATATATATACGATTGTACAGCTTGATGATAAATTCATTGAAAGGCAGTTATTATGTGCTTATTTGTAAGTGTGACCAATCGTTTAAAGTTGTCGGTTTGAATTAATACAATGCAGTTTTGCTGGCGTAATCACATGAAACTCTGCTGTCCAATTTACACTCACAACGAGCTGAGATTATCACAGATCTAAGAGAATGTATTGCACATAGGTAAATTTCGTATACCATATTTTCAAACGGCCATTTGCACATCATTTACCACATCCTTAACGGATTGGTCAAATATCGTCACATTCGATAGCTTCTTGGATTTTGCATCATATGGCAACATTCTTCTCATGGTTCTCTTCTTTGACCGCTTTTTCCACTGTTCAAAACATATTGTTACCCTTCTGAATTCGCTTTCTGATATACTACTAATATCGGATTGTAAGTAGCACTCACCTCCATTTGGCCATATATATACATTCCCCTTACTTTCTAGAGATAAGTATAAGCTCTTAATTATTTCACTACTGTCCAGTAGACATCTCTGTGATAGCGCTGTATCTGATTCTAGTAGACTGGAAACGATATCATGACTTTTGGTAATAGGGATACTGGTATATAATGAGTTAATATCTCTGCTAACCATAATATCTTCTTTATCAATTTCTCGGTGTTCTACTTGGGATTTGAAATCACATGAACATTCTGCAATATTTTGAGTGGCCGTTTGTAGTGGCTGTAATATCGAAAATAAGTATTTTGAGAGGTTGTATGTCGGTGAGTTGGTGTAATCTACTACTGGCCTTAATGGAATTGTGGGTTTATGTATCTTTGATTGACAGTCGAATCTTGAAGATACACAAGATTTTGGTTTCAGTTTAAACCAAAGAGAATTTCTAATTTTGTGTTTCACTTCTTGAATTAGTCTGTTTGCATTTAGTTTCATTTTGTTGAATTCAACAGATATCTTCCTTTCTTCAATGAGTAGGTACGTTCCTTCAGATAGGTTTTCAATTGCCTTGTTTTCATAATCAGTCCTGTTCATTATCCCAGTGACGTTTCCCTTGTCTTCTTTACTTATAATGATGCTTTTGTCTTTCTTCAAATTTCTTGGGGCTTCTATTTCTTGTTTAGTGAGATTGAATGGTATGTTTCGTTGTTTTATAAATAAATGTGGTATATTTTGGAGTACACATTATGATTCTTCATCGGTGAACTGTTGTAGAGCAGGTTCGATAACACGTGCTGAGATTTTGTAAATTCTGATTCAATAATGACACTTTGATAAAGCTATTAACAGCAATAAATAGCGAAACGTAAGCAAACAGACAGTATCGTTTTGTTTTTCATTCATTGGGAAGTACAAAAAATCTTTATTATAACAATAAATTGCGTTCGAAACCTTTTCATCCAATAAATGATACTGTTTCACTTTGTGATATATCTAATAAGGAATTAATGTAGACGTAAACGGATTTCATTTTGCCTACTTCAGTGATTACCTCAACCTCCAGGAGTAGGACACAATTGAACTGTTTGCACTAACCTACTTTCAACGACAAGATTGAAGATTTTAAGAGTTAGCCAACCTAAACATAACTCCGACTCCTAAATGAAGGTTCGTCACAGCCTACTATGAATCGTCTCAGGATACAATTAGTAGAATAGTTATTCTTAGAGTAAATCCTCAAAAACCGTTTGTCATATTGACAGTTTCTTAAACACGATAGCTTATTTCCAGTAAGTCAGAAGTATGTGCTGCAACAGATAAATGTGGAATCATGCGACAAATTTCTTCCTCTCATCTAGTTTATAATAATACACATCTGATAAATTTTATTTACATGGGCCGACGGCTTGACGACTCATCAGTTTAGAGAGGACAGAGATCCTTGTGACAGCAATAACTGCTAAATAGTGTGGTCAAAATGCTCGTTTTAGCCTTAACAGCCTCTACAGTTCTGTCGTCTTCCTCTCTTAAATTTATAGAAGTGAATTTCGAAAGATTGACAGGTTTCCCATGCCCTCTGAATGCATCGTCAATTTTTCTATCAGCAACTAGCCGTTACATCTAATGAAGTATTTGATTAAGACTGAAATAAATAAAATATACGTCTGGGGAGAATTCCTCCACATACCGCTAATCTGTAGGCACAATTCTTTTTTATCAGAGCAACCTTGAAACGATCCTGAAGTTTTGAAGAAGGATTGGCGACGATCTCACACCTATCCTCGATAATATTTTCAGGAACCCTCACAATACCCAATTTAGACTTCATTTAATGAAAATGAATAAGACAGAGAGTGAGAGACATTTACACTTGAGTGAACCTTGTGTGCTACAGGGAGTGTGGCGACTTGAACTGCTGCACATATGTGCAAAGTTCTATGTCGAAAACCGACCGACCGACCGACCGACTTAAGTGAACCCTGAAAATGGTTGGTGTGTGCAGAAGGTATTGTGGTAACTACAACCTGTACAAGAAAGTCGTTATCAGCATTCAGTGTGGTAAGTTATGATGAGAACATACATTAAAATATCACAATTATAAAATTACCCAAGTACTAACACAAATGAGAATATGAGAACAATCTGCTGTACAAAAGCAAAGCAAACTTCACGCAATAAATAAGTGAAAGTGTGGATAAACCAAATTGCACGTATGGTACGGATTCATCGATTGTAAATGGCAGGTTGTGTGGTCAACATTTTGCACTATACAAACCTTGGGAGACACAATGTAATAATGTCACATCAAGCCTGGCTTTTACTAGAAAACAGATAATTTCTCCAGTTGCTTCATACTTCACTGAAATAAAGTGATTCCGTGGAAATTGGATGGAGAATATTTGACACGTATATACAAAGAATATTCGAAGTTGGAAATTTGCAACTTTATATGAAAACACTCACTGACTCACGTTCAATCATCGTAACATATGTATTTCCCATAAAATTATTTATCATAGTCATTATAATTATCTAAATTCCAGTAATACACAACCCACAAACAAACCGTTAGGTGAAACGCTGATTTGGTTGAATGATATTTTTCTCATCAGATGTTGAATGAGTTCAAAATCCAATTCACAGTTCGTATAAAAATTGATGAGATTCGAGTGAGAAATACACTGCTGAGAAACAAAACGTAATCAATGATCTGTTATTCTGCGTTGTTCGTGGTTGTGTTGCTCCTCAGTAAAGCTAGTCAGCGCACTCTCGCTCTAGTCCCAAAACCAACAGTTTACAACAAAGCTTCAACAGCCTGCAACCTGATGCAAACACTCACCTACGAACACAACTACCCAACATGCTTCATACTCATAGACGCACTGACAAGATTTCAACTTCGTCTAGCATCACAGCACCCACCAATTCCTCAAAGAAGCAAAGACAAATGTAGCATAAACAAACTGAAAATTGAAATCATGGATGGATGTGACGAAAATGCAAATAAACTGTGGCCGAGTGATATAATGAACGAATCATGTGAGTCACACACAACACAAGAAGTATTTCATTCACCACATTGCAGATAACGTGAACATTGAAGATACAGAAATCTCGATAAGTTCGAAAGAGGTTTGGGGTGCACTACGTGCCCTTGAAACTGTACTTCAGATGGTGTACAAAGATGAATTTGGAGGAGTGAGTTTTGTTCTTGTTGATAACTTTACTTCATCAATATATTTCATCCAGAATATGATATTTAAGGGTTCTGTGGAAGATGAACCATTATTCTCACATCGTGGAATGCTCTTAGATACCGGAAGGAACTTCATGCCAGTTGAAACTATTCGGAAGACAATAGTAGGAGATGTGATGTTCAGCATAGTATTTTCTGTTTTCAGGATATCATGGCTATGGTTAAAATGAATGTATTTCATTGGCATATCACAGATGATCAATCATTTCCCTTTGTCTCAACCACCTATCCAGAACTTTCCAACAAGGTAAGCTGAGACAATTTTCGGCTGTTTATTAATTCTGATACTCGTCTCAATATCAACAGGGTGCATATCATCCACAAAAGTGTACATAAGATGAACTAGAAGTGTCTGATTTATTGGAATACGCTCGTCTCCGTGGAGTCCGGATCATTCCAGAATTTAATACTCCAGGTAAATAAGTTTGAAGATACTTGGTATGATGTAATTATCCACCAACTGTGTCCACATGAAATGATATTATGTAAATATTTGAGTCAGTGTGGTAGTGTTCTCGAAATAATGCGACGAATGGAACTTTGAACCATGAGTTCGGTAGAGGTACTAGGTTTGAAATTGTAAAGCGGATTGTTCATGATATTATATTTTCAAGTTTATTAAGTAAGGGAAATGTGATAAAGCGCATTAGTCCTGCGTTACTTGACAGTTTCATATTTGACGAAAGCCTTTATCCCTTGTCTGTGGAGAAAACACCACAGTTTTATTCGGATCATTGTGAGTTTATGGTTCCATTTATTCTTTTTCAATCACTTCACATAAACCAGAAAACGTGATGAAGAATTCGAAAGGCGAACTGCTTGAATTTCTTTAGTTGAAGTGTCAGTAGGATCTTCAAGTGCTTGATGACTGTATTTTAAGTCGTACAGATTATGCTTGGATGAAGGAGTGCAGTTCGTGTGAAATCACAAGAAACGAAATAACAATCGATTTCAAATGCTGAGTGTTATGGAGTGTTCACTGTTGAATAGCCATGTCATTTTTTATCTAAGGAATATTGTCCCTCTGAAAGTTTTCAAAATAATGGTTACTGAATAAAGAATACTATTTTCGATAACTTCATCATCAGGCTCTACAGCTTTATTTGAAAACATTTATTTCCCGATACGAATTTAAAAGAAACAACAAAGGTTAATAAAGCAGGATTTAATGAATTCATCAAATTTCGGTAGAACTCGTCAAATGAATACTCTACATACACGAATATATATACTATTGAAATAACATTGGGAGATATAACACTGATAAGTAAACAAACTACATTGAATTAGTCATGCAGAATGACAGGTGCTAATGTTTTCCAGGTCATGTTCGAACAGATAAGGGGAGAGAGAGTATGGGAGATCAAAATCAAGATGAATTGCATTACGCTTCAATTACATCACTTAGATGAACAATTAGATATTAGTGAAAATAACAAGAATCGCAAACAGATTAATATCAATAGTTATAATTATAATAATAATAGTGTTGAAGTGAGTTAAGATAATCTTACTGATAAAGTCTAGTTTTAAATGAATCAAGAATAATAATGATAAAAATAAAAAAGGAGGTCGAATAATAAGTAAAACGTATTACCATGGTAGATTCAGAGTCACGACCATCTCCTTTTTTACACACTTTTCTTAGCGCACCTGGTTTATAAACTCGAATTGCACAAGCCTCTGCAATTGCAAGCATCTTCTTGTTTCTTTGTCCGCTGACAACAATGAATGAATTGACCGCGTCGATATCATGTCCGTAGTCCACAAGGTGTTTTGGCACTTTGCACTCAGCTGCTTTTGATACAGTTTTAGATACATAATAGTAGAGAATGAATTGGTGTTCTGAACAACATTGATGTTCAAATAACTGCGAATCAATAATACCAATAGATTACAGTTCAACAGCATCAACATAAGAATAAACCGAATGTCAGAATAATTAGGAAAGATAAAATTACAAATTTATGAATTTCTAGTCTCTACTGAATGCCGGCCAGGGCAGTAGTAGCGGCTGAACTTGCGTCTTTTGCACACAAAGCCCTGGTTGTTTCAAGAGAATTGCTATAGCCTCTGCTGTTTAACGCATGCGGTACTTCGATGTTTTTGGCGATTTATTTGACAACCGGTAGATGATGATAGAGAAGGATTCTTCAATCCTGGCTCTGCGGCCGGTTTGCACCAGATGGTCTAACATCGAACTGTTGATGGTTTTTACTACGCCTTTACTTAGCCACACTGGGAGATGTTCTCGAGAACGAAAAATCACGTTCCTAGAGCAACGGCCGGTTCGCCGTTATTTAAACATTATTGTTGTCCATAACACCAATTCATTCACTACTTTTATGTATCCATACATGTAGAGCCTGATGATGAGTTTATCGAAAAGAGTATTCTTTGTTCAGTGAACATTCTTTTGAAAATTTTAATGGGCAGTTCTAAAAGCTGTCAAAATGATCTTCACTGGTTGTCACAATACTTCCTTGCAGCGCATACATTGTCATGGGGAAAAGCATATCCAGACTTACTAGCAAAATGCTATCATGACTCTAAGCCGACTGGACGATTTGGTCCAATGAATCCAGCCAATGATTCTACATTTGAGTTTTTGAAGAATCTGTTTGCAGAAGTCACCAGCCGATTTCATGATAATTATATTCATCTTGGGGGGAATGAGATGAATTTTGCCTGTTGGTGAGTTTACTCATATTTTATAATACACTGCATTGAGGAAATTCTCAAAGAATTCTGACGGAAAACATTTTCTTGTTTCAGATGAATGCAGGTTGAATTCGTCTCATCTAGCACATTTTATCACTACTTAAAGTTTATATTTGTTTGAATCTCAGCCAAGTTGAAATGAAAGATTCTCATGTTTTGTTCGTCGGACATTTCCAAAACCTCTTAAGGAAAGTAGTTGGAATTAAAATAATAAAGGTATATAGAAAGCGTACAGTTTGTCTGTACAATTCTCGTCCAATCATCTCTGAGTCATGATTAGTCATCAGAAACAATACTGTATGCATTGTGAATGGCATTTGACGGAATAGTTCTCAAGACTTATTATTAGCCTGAATGTGTTTTACACCGTGAACAGTGTATGCAGGGTTTTGTATCAGCCTACAATAAAAATCCATATGAACTGTGATCAAGATTTGACCGGATAGTTGCAAAATAATTGAGCGCTGAGTGAGAGGTAGACATTTATAAAATTATATTTAAAACACTTAGTCCCTTTTATAAATTTTGATAGCATTATTAGAAGACGGAGATTATCTGAAAAATGTGATGTATTAGCGCTATACATTTCGAACAATCTGATCAGACATTTACTTGTCAAGTCAATATTTATGGAAAAGTTAAATTAAACAAGGTGACAAGAAAAGGATTAAGAATAATTAACACAAACGTTTGGTAATCCAATCAAATAAGGATTACCAAGGTAGGTTAAGAGTAATAACAAACTGTTTTTGAATAGACAAGGGGGGCTTAAGTTTATGAATGGCTATAGCCTCAGCGTATTTCAGTAAACGTCCTTGACCGCTTTTATAGATGACCTTAAAGGCTGAGTTAACATCAACCTTGTGGTTCATCTCGATTAAATGTTTAGCTATAGACTACCAAATTCGTCTATAGCTAAACATTTAAGTTGGGTGAGCAGAAGCCCTACATATATGGGTGAATCCCAACAGTTTGAACAGACGTGAAGGTGTGATCTTAGCTGATGCATGGCAAATCCTGACTAATAAATAAATTGGATATGTTTCAACAACTAGTCACACTTGATCGAATTCCCGATTGTCTACGTCCTTTTATGGAGAGAATAACAAATCTATAAAATTATATTATATTTGTAAAAAACATCTCAATTATTTTGTAACTATCCGGTCAAATCTTGATCAGCTCATATGAGAATAACAAATGTTGTATGACTGTTCACCCACACACATCACACATGCACACACACCATTGATACTGCATAACACATATACACATATATTTTAACAAAAGTAGACTAATTTTGAAAGTCTGTGGTCAAATTTTGATCACAGTTCATATTAAAGATTTTGTTTTGTTTTGTTTACTATACCTATTGATAGCTGTTTATTGATTCACATGACTGGACAAACAATTCAAAAAGAGATGTACTTTTATATATAAACATACTATTTTATTTATTTATTATACATGTTGATGACTGTTATGACTCATGATTGACAAATTAAAAATAAAAAATTATATTTGTAAAATCTCAGCGATATTGAAATAAGTAATTCCAACGTTTCGTTCGGCAATGTGGTCCGAACTTCTTCAGGGAAATTAATCAAAATTAACATAACAGAGGTTTTATATATAAAAGGCACATCTTTTTAAAAACTTTGTCCAATCATGATTCATAAACACAAGTATTAACAAGTATAATAAACAAAATTGTATGAGCTGTGATCAAAATTTGACCTCGGACTTACAAATATTGGTCTACCTTTGTTAAATACTTTAAACAGAGTGTGCATGCGTGTGTGTGTACACAGTCGTAAAACATTTCTTAACGTCTCCATAGGAAGATATAGACAGTCAGGAATTTGACCAAGTATTATTAATTAGTGATACATATCCATTTTTATTTATTAATCAGGATTTCCTATGCATCAGCTAACATCAAACCTTCATGTCCGTTCAAACTGCTAGTATCTAGAATTTTATGATTAGACGTATTTTCAAAATTATGGTGTTTAGGATTAGAGTTTAGTTTAAGCACCCTGTCGAACTTATTGCATTGTCTTCTTTCTGAATATTGGGCTGCTTTATTCGACCTACTGGGGTTGTCAGGTGACTCGACAACTACGGATTTAAGATGGGCATTTTGTTCCAGACAACGGAGACTGTTATGTTAATTTTGATTAATTTCCCTGAAGAAGTTCGGACCAGATTGCTGAACGAAACGTTGGAATTAATCATTTCAATTTCGCTGAGATTTTACAAATATAATTTTAAAAATGTCTACAATAAAAATGTTTAAATAAAGGTCACAGTGAACTGGTGTGAAGTAAGGGATGCGTGAATGTGTGAATAATTGCAGATCATTTGTCAACATATTTCGAATAAAATGAAACGGCGTTAATGTTGGTGGCAATTGTGAGTCATCAATGTTTCATTTGAAGTCTTCAGTTACACATATCCCTAGTGAAACCACCGACAGTTTCAATAAAACATCAATGATACGTGACACTAGTTACTAGTGTCTAATCAAACATAAACATATTTTATCTTCTAAGATATTCATAATCAGGATCATAAATTAGGCGTGAAGATTGGTGATTCATATCTATACAACTTATTGATCAAGACCTATCGTGCATCAAAGCAGATATGACGGTATCATTTTAACTAATTTATTGATATGATATACTTCCATCTAATATCATAAATAGATTGTGGCACATTTCATTCATGTTGATGGCATAAGTTACAACTTAACTGCAGAAGAGAATTATGCCGCATTACTTGTTAGCTGAATGCGTTACATGGATTCACTAGGAGGATGTTACTTCACTTTCAGACACAAGCACAACTTACTTGAACTAGTTCGTTTCCATGATTCTAGTTTCATAGATCTCACAGAAGATGAAGCTAAGTCGGATGTTAAACACCTTGCATTGTGTCTTTCCTCCAATCTTTCTTGGTCTTTCTATATCAAGTCAGTTTGTAGAAAGATATTTCGTTCAACGTTCTGCGTACAGAAGTTAAGACAGTCTGAAACTACTCAGTCCTTACCTTCAAAGTTTGATGATATCCCGCCTACAATTCCTTGTTGCTCCCCCTTAATATCTCCCGGGCTACTTAAGGAAGACTTTGTCACACTGCGAAGGGTACTGAAAGTTTTCAGTAGGGTGAGTGGGGTGTCACTAAACCAACTAGTTAGTGCAGCTGTAGATCGACACATGGACTCATGCAAGAAATTGGCGAATATTATCTTGTAGAACCCTGAGTATCCTCGCTATACAGAACTCCGCACTTGTATGCCATCAGGTGGCACTGGAAGCAACTATAGAAGACTTCATGCTCGGACGACTAAGTATAAAAACTGCACTATACATCATTCCACACACGCATTTTATGTAATGAGAAAAGTGTAAGGTATGTCACTACTAGTTTACTGAGAAACATTAAGTAAGTAAACGGCACTACTAGTCCTTTTCATCATTAATATTTTGTTTTTAAAGTTTCTACTTCAATCTTAATCTCATGTTCTTTTGAACAATATTACCAATGTGAACACCCTATTAAAATAAATCTACTTGCACTGTGTAGAGATTATCAGATGTTATACATGCTGTACTACATGCTGCAAACATTCCACACTGTATCAGAATTGCTGTTTGGAATAAAGCCATTATTAATATTATTGTTATCATGAACTATAGTTGATGGCTTCTCATAGTACAGGATTATTTATTCTGCTCACTGTCAACACTTTCACGAAACACTGAGTATTTCTGTACTCATCGATTTTATACTCCTTCTTCCGATGAGTGAAACGAAAAAGCCTCAACTCGAGTTTCTGTATAACTCGTGTTTCACTCATACAGTCACAAATATGAAGTGAAGAAATGGTACATCTGTAGGTGATTCTACTCAAGCTATAGGGTCTTGACAAAATAGTGCGCTATGCCCTCTTGGAGGTGGTTAGAGGTCAGAGAGATTGAAGGAATGAGACAGCTAACCGGGTAGGAATGACGTCTTCTTTATGATTTATAAGGCGTTCTTTATCTACCGGATGATGAAGGCCCTTCCATGTATCTGACTAGGGTTCTCCGCTTCATCTGCCCACTGCCGTTCTTTTGAAAATAAACATTAAAATCAAGAATTCGTTTCCTGCAATAATGCAAGCTATCAGTCAGTGATTTGGATAACTATGTTGATAGAAAATTCGGTTTCTAAATATCACTGACGAAGAACGTGGTAAGATTAAACTTACTGTGTTTCTCCATAGTAGATATCATTTTATTTTAATAAATCACACAGCACAACACAATGATATCGACCGATGATGTTCGGAGCACAAACTATTGCTGGTAATCATATCAAGTAACTCAAATTTGTGCTTTTCCCTTAAGGATTAGGAATCCAGAAATAATTGAATTCATGCAGAAAATGGAAATCCCTCACAAATGGACCCAATTGGTTAACTATTATGTGTCGAAAGTTGTCGAAACTGTCAAAAGTGTTACTGACCGAAATCCTCCGATTACGCCTATTTTATACCAAGATGTTTTAGATTACAGATATCAGGTAAGTGGTGGGAGATTCTTTTAGCAGTGATTGTTTCATCTACACACAACACTATCAGATGTGTTTATTTCACAAGGTGGATTGCGGTTCACTAAACGCCTATTGTCAATTAGGATTTTGGAGCATTAACATAACTTTATAGCCTTGTTTGTTCACGATGACTCTTCCTTATTTCATGATCCCAATGGTGGGGATATTTTTCATATTCCTGTTATTGATGTTGTCTTATATCGATTGGACTGATCCGGTGTCGGTTAGTTTGATGGATGGCGATTCGATGATCAACCGTGAGTGGTGAACTGGTTTTCTGGCTTATCAGCCACTCCTTAACCTTTAAAAAGAGAAAGGTTGATTGTTAGGCTGGAAAGCTCACTATTCAAAAATTATCTCATCATTACGATAACTCTGATGTACAGAAAAATATGAAAAATAAGCTCATTCCTTGGTGGAATGTAGAAGATGATTTCTAGGATGAACTGCGTCTGTAGGTGGAAGCCTTCACTAGGCCACTCAACCGAGGTGTCACCTTTCGAGCATCAGCATGAGGACATGAAGTGTTCTCACGCTGTTTGAGGTTGCTCAGAACACAGATTGAATCAGGTGTGTTATGACACTGTTAGGAATGTGTGAACACAAGTGAAACGGAAGTGAAATTTCTAAATTCACAGCTGCAGAGTTAGCAATCTAGTCAAATCACTCAGAGGACGACAACAAGTTAGCTGAGAGTGTGTTTATCAAAATATTACCGAAAACACAGAAAGCGTTCATGAGCTCAACACTGATCTCCCAAAAGATTGTGACTGCAAGATTCAAATCGAAAATAAGGGAAATTGCAGTTTTACAGTGCTGTAAACCTAAAACCAACACAGAAAGAGGATGTCTACAGACACGTGGAGACAGTAACGGACAAGAACCCATCCAGAATTCCAGTTAGCAACACAAATGTCTTCATCTAGATTGGCGATTATGCTGCAATCCTGATTATTAGAAATCAGTCAGCGCTAACCCCAAGAACCAGACGTCAGACATTGGTTACTCTGAAGTGAGAAATCTATCTATGACATGCTTTCTCCAGAAATTTGAAGACCTTAGAGGTCAAAATAGAATAGCAGAGAGTTAGTTGTCGGAAAAAGAGCAAACTCTGCATTTTTTCCATTAAAGATAGACAAACACCTAACAACTCCTCAAAGATGGGCTGAAGACATCTCATATAGTTAAGAAATCTCTCCTTATAATTACCGTTTCATCGAAACATCGCATCCTTAGAATAAGGTTCCTCTCACTTTCTTGATTACCATTTGATCGTAAATTTCTCTCATTAAAAGACATTTGTATTCGTTCAACAATCAACCAGTAATTGTATGAATGTTTGGTTCCATATAATAGGGTGAAGAAAACACAGTCATTCATGTTTGGAAAACCACAGCCTGGAAAGGATATACCAGAAAGGCTACCGGAAACAAATTCAACGTCATAGTTTCTGGTGATTGGGATTTAAGTGATTTTCATAACGAATATGATTGGATAAAATACTACGAACAAGATATCAGAGAATTTGGAGGTCAGTTGCTGTACCGTATCATTAGGTAAAATTATGTGTTGACATTATCTATTGGATTTGATTAATTTCGAGCTTATTCGTCATCTAACAATGTAAATTGATCGGTTGTTTGAAATTGCACAGTGTGAGATAATATAAATAACAACTAAGGTTTCTTACGTTTAGGAATTCATAAATAATAGAGAGAATAAGTAGGTCAGTTGGATGTTTTTTTATTGTTGTTGCATTATGTTAGCTTGGTTGTTGAATTGCAGATTCATTAACACTGAGGAGCACATCCTCAAAAGCCATCGTTCAGTAATGAATCTAGATCTGATGGAGTATGCATGCACCTCGATGACAAATATGTTGCAAATGTGAACTCAGATTTCTAACTACACAATGGTTAAGATTTTATTTTGATAAATCACACAGTGTTGTACAGTTATATTAACTGATGACGTTTCGAGCACAAACTATTGCTCATAATCATATCAAGTTACTCACACAACTTCTTTCCTTCATTTATATACATGTGTGGAATCGATTCGATATTGGATTAAAATTCAATATGAGATAATCTACATTCAGAAATAATAGTACGAGTGTTATTAATCCATTGCAATTAGATGGGCAATACAACGAGTGTTTTTACAGTCATAATAAGTTAATTGTTAGAATGTTATGATGTGCTTGAATGGAAATAGAATTTTAAGATTATTTATCATCCTCTTCTGATTTGACCGGCGGTAATAATATCTTCCATATTTCTGGTATTTGCATTGAGTCACTTCTAGTGAGATAAAAGTACTTGAGAAAGGACTGAATTTCAATATAACAGTTAAGAAATTAAAACCAGAGGATGTCATTCCTATCATAGAAGTAGCACTAGGTTCAATAGATATGGCAACAGCAGAAGAGGTTCGAGCACAATGTGCATTGACCCTGAAAAATCAAAAGAAGGCAAAATCAAACTTAACAAAATTGGAAAGAGAAGCTTTAATTAGTCTAAAACAGGATAAAAATATTGTCATTGCAAAAGCTGATAAAGGAAACTCCACCGTTGTTTTGAATAAATCTGACTATATCAAAAAAGTTATTGAACATATTCAAACGGGTCCATATAAGGAAATTAAGAAGCCTGTTGATACAATAATGAATAAGGTTAAGAAATCTACAGCAGAACTAATACGTAGAATGAAGCCGTCTCTGGATGAGTCTAAATGGTTTAACTTAATGCCTAAAACTAATAATGCTAGTAGATTATATGGTACTATTAAAATACATAAGCCAGGATACCCAATAAGGCCAATAGTAGATTTTAGAAATACCCCAACTTTGAATTATCAAAACACTTAGCTTTAATACTATGCCCTATCAGAAATAATTCAAACTCTAGATTAACTAATGCATATGAGATGAAAAGTAAACTAAATGACATTCAACTAGCAAATGACGAAACAATGGTCAGTTTTGATATAACTAGTCTTTACACTAATATACCAGTCAATATGGCCTTAGAAGCGGTTAAAAGAGAACTAACTTCTGATTCCGAACTTAGTCATAGGACAAAGCTGCCCACTGAAGAAATTATTTTAGGGATCCAGTTATGCCTCACATCTACTATCTTCAAGTTCCAAGGCAAAATATATAGACAAACAGAAGGTGTAGCAATGGGATCACCAATATCCTCTATTGTAGCAGACATTTTTATGAAAATCTCGGAAAATAGTGCTCTTAATACATTTAATCCTACACCAAAAATATGGTGGAGATATGTAGATGACACATTCACAGTGTTAAAAACAGAACATATCTCTAGCTTCTTAACACATATAAACTCACAAGTAGAAGGAATAAAATTCACATTTGAATCAGAAAATGAACAAGGAGAATTAACCATGTTAGATTGTAAGATAAAACGAATAGAAGAAGGCAAACTACACACTATTGTTTATAGAAAACCAACGCATTCTAATAGATATTTAGACTTTAATTCGTCTCATCCGTTAACAGTTAAGGCAGGCTTAGTGAAGTGTCTGACAAACCGAGCAGTAGCACTAAGTAGCACAAAAAAGGACCTGAATGACGAAATAAAACAGAAAGAAGAAGCGTTGGTGTTGAATAACTATCCTATAAAATTCATTAAGAAGATCAGTAAAGGCCAAAAACAAAATAAAAATAATTGTGTAACTAGTAGTAATAACATAAATAAGAGAGAATATAAATCTTCTACTGTTATACCATGTAAGGAGGGAACATCTGAGGCCCTACGTAGGATTCTCAATAAAGCAGGAATCAGAGTGGCATTCAAACCAACAAACTCACTCAGAGACAAACTTTGTAGGTTGAAGGACCCGTTGGACCCAATTAAACAAAATAATATAATTTACAAAATACCCTGCAATGATTGTAAAGTCAACTACATAAGTCAAACTAGTAGATCAGGGATAGTCAGATTATCAGAACATAAGAATTTAGCTAAGGGAAAACTGATTGACCCTGAAAAGATAAGTAATTTAGAAAAAAAGCTCAGCTATTGCACTTCACGCATTAACAAACAACCACACAATAGGGTGGGATAGGGTTAAAATTCTAAAAAGTGATATAGGTAGGTGGAAAGAGAGGTTGATTACAGAATCCTCATTCATCGAGTCTACACCCAACACATGCAACAGAAGTGACTCAATGCAAATACCAGAAATATGGAAGATATTATTACCGCCGGTCAAATCAGAAGAGGATGATAAATAATCTTAAAATTCTATTTCCATTCAAGCACATCATAACATTCTAACAATTAACTTATTATGACTGTAAAAACACTTGTCGTATTGCCCATCTAATTGCAATGGATTAATAACACTCGTACTATTATTTCTGAATGTAGATTATCTCATATTGAATTATATTCCAATATCGAATCGATTCCACATATGTATATAAATGAAAGAAAGAAGTTGTGTGAGTAACTTGATATGATTATGAGCAATAGTTTGTGCTCGAAACGTCATCAGTTAATATAACTGTACAACACTGTGTGATTTATCAAAATAAAATCTTAACCATTATGGAGTTATACTCTACCACAGTGCCCAAGTTTTATACTTATATCAATAACTCAGGTTTCTGTTTCACATTAAACAGAAAATGTGTACCTGAAAAGGACTGCTTGATAAGAATTAGACAAATAGATAGACGGTCTGAATTTCATGGCATCAGAATCAAAATAATCCTGAATAATTGCCACTTTGTAACTACGTGCCTATCAGTGGCTCGCGACTAAGTAGTTTAGATTGAGTAATTTCAACCTAAACCTGATGTTAAAGAGGAGCGATTGATGAATTATTTTATGTTGACGTCAGTAGTCGGACTGACGATTAGTGAGCTCGACACCAGTATTGGTTCGTCAATTACTTCTGATTGTCAGAACCTACGTAAATGAGGACGAAAGGATGAGACACTCTGCACCAACTCTTCGCCTGGATTATTCATCAATACATTATTAATCAATACCACATACCCCGGAGAGTTAAGTTAAGAAATAAGCAAATATATCGGTTGCATTAGGCTGGTCTTCCAGATTGTTTGATTGCATTATCAACATTATCCTGACCGGGACTGTATGGTTTGATTTAACCATTCCGGTTCGGCTGCTTTGCCTATTTCAGATTGATTTAGGTGTTACATACAAATTAGTCATGGAATGTACTTTGAAGGTGGCGTTTCTTCTATTCTTGTGAGTCCAATCCAACCTTTTCATGACAGTTTCATATGGTTTTAGTTTCTTTCACCTTCGACACAAATCTCATTTAATATCACACTGTCTGATCACATCTACTAATAGGACATTTCATGCGGTAGAGGAATTTATCAGTTACTCAGTTAGACTAGTACTGTGAAAATTTACAACCATCACAGTTTTAACCTTGTGATCTGCTGCTTATGCTACAGCATCTGTTTGATTTTGAAAGTGGCGACTGACAATAGTGATGAGAACAGAGCCAACAGTAGGAAGTGAGTTCGTAGAAATGGTCTTGAACGCAAATCATTCGTTGGACTACAAAACCTGCAGTCATTGCAGCTCCAGCATGAATTTTGTGCACGAATGTGGGTGAAAATTTCATCCTGATCTCGTTTTCAAATACTGTTTGGACGATGGGTTGACAGAACGTCATGTTTAGAATTGAGATAAAGTGGTAGATATTGTAGTTGGAACGAAGATAGGGGTTGAGGCGTTTGATTATTGTCGGTATTTTCCTCGAAAAATGGATATGTATTGGAGGAGAATATTCCCTCGTTTACAGGGATGAAACTGCGATAGTCAAGTATAAAATTTCACCCCATAATCTCCTCAGAATGTGACGTATTCATGTCCATTTTCTCCCAAATATTTGTTGTGCAATAGATTGTTGATTGGTTCATTCGCAGAGTTTCTTGTTTCCAATTGCTTCTCGCCAGCCGGTCACATGATCTTCAATATCGAGCCAGAGAGGACAGCTTTTAACAAAAGTCTGCAGCTCGCTAGTGACGTGGAGTGCAAGTTTCTGATCCATATATAAGAAGTGACTGACTTGACATTTTTGTTGAAAATCAGAATTTTTTCTTTATGTTTAGTGTATCAAAGTTCGAAACACATTTCAGAGCTATGAAGCTCAGTCTAGCTTTTCCGATGCCTTAAATATAGCGCACCCTTAATTAGTTATTTAACTTACCATTTCTAAATCAAAAATTCGCGTTTAACTTTATTAGTACTGCCAACTTCTCTCATTCAGAAGACAGCGACACATCAAACCTTAACATATAAAACAATCTGAATTGAGAATATTTTGTTCACCAGTGAACTCGGCATATCTGAATTTGTGAATTACACCAATGATCACTCAGTCTATCAGCTTCCTGTGATCATAATAATAATTATCATGTCTTTTACAGGCTCAGACGAGGAGGCATCATTAGTCATTGGTGGTGGAGCTACACTGTGGGGCACTAGTGTGCATGAGACCAATGCGATCACTCTAGCATGGTGAGTACCGTTTGTATATCCCACATTGTACTTCTGGTGCTATCAGCTTTTGACGACTTAACAAAATGGTTTGAGTTGAGTCACGTGGAAATGAACCAAGTGTATATAAGGAATTTTGGAGTCGACAAGACAGCTTAATGGAAATGTCGCTTGGGGCAGAAAATGACAAAGTAGCTCAGCGCTGAGTCTCTGTTAGAATATGAGCATTCAATGACATCCCTTCAGGTTCAGATGAAATAGCCAATCATCAAACAAATATCATTAAGATGAATTGTGATTTTCACTACTCCTATGACTGTTTTCATCGTATCCCATATTTTAGCAGTCACTATTTTTGGATGTTGACCGCTACAAATGGAGTTGACGGTCGTATTGACTTCGATATCAAATGATCATTATTGAATTTTCAGGCTGGGATGACGCTGGCCTCTCCTAATCTTACATCTTTTCATCGACGAATGGCACAGTTGGCTAGATACTGAGTGATACGCCTTCGTATATGCTACGAAGGCGAGACTCATACAAGAAATGATGCAGGGTTACTTTCAGTTTATGACGGACCGATTTTTGAATAGCCTGACAAAAACGTTCAGTGTGGCCTTATTTTTCTTGCTTTATTTACTACAACGAAGTATCTTCTCTCATCTCTGTGACATACATATGCAGGCCCAGAAGTCCTGCTGTAGCTGAGAGATTATGGTCACAAATCCCTGATACGAAGGAAGAATTCTCACAACGAATCGGTGAACTTCGATGCAGAATGCTCTAGTGAGTCCTTGTATTCTTACATTCATGTGTAATCCGTTGAAGCAGATAGAAGTGAATAGACATTACATGTATATTCTGAAATTATACTGCAACATGTTTGTGCCATGGCTTTCTTCCAAAATACTCACTGTTAAATTTATCCACTTCATTCACTGTTGAGTCTCAGTTTTCATAGTATCTTGACACTGCGGCAATGTGTGACGTCCATTTTGTTTCCTACGGAGAATCTGATCTTACTTAATTTTGCTTCATATAATATTAGCACAAGCACGGATATTAGAAAATTTATCCAGCCGCGTTTATTTGAATGTTGCATGGTTAAGTCGAATGTTAAATTTTAAAATTTGCTGTGTGTTTAAGGTAAATGCAAAATTCAAAGATAAGTTCACCAAGCAATTCTACTTCCTTGGATGTATTAAACAATTTAGATCTCTTCACCGCACATGATGAATGTCGTTAAGGTGCTAGTGAAGGCTGTAATTCAACCGTAATGATTAATTTGCTGGTTGTGCGTCTGGAAATGTCAGCAAATCACCTAACTCGATGGATAACAATTTGAAGACAAATCACGTAGTTAAACCAAGAGGCCCTTTTCGGTGATTTCATTCTCCGGGTTAGCTGTAAAATCGTTCTTATATACATTTTTTCTCATTAAATGGCATTAGCAAGAAAGACGAGTTGTCACAAAAATAGTTCTCGACATTTGTCTATGCCAATGAGGAGTTGAATTCGTGCATCATAGTTACGTAATAACATAAATTATTTAATAAGGATGCACATAGAAACCAAAGAAAATACCGAGTAACTTAAGAGTTCCGAAGACATACGAGAGTTATACAGAGATAGAAATTCAAACAAATCAAAATCAAGTCCGTAAAAATTAACAAAATTTTAACCATGATATTAAATATGATTGAATAACTTCGTTTTGTACACATTTCTCTGCTTTCCCTAAATGAATCGTTAAGGCTTCAGTAATACAAAGGAGAAGACAGTGTATCGCCCTTGATTGGTTGTTCTTTACTTCACAGATTACTTTGAAGGAGGCATTTGTCGAGATGGGATGGTTGGTGCTCGCTAGATGCTCGATTATCACGATCCTTAAGGGAGAACTACTACATATATGCAACTATGAGCGGGATAGTGTTCTTAAAGCTTTCCATTCAGGTCTCGCATTGAATGACCAATGTATCTGGCTCCAAAAGAGTAGGTGAAGTGATGCATGCACACACAACATAACAATTTAACGAGTAGCATTTGAATTTTTATACGCATTCTCGCTGTCTACCAGTTCTAGTTTTTCAATGTATGAAACAACAAAGCTGATTGTAAATTTCCATGTAATTGTTTGACGATTTATTTTAGTAACAACATAGAAGCTCATCCAGTCAACGGTCCAGGTTTCTGCCCAACTAAAATTTTGAGACCATGAACAAACTGGAGAAAGTGAATGAAGATTGCTACCTACATTTTTGTGTATCAGATTTTTATTGATTTCTACTTTATTGAAATGAACTTTCTTAATATTTTTTATGTCCACTGAAATACACTCTTTTGACAGAAGTAAATTATGGCTGTCTGAGCTTTTTGCATTAAAATGAATTTGAGCTCAGCACAGCATTTGTTGGTCGGCGCTGTATGAACACATTTCGTACGTCAGTGTATAACATGTCTAACTCACAGCTTCAATGTCACATCTTCATTCGGTTGTCTGCCATTTGTTCCAGCTAGTTCAACCACGAACAAAAAGCTTTTATTGATTAATAATAATAACAATAATAGTTAGTTCTTGTTCTACCTGAGGAGATGCAAGGTGAAAGCTGAGGGTGAATTGGATGCTGCAAGTCAGACGAAATCCCTTTAGCAAATTTACTGCAGGAAGTCAAATGCCTATCGACAACGACGTTAACTATGTAGTCCACTGGGACACCTCTTACCCTAATGACAGTCTTCAGAATTCTACGAAATGTGACATAGTCCTTTTCAAGCAAACCAGGAGAGAATAAGGGTGAACAATAAAGAATAATAGGTAGGATGCAAGAGTTTACGAACTGTAAGAGCACAAGTTGAGTTATACCCGAGCGCCTCAACTTCCTAATGTAAAATATCAGACGGAATATTTTACTAGAGATCGCTAAGACATAGGAAGACCAGAAGAGATCAGAAGTGAGAATAAGTCCAAGATACTTAATTTCTGATTTAATTCCTACATCATTGTCGTCGATCTTACAACTGTCATGATAATTGACGGCTTCTTTTAACTGTCGTTTACATCTTAAGCTGAAATTAACAGTTTGACATTTAGAAGGATTTAGTTTAAGACCGTTAGACTCAGACCATTTACTGACTCCCGACAGAAAGCTATTTATTTTGGTACAATCTGGCTGGGAGTTAACAGCCATTCAAACTGTTAAATCATCAGCGTACTTCACAAAGTTTATTTCATCAGAGTGAGACAAGTCATGTAAGAAGAAAGGAAAAAGAAAAGGAGAAAGGACAGCGCCTTGAGGGATACCAGCTTCAGTAGGCAATGAAGTGGAAGACCTCCCTTTATACACGGTGTACTGCTTTCTTTCTGAGAAATAGGAATGTAACCAGTTAACGGCCCAACATTCTGTTTGACTTACAGCAAGTTTACTTAACAAGATGTCCTTAGGGACCCAGTCAAAAGCAGATGTATAGTCTAGGAAGGCACAACGGACAAATTTAGCCCCTTTGTCTAGACTGGAAGCAATGTTATGATATAAGACGGCAGCTGCATCTTAAGTGCTTCTGCTGTGCTTATAGGCAAACTGTTTTGGGTCATTAAAGGATTTAAGCGAAGGTACAAGACTAAGTAAAAGTAATTTCTCCATAGTTTTCAAAAAAGGAAAGGTAACAGTAATGGGTCTAAATTTGACACATGCTTCAGTAGATGATTTAGGTATAGGTACAACTTCAATGTCCTTCCAAATGGCAGGCACAATATTGCTGAAAAAAGATTTGTTAAACAGATCAGTGAGAGGGTGACACAGAATATCAGAACATTTTTTGAAAATAATACTAGGTACATAATCTGGACCTAAGCTCTAGGAAGGGTTCAAAAACTTGAAGCACTTTTTAACATCATTTGTGTTAAAACCTGGAAAATGGCTACTATTAACACCAGTGATGCTGGGAAGCAGTCCTCGAGTGGCTAGTTCCATATCTAATTTCAATTCAGACTGATTTTATTTATTTGATTTCGTGATTATATTCAATTTACAGAAAAACACTAAATCGAGTCTGAAGTACACGGTAAAGTCTACGTGAATTTTGGGTTATCACAACTCTAGTTTAATGTTTGTCTTTGAAAATTCCCGTCTTAAGAATAAGGGCGTGTGTTTGGAGTCAGTAGAACGAGTACGACATTTTTAAGTGATATTTTGTCGAGATAAACTGTCACTACACAAAGCCTCACTTTTTCGTGGTCCTAGACTTGACGTCCTAGAAGTGAACTAGAATGTAATTTCTCACAATGTGTATTCCCATTTCAAGGGCTGAGAATATTTTCTTTATCTCCATCAATACACTAGAGTGGCATAAACTAAGCGCATCATTTCAGTGAGACCAAGCAGTCACTCAGATTAACACCTAAACCACCAGTTGTATTTTTTACGCCGATTCCATTACAGTTACAAAGTCATGTAATACAACACAAAGCTTCATGTATTTCTTCAGAAATTCGACTATCTTTTATGTATACGGTTTAATTGAGGTTTGTCGCACAACTATTGCGTAAAGATACTTTTCACCTTTCAAATACGACAAGAACGCTGAAGTTACTGGACCACGAATTCGATGTTCTTGAATATTTCTAACTTTAGCACTTAGATGGAAGTCACATTTTACTGAGAGGCTACTAAACTTTTTCAATGTTCGAAACTTATTTTAGATATTATTCTAAATTTACATAACTCTTTCAAGATTGCTTTCAAACAGATTCCACC
Source organism: Trichobilharzia szidati (assembly GCA_944472155.2). Classification (NCBI taxonomy): domain Eukaryota; kingdom Metazoa; phylum Platyhelminthes; class Trematoda; order Strigeidida; family Schistosomatidae; genus Trichobilharzia; species Trichobilharzia szidati. Next base: position 20,809,289 of record OX235274.1, on the reverse strand, counting down.
ATAATTGCGCTAAGTCACTGATAGTGACGCTACAATAAACAACACAACGGTGAAGGAAACCAACTGAATGACTTTGTCAATATTAGCCTCATCCAAGTGTTTGCACATTAAAAGCGTCATCGTAGCCTTCGTTGATTCCTTATAGTAATAATATAAGTCTTCTAAAAGACGGTCATTATTAAGCAAGAAAGAATATGAAGTGAGATAATTTTGAAAATAAAGGCAGCCATGCTATTAATTGTTTAACCATTCTAACACGTATCATTACAATCTAACAAAATACGTTTCATAAAAAAATAAACACTCAAAACTGTTTATGTTATTCAAGAATATAACTATGAGTTCAAAGTTAAATGTGTCATTTATTTTGTGATTAAACTAACACCACATAAATTGGAATACGAAGTACGTCTTGTTATCTTTCCCCCCTATCTGCATCTCTCTATCACGTTGAAGTTAGTTTCAAAGTACAAACATATTTCAGTAGAAAAATAACTAACATGACTATTTGTTTTCGAAATGAAACACATTTTTTCAGCCTACTTGATATTTGTACATGAATACTGACTTCAATAAATAATAAAGTAGCACAGTTTAATAAGTGATTCCACACGTTTTTTCGTCATATTGTTTACAAAACTATCGTTTCAAAATGAGTTACTTCAAATGAGTTAGCTCAAATCTTGTTAAAGCCGTGAATTCACTTTGCAGATTGTAAAATTGAGACAGAATTTACATGGCATTCAGCATTCAATAGAAACTCCTCATCCTCACCTGAGAAAACTTCTACAAGCACTCTCACCATTCGTCTCTCTGACAGGAGGAACTCGTTGGAACAATGTTCTAGAGTAGGAGATACCAGTGTTGAAACTGGTCGACAGATGGCATTGTGACAGTCCACGCCCAGATTGATGGACAGTTATTCCTTGTGTCATTAGCGAGGTGCATAAGCGCAGTAGCTGACACAATTGTGAAGGGAATTCGTCTATACAGAAACCTTCAACCAGATCCGATCGATGCTGGTCATTCCCAACGTCTAAAGTGCATAATAACAATTTTAACATTTGTTCCTTGACTAATGTTCATATTCATCACGTTTCTCAAAAGTTGCTGTTCAACTGAAATTACTTTTAATTTTTATTTAGCTTAATTGCTCAATAAACTGTAGCAGAGAATTTGACTAATTGAAATCAAGTTGACTCGACAGGCAGAAATGTGAGAGAGAGATTCCACTTTATTCTTCCTTTACTGTGAATCAACTGACTCAGTAGGGAAATACAACACTGTTTAATCACTTATCGATCGCCTAGTTGATAAATACACTAGGTCGTTCCACTTGAAGTAGACGAATGGGGATAATAAGACGTCTATTCTCAATACACTTTACATGAAAGGCGCCAGTTTCCAGATGCCAACAGTATTTCACATGAAGTAAAGGTTATTCACATGTCCATTATTTATACAGGCGTATATGTTGTGTGACTTTTAGACTTATATTTAAGATGAAAGCAGAGGGTATGTCATTTGGAAATGAAGTTGTGCAATTTTCCTTTCACAAGTACATTTTCTAAGTGAAACAAAGACATGGGATTTTGAAAGTGTGCATTATATGAACTGACAAGACAAAAGGGATGGATTGGTGTCCAATTATAAAACATTTCCTGATCAGTAGGCCTGTTTCCACTACTGATGTTCTGGACAGAGACATGAATGATTCTACATAGTCCACTCGAATATCAGTAATTGATTGAGCGTGCAAGTCTTTATTCATGTTAATTGTTGAACAGTGAGTCGAACCGATAAAGATTTTATGCACTTCATCTAGTGGAGATTTTGCCGACTTTCAACTTTTTGAAATCAATGAGATTGAAGCAAACAACATTTAATGAAGTGTTAATTGGTGTTTGGCTACAGTGAATTTGTATTGAATGTTTTCATATTATCAAGTATTGGTTTCGCAGGGACTTTACTTTGATTGATTGGACGATTTTATGATGAGCTGACATCAGTTAGAGAATCATTGAAAGACAATGGGAAGTACTGGACAGCTGTTTCGAACGCCTTATTCGGAACTCTGCATCAGTAAGCACCCACGGATAGGGTTCTAACCAAGAACCTTCTGGTTACAAGGCTAGCGAGCTCGTAGACCTTGACCTCACTGGAACCCGATACAATGGCCAGCCAGCCCGTGAATTCTAACTTCTGCCAATTCATGACATAGCTCGAACACTCTACAGTGTCTTGTTTGATGAGTTACTACATCACCTTCAACCTGCTGCATCCTACCGGTCACGGCTTCCCACAAGAACTTCAGGTCAACTGCCTGAGTAGGGCATCCAATACAGTCCTACAGGAGGTCAGTCGTGAGTCTGAATAGCTCAGTGGTAACGTCTCTGACTATAGCACTGGATGACGCAGGTTCGAATCTCAGAGGAGACATCAGTTCCTTCAAGTTTGTAGATACGCGTTGATGAGTGCCAACTAGCACGAAACCTAGGTTCAAGGCTTCCTGCCGATTGCCTTCAACCACCTAATACCAAGAAAATCATATTGTACCTTGCCGGCTATGTTTAATAATCAATTATTAAGCTGGCGTGTGCGTCGGTGGCACAGCGGTTAGGACGCTTACCGACCGTGCACGTAGTCCGGGGTTCGATCCTCGACCGGCGAAATCCTCTACCTCGCTAAGCCGGTTTTGAAGCTGGTAAAGTAAGAAGGTTGGGCATGAGGTTAGCTACCCCATCCTGTAAAATAAAAAATCAACTTCAGAGCTCTAGCTTGAAGCCATAAGTTACACTGAGAACGTAAAGGAATAAAAAAATGAGCACGCACTCTGTATTCAATGGAGAGTTACTTCATGTCTGTGAAGCGAAATTAGGTTACCTTAGATATGCACAGTGGTGGGATTCCACCGGAATAATTTTAAGCGGCCATAAGGAGTAATTATCCAAGAACAACTGCTCTCATCTCACAAACACCAGAATTACTTTGATAAGATTCTGCATTGAGATATGATTGAGAGTGTGTTGGGCGGAACACCTGAGAATGCGTATTTCTAGACAGACAGTGAGTATATTCCTCAAACAACAATGCATTTCACTGGATATCAGAAGTCTATTGGAAATTCATTCTACATAGAAATCATTCAAATATCAAACAAAATTAAGTGAATTACAATCTTCAGTAGAATTCCGCGAATTGTTCACGTTAAAATGGACAGAAACCAGGACCGAGAACAGGGTGAGCTGGTATGCCGTTCCTGAAATCAAATGATAAAGAAATAAAGAAAAGTCTGCTGTCAGCTACATATATGAAGTTATTCTTGACTGCGCTGTTTCACACGTTGAATAACAGAAATTAGAAAAGCAAAAGGTGATCAACGATGGAGTCAGTAATGACGCGTCATCTGTATATTCTCCTTCAACATTTGCAAAAGGACTATTTCTTGCTGGACTGAAACAATTGTTAGTCAATGAACTGGACAATTTCGCTGACCACTTTAGATGTATCACTGCTGTACTTTACTTAAAATTCCGTGTTAAATGCACTGGTCTGTAGCACTTCAGCAGTGAATAACCAACCCCATGATGTTTAGGAAATCGCAGGCACCAGGATCTTTCCCTCTAAATGACATTGTTATGTGCAGATTAAGTTTGTCATTAAAAAATATACCTCTGGCTGAATCAGAAGTAGGGATAGTTGAACTGCTAAACTATCCATGTTTGTACTGATACTATTTGAATTAAATCATATCAGTCAAATCAGTTTCTGTGCTAGAAACATTTAAAAGTAACTTCCTGTACACTGTGGCGATTAGGACCAGGTGACGATTAACATAATTGTTCAGCAACAACGACATGCCTACCATCTCTGATAACATTCATGTTTAGGAGTTTTAGATATGATCAGTTATCAATTCGTCAAGTAGTATGTTACGGAATAATTCGCTAGCACCTAACTTGATGACACCGAATGTCTAGGAAAGGAGATTACTGACATAACCATATCACAGTGTCCCATTCATAGTTGCATCAAATGGCTACAGAACCACAATATTTAACCAGAATATGCATGACTATAAGTAGAGGGAAACTCACTGGCGCATTCTGCATCGAAGCTCGTCCAATCTCTTTCCGAATTCGTCTATACTGTCAGGGCGTTTCGTCCAAAGTCGTTCAGCTGTAGCAGCACCTCTAGGCCTACATATATATCACAATAATGAGAAGAAACACAGAGAACTGTGGTCAGCGAGGTGAACTAATACACATCACAATAGCGTTTTGTCTTAACTCATTCAATGTAGGTCGGTAATGCATTGAATGTTATTTAACCAAATTAATTGGCCAGAAAATTCTCATCTGTGAATCATATGTCATAACGTTTCATGGAATGAACAGACGTGTCACTCAATTTCCTGCCAACTGTGTCTTTCATGTATAGGGAAATGCAACTTTAACGGGAACAAAATCCCACAGTCTAGATATTCAGTCATTATGATTCCATATGGCAATTCGAAGAAAGCGAATTCAAGTCGAAGTTGAACTTCATTTTCAACGGTTCACATGTAGGTATATTGTCTGTTGATACTGGGTGTATAGTTAAAAGAGCACAACGAATCATTACCACTCACATTTATGATATTCTTTTGATGTTCACCAACAGTGAGTTATAGATGAAGTCATCATTCTATTTCCAAGATGTCATCTAAACTCACTGTTATGTTAATGGGGTATCGATTTTGACTGAAAATCATCACCGAAACATTTTGAAATTTCCTGTCCTAAACAACATTTTGATTCACAATTGAGATGCCTACCAAACAATGATTTTGGTGAGAATAGTGGGAAGACTAAGTGAAGAGTACTCACCAGGCTAAAGACATTATATTCGTCGCATCCACACGTGTGCTCCACAGTGTAGCTTCACCTCCAATGACTGATTGTGTTTGCGTAGATGAGCCTGTAAACAAAATGAAAAGTGTTATTTGCTCGGGGAACCGATGAACTCAGTGAGGAAAATTTACTGGATTTCAGAAAGTCAAATCCGCACATTTTGCTGAAGAACGCGACTGATAGATTTGTAGGTCAACTGCTTTGAAAAATCGCGAATTTCTGTGAACTACTGTTCAACACTCAAAATGTAACGCAGATATCCTGCAGATTAGCCAGTGCTTCTTTCCAAACTAAAGAGCTACTCACGTAGCAGGTCAAGGATAAATTGCTAACTATGGCCTCAATAATGTGCGAAACAAAAGTTTCAATGTTCCCATTGCATAGGCCATACTCAGTGATCTTCATCCAGGTGTGCACAAATGTGTACTTGTATCTTTGTATAAAGAGGCAAAAAATGTTTCAATAGTGTAATCTTAGCACACTTTCCGGAGAAGGCATTCTCAGTGATCTCCGATGTCGTTGGAGACGTGTGTAACAGAGTCCAACAGGGTTTTCTCTTAGTCAATTCTCTAGTGAGGGTTTGATTTCGTTAGTGCACTTGTTCAGTATTTATGAATTCGTAATGAAACCAACTATTTCAGAAAATTCAATAACAAGGAAAACAAAATCCACAACTAGATCCCGATTATTACACAATTCCTTAATGATTGACTCCTGAGTTCAATGTGAATGTCCCATTGACTTCCATTATATATGTATATATACATTTTGCTGTGAATATGCCGACATACTGTACATAGTCAAACGAATGACACTTGTAACTCAAGGAACATCGCACTCTCTGCAATCATTGTGAATCCGTGTTCATTTCAAAACTGTTGCATAACACAGGCAAAGTGAAACTTAGAACACACCCAGATAAATGCCGTCAACACATAAATCTTGTTCAAAATAGTACCAGTTTCAGACTACGCGATAATTAACTCACCTCCAAAATCTCTGATATTCTGTGCGTAATATCTCATCCAATCAAGATCAGTTTGTATGTCATTGAGATTCCATGTGCCAGAAACTATGACCTTATATCCATCTAGAATGGCAGTGTGGACGTGTTTTTGCCAATCTACAGTTTTCCAGACATGAATGATTGTTCTACGGTCAATCTGTTACAACCGAATGAAACATTTGTAAAGTTAGTGGTATGAACATCAAACTGATGTAATTATTAAGATTAATTTGAAAGGAATTATCGGTTGATTGTTATTCAGGAAACAAGAGATGACACATCGAACCGATGAAGCATTTCGTTCACTGGTTGACTGTATAAAGTCATTTTACCTGAGATATCAAATTTTCTCTTGTCTCTTTTCAGTAGTTTGCCAGACATTTGACATGCATAAATATGCAACAGGTTAGATTTATTCAACCAAAGAATTAAATTAAATCGCCTCAGTTCTTTAATTATCTCGTAAACATTTAAAATGAGTAGCGATCATAACTTGAATTGAGTAAATATTGATTTGATTCTGTTCATGTTGGTTAACAGTGAGAATGTAGATACAAGTTTCTTTCTGTTCAAGACTCATCAACTAGCTGTATGATCACTCTGCTGAACGACAGGTTTACCACTGGAACTGGGAACAAAGACACAAGCCAATGTGTCTGTTCTGTGATTCCATGTATCAACAGACACTCACCACAGAGATATAGAGAAAGAAAATTTCCATTAACGAAGTGAATTCCTGTGTCCTGTCCAAAGTGAATAATCACATGAAATAACTTCACTGATCAAATACAACCAGATGAATTCACGATCAAGCACACGAATTATTCTGTTGTATTTAGGTCGACTGGGTTGTCAGAGTGAGAGAGCTTAGCCACACTCAGAATGACAGACTCCACTGGACAAGTAATAAGAGAAAATATTCTCCTATCACCATACATGAAGTAACACCCCAACACAGCATTCGGCGACCTAGATCTGTTTGCCTGATGATGATGAAATAGATGGATTATTTTATCATTAGACAGCAAATCGGCCAACATGGAACAAATGTTTTAGACGTGAACTAAAATAACTTGAAAATAAATGCTTGCAATAATCTGTCTTTGAAGTATTCGTCAAAATATTTGACTGAATCACAACATTACTGCGTAGCGTCAAGTAAAAAGGACTGTCAGTGGGATACAGAAAATCATCACTGAATATCGAGTGTAGTGATCTAATTACAAGCATATTTTCCAAAACTTACTTCACATTCATCACGATAACTCTCCTGGTACACAATTGGGGTGATCGGTAATTCAGGGTCTTTCGTCATGTTCTTAACAATCTCAATAAGTTTCACAAAGTGATATTTATTTAATTGGTAATAATCCTCGCCGAATCCCATGTCTTTCATGAATGTAATTACTTCTGGATTCGACCGCCTAAAATGAACAGGAAACAATAAATATATTTGTTCCATGTTCTTGTCAATGTTTCTATTTAAACTGCCTACAAATAAGGAGCAGCAATTTGAAGTCTCCCATTAATCTACATGAATTAATTGTTAAAATACAACTTGATCAGAGATTGTTGATGAGGATTTTCTATTCCACTCAATAGAAGGAAGAGAATGAGAGAGATGGGTGCTGTAATATTCAGTATTCTACTGAAGAAGAAAAAGAAGAAGAAATAGTCGTGTCTTATGGACAGTTGTCTTCATTGGCTTATGTTAACCATCCAGAAGAGGAATAATGTGAGATTATATTTCGCAGGCGATTTGTCGCTTCCATGTTTGATTGCAATAAATGTTTTGCAAATCGCCAGTAATATCAGATAAATGGACAGTTTAATACAAAAAAGATATATTTTAGTAAGTCGGTCACTCAGGTATAGAAACGCTCGAAGGTTGTTGCACACTGTTTCATATACACACAGTTTTCGACTCAAGTTATCAGACATCTTCAGCACACACTTCAAAATGCCGCTACGGCAACACTATAAGTAGTGTTTGTTTTCACATTACTAGTCAATCTACAAATTGGCAACTCAAATGCCGTGAAGTCTTATTGCAAAAAACCATCCATGTCACTTCCCAGTGCTTGAATCGAGAGGTGTTCTTCCTGTTGCTCACAAGGAATAATTATTGAAATGCACATGAATCGATGAAAAAATTGTTTAAATGAGACTAGTTCAGCGCCTGTTAGTCTGAGACAGATAAAAGTATGCCTTCAGTTTGAAATGAAAATATGGCGATGCCGTAATATTGATTCTATATTTACTCTTATGTAAAATCAACAGAACTCACCAGCACTCATAGTCAACCTCATTGCCGCCGAGGTGAATGTAATTGTCACGAAATTTACCGAAGATTTCTCTGAAGAATTTCTTCAAAAACTCATACAGTGATGGATTGGCTGGATTCAATGGACCCAACTTTCCCTTTGGTTCAGGGCCAATGTAACATTTGGTTAATAAGTCTGGATATCCTTTCCCCCATGACAAGGTATGTGCTACAAAAGATGATTGTAACAGTCAATGGAGATCATCCGTACAATATTTCGATAAATAATGTCATTGGACCAATAATATTCACGTAGTTCACTGGTCGGATAATTCCCTATATTGTCTAGATAATAGTTGGCGACTGAACAGAATCACAAACTGTGAATTTTTTCACAAACACCTTGGGTTTATAATTTCCAGCAAAATCAAACCTGCTAGGTAACTCAGCAAAGGTAAACGCCTCTCATCATCTCCTTGCTTCAACACACATTCAAACAAGAAATCATGCATAAACTGCACTATATTTTTGATGACTATCTTGAATTGGTTGATAGACAGTCTACTTTCAGCATTATTCCAAGAGCATGTTCATACTGATTCAAATCTTTGCATGGTATTATTTCATTTGAACTCACATGATGGACAATTACATCATATTAAATATATATTTAGAATTACCTACCTGGAGTATCAAACTCGGGAATCACACGAATTCCACGTTGACGAGCGTAGTCCAACAGTGTTTTCACATCTACTTCACTATATGTGCACTTCAGAGGATGATATGCACCCTGTTGTAGTTAAAACAAACATTTCGATCGATGAATGACCTGATTTTCACCTTACTCACCTTCTCTGAAAATTCCGGCCAAGTAGTTGAGACAAAGGGAAATGACTGATCATCTGTTATATGCCAATGAAACACATTCATCTTGACCATGGCCATGCTATCCTGTTAAGAGAAAGCATCATACCTACTATTGCACTTCTTACTATCAGTTTCTTCAGGATATCAAGAGGCAAGAAGTATCTCGCAGTATCTATCAGCATTCCACGGTGAACGAATTCTGGTTCGTCTATCAACGATCCTTGAAATATAACATTCTATATGATGATATGAATTAATGAAATCAAGCCAAAGGTAAAAACGAAACTCACCCCTCCACCTTCTCCCTGGTACACCAATTGAAGTATGGTCTCAAAGGCGTGTAAAGCACCCCAAACCTCACTGGAGTCTATGGTAATTTGGGAATCTTCTATATTCACATTATCTGCAAAATGGTGATTGAATTAGTCGTTGTGGTACAACTCACATGATTCATCAGTTGATGCAGTTAATGATGGCCATAGCGGACCTTGCTCTTCGTCACATCCCAATTCAATTTTGATATTCAGAGTGTTTATGTTGCATGTGACTCCAACTTTTTCGGATATTGGCGGATGTTTCAATTCCAGACGATTTTGAAATCTCGTCACAGCATCTGACAATATATTGCATTTGGAATAGCTGTGTCGAATGTCAAGTGGACGTTGTAAATAGCAAAGTGTCGGAGATTTTTCGTAGCTTGATGGCTTCGGGACTATTGCTGTTGTATAAAGTGAGTTATTCAGCAGCAGTGCAATCAAGAACAACACAAAATTAATAATCATGATTTCTCTGTTCTTGTTTCTTCTTCTGTTGCTTCAATCTCCGTAGATTTTATGCTAACACTGAAATGGACTTTGGTCTAATCTGATATTTAATGACAGAATCATCACACAATCACATGAGTATTTCATCTAATTACTTGTTTTTTCTACTGAATTTGGTTACCATAGTCTAACAAAATGTACTGGTTGATGTGAGTGGTGTACAACTACTTATATCAATCAATCAGTATTATGTAGGTTTTGTATGAAGTGAATACAACTCCCAACAGTTGACACACACATGGGTTAACGTGTTTTATGTCAAGCCATGACTATAAAACTTCGGCTGATTGTTGTGCAGTGGTAGTTAGAAGTTTTAGATCCTTATGGGGAATACGCAGCACTTCAACTAGAACCACCTGTCAAATTTTCAATAATCTGAACAATTTTCAATAATTCATATGCATTTCTGGTAAAATCGAAACTAGAAAACTGCGTCCCGGTAGCCAGTCCTTGTCTCAAGACAATCTCACAGATAATGAAATAACACCAAAATAATTCCAGACGTACAAATTTTGGTTTGACCATTTTATCATAGTAGAAATGCACAACAGTTTAAATCGCTTCTCCTTATCATACTATTGGCAGACAGGATATCTCGTCACAGTGTTATTATATCTAAGAAATGACCATGAACTTGACCTATCTTTTCTCTTCCTTCCCCCGAAACTAGAATACTGCGTCCAGGTAGCCAGTCCTTGTGCATTTCAAGAGAAATAGGAAGACCGTTCAGAAAACCAGAATGAAGTACATTGTTGTGAGTACCATTTCTTCCATCAAGTCTTCAGTTGACGCATTCAAGATGAAATTAAGCAAGTAAAGGTATCTTTTTGAAAAGCCTTCTATCGTCAATCAAAAAATGCTTTGTTGGGTGTGAAGCACCCTAAGTGAGCGGATTTCGTACCTCGAGGATATTTTAATCAGACAGCCTTCGTTCACTTAATAGCCTTTCCACTTGTTTGAGGGAGAGGAAAAGGGTAAAAGATGAGCAGCAGCAAGAGGTAAAAACGAAGAGTGGAACGAGTGAGCCAATCGATACCAAATTTAGAAAAATGATGAAAAGAGAGAGAAATATGTAGCAGCTAAACGATTGACAAAAATTAGGCACACACGTATGATTGAATATAAAGACAAGGCGGAACTGTTAGTGATAGCACGGATAGGAAAGTTATTTGTAAGGGAGGCAGTCGCGTCACTAGACGGTTGATAATTCTAAAAATTAGGTACCAGCTATATTGGCACTCGACCTCGGGCACAAGCACTCTCTATATTAGTGTCCCTTATAATACTAATTTTTAAATTATCACTTCGTAACCAGACTGCAAAACGTGTGCTTATCCAATCGAACAATACACTGAAATAGCTCATTTTTTTCAGCCAAAGACAGGCTTTCACAAACGAAGTATTAGTGACTCACCCTCACAACTCCTGAAAGTCATACGCTCTTTCCCATGTGGATACAACAGGTTCTTCAAATCTAAGAAATGACTGACCCCTATCGGCTTAAAACAAGTCATTTCTGCAAGTGTCAGTGTGTGGAGCTTAGCAATAATTGTTAGCTATCGTGATACGTAAACTCACTGAGAAATTGGGACCAGTATTGTTTGAAATAACATAGATGTCGAAAAGAATATGAATAACATGATAGACGTTTTGATGAAACTGACCTTCAGTCAAATAGGTTCCGACAGAATGGGCTACATCACATACTGAATCGGTATTTTGCCTAAAGCTTGTACATTTCACTTGCTAGTTCCAGCTGTTTAAGTTATTAGGACATAAGTGCTAAAATAAAACACAAAGGCTTCAAAGCTAACAAGCATTATTGGTTCTTGTGGTGTTAAGCACATGTCATAAACTGTAAACGTATTAAGTGCCATATTTTCCCAGCTATCCATAAATATATCTGCTACGACAGGGGATATTGGTGATCCCATTGCTACACCTTCAGTTTGTCTATATATTTCGCCCTGGAATTTAAATATTGTAGATGTGAGGCATAGCTGAATCCCTAAAATAATTTCTTCAATGGACAGCTTTGTCCTATGATTGAGTTCAGTATCCGCAGTTAGTTCTTTTTTAACTGCTTCTAAGGCCATATTGACTGGTATATTAGTATAAAGACTGGTTATATCAAAACTAACCATTGTTTCATCATTATCTAGTTGTATGTCATTTAGTTTATTTTTCATCTCATATGAATTAGTTAGTCTAGAATTTGAACGATTTCTAATGGGGCATAATATTAGAGCTAAATGTTTTGATAATTCATATGTAGGGGTATTTCTAAAATCTACTATTGGTCTTATGGGATAACCTGGCTTATGTATTTCAATAGTACCATACATCCTACTAGCATTATTAGTTTTAGGCATTAAATTAAACCATTTTGACTCACGCAGTGACGGCTTTATTCTGCGTACTAATTCCGCTGTGGATCTTTTAACCTTATTCATTATTGTATCTACGGGCTTTTTAATTTCCTCATATGGACCCATTTCAATATGTTCAGTGACTTTCTTGATGTAGTCAGATTTATTCAAAACTACGGTAGCGTTTCCTTTGTCAGCTTTTGCGATGACAATATTTTTATCCTGTTTTAGATTAATTAAAGCTTCTCTTTCCGATTTTGTCAAGTTTGATTTTGCCTTCTTTTGATTTTTTAGGGTTAATGCACATTGTGCTCGAACCTCTTCTGCTGTTGTTTTATCTATTGAACTTAGTGCTACTTCTATGTTAGGAATGACATCTTCTGGTTTTAGTTTATTAACTGTTACGTTGAAATTTAGTCCTTTCTCAAGTACTTTTATCTCACTAGAGCTTAGTTCCTTTGATGAGAGGTTGATCACCCAATTTGTTCTGTCGATAGAGGATGAAGCGTTGACACCAATTTTATTTGCTGTGTTCTTTTCTTCAGTAAGTTTGTTGAATTTTTTGATTTGTGTGTTTTTTGATTTTCTCAATGCAGATTCTCTAGCTTTTTTGGATGTTTCAAGAATAATTGTATAATCTTTGTCATTGATCATATATTTGAGTTTGTGTTTGACTTTTTCAATTTCATTTCGTATATTATTGAGTTTCACAGTAACTCGATGTAATTCTTCTCTAAGACATAATCTACTGACATTTTCGGCAGCTGATTTTATTTTACTTGAAGTAATTGGAGTACGTAGACGTAAATATTTCGGAATTATATGATTTTTTAAACATCGACTGTTAAAAATCCGATGATTTGTGAATCTTGCTTCAGTTTGTTCATCGAATCTACACCCAACACATGCAATAGGAATGAAACATCACTCATACCTGAAATATGGAAAATAATACTACCAATCAAATCAAGTGAAAATCAAGTGAAAAACAATGGAACTATGGAACAATGGAACCTTGATATGATTATGAGCAATAAATTGTGCTCGAAACGTCATCAGTAAATATTACTGTATAACACTGTGAGACTATATCAAAATAAAAATTTACCCAAAATGGAGTTCTGTGTAGGTTGGCTAACTCTAAAAATTTTCAATCTTGCCTTTGAAAGTAGAGTAGTGCAAAGAATTTAATTGTGTCCTACTCCTGGAGGTTGAAGTAATCACTGAAGTAGGCAGAATTTATTCCGTTCACGTCTACATTAATTTCTTATTAGATATATCACACAGTAAAACTGTATTATTTAATGAACAACAAGGTTTCAAACGCAATTTATTGTTATTATAAAGGTTTTTTGTGTTTTCTAATGAATGAAAAACAAGACGATATTGCTGTTTTTACTGACGTTTCGCTATTTATTGCTGTTAAAAGTTAAATCAAAGTGTTATTATTGAACCAGAATTTACAAAATCTGAGCACGTATGATCGAACCTGCTCCATAACAGTTCACTGATGAAGAATCATAAGGTGTACTCCAAAATATACCACATATATGCATAACTTAACGAAACATACCATCTAATCTCATCAAACAGAATATGAAGCCCCAAGAAATTTGAAGAAAAACATAAGCATCAATATAAATAAAGAAGACAAGGGAAACGTCACTGTGATAACGAACAGGACTGATTATGAAAAGAAGGCAATTGAACACCTATCTGAAGGAACATACTTACTCATTGAAGAAAGGAAGATATCTGTTGAATTCAACAAAATGAAACTAAATACAAACAGACTCCTTCAAGGAGTGAAACCCAAAATTGGAAATTCCCTATGGTTCAGACTGAAACCAAAACCTAATGTACATTCAATATTTTACGGTTAACCAAAGATACATAAACCCACAGTTCCATTAAGACCAGTAGTAGATTTCACCAACTCACCGACATACAACATCTCAAAATACGTCGTTGAACTACCATTTCTAGACTTCCTAGTTAAGAGGACGGAAAAAATCCATTTTGATATATATCTGTATACAGGAAGGAAACCCAATGCAGTAAATATTTAGAATTCGGATCATCAAAACCCATCAGTGAAAAGTATCAGTTATTTCAAGTATTCTTAGACGAGCACATTCTTTGATGTTAACGGATGGGAAGAAGAAATATCAAAAATTACTGAGACTCCCAAGCGAAACAACTACCCAAAGAACTTTATCAACAAAATCAACACTGACATTAAGTATAGTCGAAAACGTGTTCCGAAAAGGCGAACCTCAACAGTTGTCATTCCATAAAGAGTGGAGGCGTCAGACGATATAAGGAGAGTACTCAATGAGCTAGACATCAGAGTTTTTCAAAACATCAATTACACTGCGAAACAACCTTGCCCATATAAAACACTAAATCCTTATATATTCTCTATCTAATTGTGTCTTTAAAATAAAATGCTTGGAGTGTGATGCAATATATATCAGACGAACATCTCGAGAATTCAAAATCACGAGAAATTAACACTGTAGAGCATCTGTTCGACCACTAGAAAATCCAGTTGAGCTAGAAAAAAAAATCATCAGCTGTAAGTCTACACACCACAGAATCCGGCCACAAAATTGACTTTGACAATATTGATATAATCCAGAGAAACTTCAGAAATCACAAAGAACTTCCAAGGCCATCAGAAGTACATCATACGAAATGGAATCCAAATTAACTGAAACGGAACACTGGACTAAAACACAATTTTACCTGGTTACAACCTTCCCCTTCCGCATGAAGTGACACATTAAACACAAATGTGATAGGCAATTTCGCTATGTAAGTACGCGCTGCTTCTATAATTTTATACAATTATCGAAAGCAACAGACTACACCTGATATTATTATCTGACTGGACAACGCAGAAATGCCACCATGCTGAGGAACGATGACTAAGTTGTTGTAAACAAGCTTAAATTTTGTCAATTCTGGTTTTATAATAATACTTCGATAAATATGCCGTTTTGTTTGTTTTTCGTTCATTGGGAAATACAAAAACCTTTATTATTAATATGATTTATACCCAATGCCCAACTTTTTCAAACCGTTAACAGTGAACTTGGTTTAGACATTTATAACAATTTATTGTTCCTAATCATATCCATGATAATCACACGACTTGGAAATTGGAGTTTTATAGTTTTTGTTCTCATCTATCTGTTGTGGTTGTATTGGAATTTTCCAGACATATTGGGGAGCATTACATGCAGTTACACACAACCATAGAATAGGATGAGAGGGGTTGATAGTGGAAGCTCTATTTATCGAATCAAATGCAGACACGTGTAATGGGAATGATTCGACATCCATTTCATACATCTGGAAAATTCTACTAAGTCTACAACAGATAGGAGAGAACAAAGAAAGCCATAGAACTCAAGTTTCGAAGTCGTATGATTATAACTGATATCATTATAAACCACAATAAATTGTGTTCAAACTCTTGTCATCTAGAAAGCAGCAGACATTCATAGCAACCATAATACGTTGAAAAAACGGCTCTCTTCCAGTCACCGAAGTTAAGCAATGTAGGGTCCATTTTGTTCTTGATGAAAAGGTGACTCGATGGAAATCCCTGGTGTAGTTGAGCTTTCAACATAATGATAATTCCACATTGTACCTAAAGCACTGTTTGTAATATAGTAGCCAGTGCCATATGCTGTTGTGAAGCACTCCTAAGAGAAATGCCACAGGTGTATTCCTGAACCAAATTACCACTTCACTGTCTCGCCTCAAGGAAATAGCCCTTCAACTGACAACTACTCAGTGTCGATGCGTGACTGAATAGCTCGAGTGACAAATGAAGCAAACAGGCTATTCCACATAGAAATTAAAGTTGTGGTTGTAAGACATGAGAGAAGATGTCAGTGAGTTGAGTGACGGTGAGAATTTGATTACACGGTAATTGACATAATCAGTGAAAAAGGGTATACGTTAGTGTCTCAGCTAGTACTTGGTTCAATTATTTGGATGTCACAACGATATCGACCTCATCTGAGCTGCAGGTTGGAAGGTAGAGAATGCATGTGCATAATCAAGAAATACCATGAAGGAACTGATAGATTCATTGTTAGAATGCTTGAGCAGCGTTTACGTTTTGAAAAGACAGAAGAATGAATTCATTGAAGTCAAACGGAGTAGTTGTGGTTATTTCAAGAACCACACTGTATGAATACTAATATATTGATGGATCCGATTATATTTGGCCGTCTGGCATCTTTAAACATCTGTTGAATTTGCCTCATACCTTACCACAAAGGTTAGTGGTCTCGGTGTTGCCGTTGTATTTCCTAGAGTCTCGTTTTTGGGGATCCGAAAAACAAGAAGTGTTAGATAATGACGCTCTTTAGAAATGACTTGTCATCCAAAAAGCGTTTTTAGGTTAAGTCGGGTAATTGAAGTATTCCCTCTAGTTCAGTTTTCGTGGTATTACTGAAGATGGCCGTTGACAAGATAAGATGTTTACTTTCTGCATGAAGGTACTTGTATGATTACATGTGGCATGGGCATTTGCTTTAAAAGCGACACAACGAGATAGACAATATAAACAAAGTGATGGTAGTCGACTAAGATAAGATTTGTAGATTAAAGGGATATTATACTGATTTCGCCCACTGTAGGGATCCAGATTACAGATGCCCTAGTGTTTATTGATCGAAAGTAACTGAAATCAATGTTAAGCAATTGTGCGCATGGAAAAACAGTCTTTCAGAAATTATCCAGGCCTTGCCGAAGTCCACCACCATATTAACTAACTTCGATTTAATGTGTAGTGTTATAAAGAGCTGCCGTTAAAAATACTGCATTCGTTTTCTTTTAAGTTACACACTCGCATGTACATTCTATCCAAGAAACTGTTCAATACAATCGAGAATCTTGGCCTAGAGACTTAGAAAAGATAAATTTCCAAGTATTATCATACAATAGTCGGTATAAGTTGAGAGGAAAAACATATTGATATTAGTGATTATAGTTAATGAAATCCAGATCACTGCAGTAAAGGCGGAGATATTGTTGTTTGAAAACTGAATGAATGTAAAATACACACGAAATTGTGAAACATCTCTTAGATCTCTGATAATTTGAGATCGGTGTTACATGAGGTGAGTTTAAACTGGCCAACAGAGTTATACATGTCCAAACCAAGTTCACTTTTAACAGTTTGAAAAAATTTGAGCATGTGGTATATGATATTCATTATAATAAAGGTTTTTGTATTAGCATTAAATAGCAAAACGTCAGTAAAAACAATATCGTTTTGTTTTCCATTCATTGGGAAATACACAAACCTTTATTATAATGTGTTGGATAGGTTCAAACCGACAACTTTAAACGATTGGTCACGCTTACAAATAACCAGATAAAAACTGCCTTGTTGTGTTCTATCCCATGCATGCAGCCTATTTATTGAAATTAAATTAAAGTGGAGACTAGTGAATGTTTCTGCATACTTTCCCGGCTATCTTGTTTTTATTCCTTCACGTTCCCAGTGGAACATAGGGCTTCAAGATAGAGGCTTGAATTTTCTGTAGCAGTGTTTATTTTTACAGGATGGGGTTGCTAGCCTCATGCCTAATCTTACCGCTTCACCAGCTTTGGTTCTAGCTTAGCGAGTTAAAGGAGTGTGCCGGCCGGGGATTGAACCCCGGACCATGTGCATGGTTGGCGAGCGTCTCAACTGCTATGCCACCGACTCACTTCCCACCTACCTGGATGCACTAAATTTAATTTTGAGTTGCTTCTCATTTATTGCTAGTCAGTCTCTTCATCAGAAATCATCTCAGTCCTGAATCTGACATTTGAAGATAAAACTTCATCAGAATGCAATTCAGTGCATGCTCTCACCTTCAACCTCTCTATCAGTCACACTTCACACAGATGGGTGAAATTTCAACCTCACCTACTATCGTATCCGCCAATTTCTCACAGTGATGCAGAAGCAATGACGATGTGAAAGAGATGATGCAGAAGATAGATTTGATAAATATTTTTGCTCAGTCATCTAACTGAAGAAACATATGATTTCTGACGCAACATAATTCAGTCACCACTTTGTAGATGTCGTCTCTACAGAAGACACTGAAGCACCCACTAGTTTGAAGATATTTTGTGCATGAATTTCACGCTCATAGAACCATACATCAGTTGTCTCGCGAATATGTTTTTTCTCAGATGTTTACTAACGGCTTGATTTCACTGATGTACCTTACTCAGAATACAATATTTGACGACGGTGTAGAATACAAAATACTAATTCAACACTGCAGGATGTCAATTGGTACTGTGAGAAGATCTTCGCGACTCTCATACAGATGACATATTTACACTGAATCCACCCTGCAGCTATCATTGAAACAGACTACAGTACTTGGACTCCAGTTATCGTGATGCACCTAGCATTATTCATTTACTGTATCTCTGGTACCGAAGACATTTCACACAATTATTCTGTAGAGAATTGTTAGGTGTTTTGAATATACTGCTAGAACTTCGAAGTCACTAGATCATAAATTCGATTTCCCTAAATATATCTGACTGTAACACTGAGAGAGTACTCAAATTCCAGCAGAACAATGTTAAGTATGTGGGATTAATATCGATATGTACACACTTCGTTTTGTATTGTAAACAGTTACAGTGACAATTAGTCACTGGAATGTGAAGCAAAATATGTATAGGAAACAGACGTGATTATGCCTTAGTGTTTGTCCAAGAAGGATCTCAGCGTTACCTTTGTATATTCAGTAAGCTTCAGTAGATTTCAACGATTTACTTGCGACAATTTAAGCTTACAAAATGACGACTATTATTCAGTAGGAATAAGTATGAATAAATACACCAAATAACTGTGAGCATAAACGAAGTGATGTCATAGAATGTTCGATCATTCTAACACGTATCATTACAATCCAACAAAATACTTTTCATAAAATAAATAATCACTCAAAACTGTTTATTTAACACGAGAATATAACTACGAGTTAAAAGACTGGAATGCAATTTATTCACTGATTAAACTGAAACTACATAAATCAGAATAAAATGTGCGTCTTTTTATCTTTCCCCCTCTCTGTCTCTTTGATGTTAGTTTCAAAGTGCTCACATATTTCAGTAGACAAAAAATAACTAATACGACTATTTGTTTTCGAAATGAAACACATTTTTTCAGCCTACTTGACATTTGTACGCGAATAGTTACTTCAATAAATTATAAAGTGGCAAAGATGAATAACAAATACGACACGTTTTTCTGTTATATTTTTCACAAAAGTATCGTTTCAAAATGAGTCATTTCAAATGATTTAGCTTAAATCCTAATAAAGCCCTGAGTTCACTGAAACCAAGTGGATTCATCAGATTGACAAGAAAGAGAATTTGTGTCTCACATTCGCGAACACTGAATAAATTCATTGAATACGCATAGGCTACTTCATTATTTTCACCGTGGACTTCTGTTGTTTTACTCACAAGCTCACTATGACTTCATGGAAACAACTTCTTACTGCTAAGCAGCGAGTTAAGCAGATAAAGATTTTAGAAACCACTTTTACACTATCCATCTTCGTAATTGATTGCGTCGATTGCTCACAGAGATGTTAACTGGTGTTTACTTTCAGTGAAGTCATATTAAAACATTTCTTGTCAGTGAGTTTGTCATAACCATCAGAAGGTTCTTCAAGAGATGATACATTTTGGCTTGCTAGGAAATAGCGCATAAATGTGGCTTTTACTCAACGCGAATTTTCGAACTTGGAAGTCCACTGACAACTCATAGGTGGGAATGTTCTGGGATATATATTTATGAAGATGCTATGATTAAACAAAATGGACCAGAATTTCGGCTTGATATAGGATATCGGGTGGAGAAATTCAGCCAAGTGAAGAGATTGACTGAGCACAGTAAAATCAACGATTTTCAGGAAAACGCATTAATCACTGCGCACTCACTAACGCATAGCAGCACATATTAGGGTGAGCTAGTTCCACAATTTTAAGAAGCTCTATACTGACATGATCACTAAATACTTGTTCATTGAATCTCTTACATCCAGTACATGCAATACGAATGACACAGTTCCATTAACCAACATGTGAAAGAATTTTGCTACCAGTGAAATCCGAAGACAGGGAAGGATGGAAATCCTTTATATTATAATGAGCACTGATGAATATGAAGTTATAATCTTTCACAGTGGTAGAATTTTATTCCTTGTAGAAATTCCGCTGCAGAGTATCTCCAATATAACTCACTGCCAAATGAACAACTGTTCTACACATATAGCTCGAAGAATGCATTGCAGATGCATACCGTCTATCATGGTACGTAAACACTTCTCATTATGAATTGACTCTTTATTTCCTCAAGCCTTTTTCGCCACACTTCAAATATAAAGAAACTGAGCTCTAATATTTCTCGACACTGACGAGTGAATCATCGATAAAAAGCAGACACCAATCATGTGAATTGAATTATTGTTGGTGAGCACTAAAGTGATACTGAACGGCCTCATCTATTCGCATCATCTTTCGATTTGTCTGAGTTAAGATTTTCCTTTATGACTTGGTCGTCTGATGGCTGACAGATGGCCTGAACACAACAGTGAGAAATGTTAATTCATGTTATATGTACGTTCATCTATAGACATGGTTATTAATCAAATATCAACAAAGTTAGGGAACTCCTCTCCGTTTGAGTAATCTAGTTACATTCTATCGGCTGATTAGTAACTCTTCCATTCATCTGTTCACCATTCAATACCACATATCCTCATGTTAAGCTGGCTAGTTAGCTGTCATCAAGCAGCAGTAACAGCTTCTAATTCGCTTCCCCTGTGTTTCCTGAAACTGACCATTCAATATTTCAATATAGAAAAATCCCCATTTAGACATTTAGAAAACAGAAAGATTGAGCGAAGAAATTTTTACTTTTCAATTAGATCCTCATCTCTGGCTCTACTCTAATATATATACATATATATATATATAGCATTTTTATTACAATACAAAACAGTTTACCAAACAAGTGGCGATTTGTTTGTTAACAATAATTAAACAGTGTCAAAATGTCAGTGTGCTGATAATTAACGAAGAAAATCAATACACAAGGATAAGACGTAATTAAAGATGAAGTGGTCAAAATAAATAAAAATAAAATAAATTAATTTGGACAATTATAATTTTGATAGTTTTTAAAGGTTGAGGGGGAGGAGGCCGACGTAGTCCTGTTTATAAATTCTTCTAGAGATGGCGACGGTAAGGAAAGTGGCTGCACAAATTTCTTCTGAACACATAGGCTTGGCTTCTTAAGGTGGATTCCGATTGCTTCAGCTGTCTGTAGAAGACGAGCTTGTAGAGCAAAATTAAGATTAGTCGGAATGCGATAAATAATTTTAAATGCAGTATTAACATCAACCTTATGCTCAGTATCAACAAGGCGTTCTGAAATAGAACTGCGAATAGATCTTGTTTGTCCCTTGCTCAACCATGTTGGATGATGTTCGGAAATACGATGATCAACCTGTCTAATTGTACGCCCAATGTACCTGGTTAAGCAGCTGCAGTCAAACTGGTAGATACACATAGAAGAGGCAGATTAAGGTTGTTTATCCTTATTTCCCGAACGTAGAATAGGGGTGGTTGTGAAGAGACAAAGTACCTCTGCTGCATAATAGGCTCTTTTAACTGCATTCTTCAGGCACTGTGTTATGATTTCGCTGATGTTGTCTCCGAGGAACTGCAATTTTATGAACATTGGTTTCCTCATAACTGTAGCCATACTGACTGTCCTTGGTGCTGAATTCATAATTTTCTCAATGAATTTATCTGGATAACCATTTTTCTAAGTAATTCCCTAATAATCTTAAGCTCCACATATCAAAGTCCACACGAACTTATAACACCGATTGGCTGAATTTCAAAGTAGAACTTTGTACACAAATGTACTAGTTCAAGTTCCCAAACTCCATGTAGCAAGCATACAAAGGGTTAGAGGAAAGAAACAAAACTATGAATCCTTTTAAATGAGGAGAATTCTGTTGAATGGTGAGGCCTTTACCTAACAGTCTTCGAAGCCGATTAAACAGAATAGTCACAGATATGTGAACTGATGTTTACCTTCCCTGAAGTCATATTAAAACTTTTCGTATTAGTGAGTTTGTCATAACCATCACGAGGTTCTTCAAGAGATGATATATTTTAGCTTGCTAGGAATTAGCGCATACATGTGGCTTTAACTGAACACAAATTTTCTATCTTGGAAGTTCGGTGACAACTCATAAGAGAGAATGTTGTGGGACATACATATGAAGATGGCATGATTAAACAAAGGAGACCAGTATTTCTGCTTAATGTAGGTGTTCGGGAGATAGAAGTTCAGTCAAGTGTGGAGATCGCTTAACCCCACGAAAATGAATAATTCTGAGGAAAACTTGTTAATCATTGCGCACTCACTCATGCACAAGCACACACATTGGGTGATAGAGGGTCAGCATTAGCCCTACTCGATGGAAGTGACTCTATTAAAAAGATGCGTGATATATTGAAATACACACAGAAGTTCCAAAAACCTGAGGAGAAGAAATATTTCCGTAAGAATTAACCAAACGTCTGAAGAAACTAAGGGAATAACATACATTTCCTGGAAGTATAGATGAAGAACTCGGACCGACGGGTACGTACACGCCAAGATTATACAGCTTACTGAAAGTACTGACACTGAACATGTGAAATTCTCCCTACCATGCTCTAGCTAGGTGGTTAGTAAATATACTCCGTATTATGTTAAAAGGACAATCTCTTCCTCCATATTCAGTTTACTGATTTCCAAACACAGACAGAAAGCCAAAACACAAGTGCCGCATTTCAATTCTTCTGCCTGGCATCCACAAGCTAATATGACATTAACAGAAGACAGTGACATTTGATGTAAAAAATTTGATGGACGAAATCTCTATAGGTATAAGTCTAGGGTCCTTCATTACTACGTGGATTTAGGTACATAATAATTGTTTATATGTAGACTTATGCATCTAAATGCCACTGTACACATTTTGAGATTGAAACTGCCGAAGACATATCTTTGCTGAACTTCTTATTCTTTTCCCAATAGTGTGTCGATTAGTATGCTCGACGAATCTTGGATTCTTCCATTATTCACTTTAACGTTTTATACTACTTGTGAGTACAACAGTAACTTTAACATCATTTTTGCGTAAGTCGCGAAAATTAATTCTACCAATATGAAGCTGAGTTAAAATTTAAGATCGCTTGCAGATTTACACAACTATCGACTAATACTCTGTAAACTAACCTGTATTTCTCAAAAAACTTATTAACGCAGAAGCAGTAATATTTACGTATGCATAGAACAATAAGCTAAACATAGTATATGTTGACACCACTACATGGATAAAACTCGTCATGACTTGGTGTTACTAATATGATCTTCAGAGAATTAAAGTGCACAGATGCTTTAAACGTTCTGCATATTACGTCGTACCTGATTTTGAGGAACCCAGATAATTATAAGACTGAACATTATAGAATAGTGGGTAGAATACATGAATTAATTAACTGCGAGAGTAGAAGTTGAGTTATGCCGGAAAGTCTAAACTTCCTCACGTAATAGGTTAAACAAAAATTGTTTTTAAAAATCAACAAGATATGAAACCAATGACAGAAATGGGAAAGGAATCTGATACCGAGATAGGGCACATTTGATATACTACTCACTACAGTGCCGTTAATATCACAAGAATCAAGGGACTAAATCAGTCCCAACAAGTCATCTTTACGCCTGGAATTAAAATAAGGGTTTGACATTTAGAGGGGCCCAGATACCAAATTATTCATATCAGAACAATTGAATCTGGAATCCGCCTGGAGGAGAAATTGTCAGATTATCAGTATACTGAGTCAAAATGGCTTTAAAATAATATGGTAAGTCACGTAAAAATAAAGAAGAAAGGTACTAAGAAAGTACAGAACCATGAGACAAACAGGCTTCAGTAAGCAGTAAAGTGGGGGAGGGCGCTTTACCTTTAGGTCAGTGAGTTACTGTGGAAATTTCAAAAACTCAGACGTGATGTCACACTCTTCAAACAGGATCCAGAAGATGATGATTTCGGTACAAGTACAACTTTTATTTCTTTGCAGGCAACGGGTAATTTATAACTCTGAGATTATATATTGAATATTTGGATAACAGGATAACACAAAGGATGTTTACATTGTGTAAGAAAAATGTTTCGCGAAACATCAGCAGCTAGGCTGCATTTCGCTCCCTAGGATTTGTGACTTGTTAAGACATTCATTTCATCAATATTGCATTTAGTCATTACAGTTCAAACTTTACTGAACAGACCAGTCTTCTGATGCCGGCAAATTCTCTTCATCTCTTCGATGCCATTTTAGTTGCACAGACGAGATCTTGTCAAATCCCATGAATAGTGTTTTGTTAGACCAACAAATGTTCAAGCAGAACATGAGAGTTCAAATTATTTTGTTGTCAATAACATCCGAAATTTCATCGATAAATACATCTCATGTTGCAGGATGCAACATGCATGTCAGTGAATGTATATTGTCATGTTTACATAATCGCTCTTGGAATTTCTATGTTAAATGAACAAACAACCGCTTGCTTAATTTTTCATAATCTTTCAATAAAATGGGAATATTGCAATGGTCAGAATGTAGCATTACAGGAATCACATACACCACAATCATTTGTGAAAAGCGAGTCTATAGTTTCGTGTAACCGAGTAAATTTGACAAGGCTACCCCTTCACTATTTCGTTTTCATCAGACCCTGTCTATCTTATCAGAACACTTTAAATCTACTCAGTCAAATCAAATTATGGTAATTGTGAAGATGTACCTAAGTCTCTTGTGTTATAACAACACCAGATTTTGGACAAATGTTTGTGGATATTATAAGTTGCAGACAGTACACTTTATTAGGCGGAGATCTGCAGTTCGTAGGTAATCAAAGGATTGTTGTTTGGACATTCTAATGCTCACTGCAAACCACAGTGATGTTCTTCCGTCAATTTCTGGGGGTGACTCATAACTATAGGCTGGAAATATCTTAAACTGTTGCATCTGTAAATCGTATTACTGGAAGACATTATTAATTGATTATTTGACGGCTAGCCACTTGAAATGGTGGCCACATTGCAAGCTTGAATTACATGAATCAGTTCGTACCAAACAAACGACTAGATATACTACACTAGTTATTAACCAGTGTCCAATTAAAGAGAAGGTAATAGCCACACAGACGGTGAGTTGAATTAATAAGCAAATAGTACCGGAATTGAGAAACTGAAATCTGAACAGTTCGTTGATATATCTAATCAATGCTCCACAGTTTAACTGGTATCGCTAATAAGTTTTCTTAACTGGATAGTGTTTAATGCTCAGTTAGTACTCAATATCTCAACTGTGACAATACTCACACAACATATCATGAATAAATCTCCAGGATTGAAAAGAGTCTGAATGATGTTTCGATGAGTGACAACCACTCAAAACTCTGAAATTCATGCTGCACAATGCTTGCTTCATGAGGAAAGATGCATATTTTCCATATGAATATCATGTGGTGAAGCGATTACTCTATTGGGCAAGCGCAGTATTGAAATGTGTTACTCCAAAAAAACAAAAGTCAAACACATTATATGAAAGCATCGCGAACAGCACTTTGCTCAGAATGTATGGCTTAATAAAGCGATATTGCAGAAGGTAATGGCATAAACGAGGTTCTTTATATTAAGCACCTTGAAAATAGCGATATGCTTGACTTCAATGTTCAGAAAATGTGTTTACATCTCAAAAGACAGAACAACAATCAGGAACTGTTCTCCGTCGAAGAAATAAGTTTCATGATGAAGTGAAGAACTCACACTACACGTTTGTTTTATATTACTGTCTAATGAGAAATAAACGCTACATTATTGTGTGTCACAATTTGGATGCTGGAAAACATGAGTCTCTTATGTACAGTAAATACACTGAGAACATGCGTTTCTATTATTTTTAAATTTGACTGTTCATGTGGAGACAGTAGCATAGACAGAACGATTCGGCAAGCCCACTGTCACCTTCTGGAACGCCTTGCAACATGGCTGGGTATACGAGTCTTAAAGTCAATCGGAAGTTCCATACTTTCATGCCTAGTGGTTACGGAGTACAAGACTGGCAAAATTCAGCTATTACAATTCCTAACAGTTCACCTCCTCAACTCCCTAGGCTGGTACACCTTCAATTGCTAAGCATGGTTGAAGAAGTAGCCATAACTATTTTTTAACCTAGTCTCTGTGTACAGAAAATGTTTGTTCACTCTCTCTCCCTCCCTTGGCCTTCGCTTCTAACTATAAATAGATATATCTTCCTGCAGCACCGGATAACTGTAAATATCTTAATGTATTTTTATTTTATTTCACTTCCTATCCTACCCGTATCATCGATGTCATTCTGTGATGTGGTTGTAGATTTTTTTCTTGGTTTCACAATTTATCATTATTATTATTTTATCTAACAGCTATGTGATGGTTGTTGTTTTTCCCCTCTTCCGCCACTAATATACGCATTCTAACTACATACTCATTATTGCCTGTAGTTTTTTTAGTAACAGTAGCTTTAGTTTGCACAATCAGTTTATACAATATGCACAGCTTTCAGCCTAGTTGATTGCGAAGTATTTACTCATCATCCAGGAGCTGCAAGTAAAACAGCCATCTCCAGTACATCATGCGACATGACGCATAGGCGGTAAATCTGGAGAATAAATTATACCACTAGGGTATGACACATTTATAGTGTGGAACAATGAAAGCCATGCTTCACACTTAATCGGATTATTCAATGATGCACACAGAAACATTGAGTTTACTATGGAACAGGAAAATGATGGGAAGTTCCACTTCCTCGACATTGCCATGGAATGCCTAGAAGACGGTAGTCTTCAGAAGTCAATTTATCGAAAGCCTACATTGAAAGGACAATACTTACATTTCAGTAGCTTTTGTCCAAATAGCTTTAAACGTGGTCTAGTCAAGACTCTGTACCATAGAGCGAGAAGAATATGCTTTATAGAGAAATTAGAGGAAGAATTTGAGTTTCTTGAAAAGACAATGAAGAGAAATGGTTACCCTCAAAGGTCCATCAACAAGTATGGAAGATCAGAAGTCAAAAATGTAAAACAAATCACAGTGGAAAAAAAGCCAATTTACTTTCAGCTTGATTATTAAGGCGAAAACATTACAGCGATGATCAACGGAAGGCTGAGCACATCACTAGCTATAGCCTATCCTGCAGCCAAGCTCGTTCCCGTCTATCAAACAACTTGCTCTTTGGTGCAATCAAAATCGATAGATATCCTTCTCATGTGAACTCCAACTGCATATACAAATTTACATGCATCTGCGGGAGCAGTTACATTGGAAGGACGGAAAGAAGGGCATATCTACGATTTTCTGAACATGTACCAAAAAGCTTACGTCTAAAGGGAACAAATTCTTTAAGCAGTGCCATCGCCAGGCATCTCCTCGACACGGGTCATGAGGTGGAAATCGAGAAATCCTTTAAAATTATCAATATACAAAGGAGCTCCATTCTCGTCAAGTTTGCCGAAGCAATTTCTATCAAACGCTTCAAACCAGATTTATGTGTTCAGAAAGAAGCAATTAGTCTTTCCTTGCCATGGTAACTGGATGTCTTTATTCTCTAATCTGATTACGTAGTCTTTGTCTTTAACCTCACCCCTCCTTTTTTATTTTTTAAAATCTGTTATATTGCTTGTCTCTTGTTTCTATGACGTGATTTGAACTCAGTACATCGTTACCAAATTTATTAGTTACTCATCATCTTACTCACCTCTCGTCTTTATTACGTAGTTCTTACCATTGTATGCATACATCTATTTTGTTTAAGCTTGAACTGCCTGTGTAGAAACTATATAAGCGCAACTTTCTGAGCACTGTTCACTTACTGTGGAACCTTCTGTCAACTGACAACATGTAAAAATTTGCAAGTATGTAAAAACCTTTTCTGTACGTAAACCTCACAATTTATTTAGGCTGTAAGCAGCTGATGAGCAGCCGACGAAATAAATGATGGTACCATATTATTCTGCACAAACCGCTGTTGTTCTTGCTTTATTTAAATTCATCAAGGGAATAAATGCATAAAGTAGTTCAAAATGATAGCAGCGAACCAAGTGCAACGAAAACATGCTGCTGTATTCCACTTGGGAAGCCAGAAACGATATATAATCGTTATATGTTTATTGCAGATTATCACTGTCTTATTTTATTCGTTGTTACAATAATACTTATTATTACTGGCGTATCACTACTCAATTACTGACACTTGCTAGCTACTTCTGCACTTCTCATGCAGTTTTCTTCTGTCTTCTTCTCTCTCCACGGGTACTTCGCTGGATCATTCCACTGAGACAGTTTCGACATCCTTTAGATTATTGATATTCGAATGCAGGACTGAAACCAGTCAAATTACACTTCATAAATATTTAAAACATGGTTGGCATATCTGAATGGAATAGGAATGGGAACAACCTTCATCAAGAAGTCGGTTAATCAATTCAAATCTGTGGCCGTGTAACTGCCAACATCACAGTGACTGTGAAATAATCAGGATTTTCAAAAGTCAGATCTAAGAATACAGTCTATGACGTGCACTCAACACCACAAGAAACAATAATACCTGTTAACTTTAAAGCCTTTATGTTTTATTTTAGCACTAATCATCTCAGACCACCACTTATGTCCTAATAACTCAAACAGTTGAAACTAGCAAGTGAAATGTACAAGCTTTAGGCAAAATACCGATTCAGTATGTGATGTAGCCCATTCTGTCGGAACCTATTTGACTGAAGGTCAGTTTCATCAAAACGTCTATCATGTTATTCATATTCTTTTCGACATCTTTGTTATTTCAAACAATACTGGGCCCAATTTCTCAGTGGGAATTAGTATCACGATTAGCAACAATTATTGGTAAACTCCACACGTTGACGCTTGCATAAATGACTTCCTTCTTTTCAAGAAATGAAAAAAAATGTTTTTTTAAGCCAACAGGAGTCACTCATTTCTTAGATTTAAAGAACCTGTTGTATCGACATGGTAAAGAACTTATGACTTTCACGAGTAGTGAGGGTGGGTCGCTAATAATTCGTTTGTGAAAGCTTAACTTTGGCTGAAACAAAACGAGCTGTGTCGGTGTATTGTTCAATTGGATAAGCGCAGTTTTTGCAGTCTGGTTACGAAGTGATAATTTAAAAATTTACCATTACAAAGGACACTAATATAGTGAGTGTTTGTGCCCAAGGTCGAGTGCTAATATAACTGGTATCTACTTTTTAGAATTATCAACCGTCTAGTGACGTGATTGTGCCATTTACAAATAACTTTCCTATCCGTGTTGTCACTAACAGTTCCGCCTTGTCTTTTTATTCCATCATACGTGTGTGCCTAATTTTTATCAATCGTTTAGCTTCTACATATTTCTCTCTCTTCTTATCATTTTTCCAAATTTGGTATCGATTGGCTCACTCTTTTCAATCTTCATTTTTACTTCTTGCTGCTGCTCATCTTATACCCTTTTGCTCTTCCTAAAACAAGTGGAGAGACTATCAAGTGAACGAAGGTTGTCTGATTAAAATTTCCTCAAGGTCCAACATCCGCTCACTTAAGGTGCTTCACACCCAACAAAGCATTTATTGATTGACGATAGAAGGCTTTTCTAATAGATACCTTTACTTGCCTGATTTCATCTTGAACGCGTCAACTGAAGACTTCACGGAAGAAATGGTACTCACAACAATATAGTTCCTGCTCGTTTTCTGAACGGTCTTCCTATTTCTCTTGAAATGCACATGTTGCGTGGGGAGGAAAAGAAAAGATAGGTCAAGTTCATGGTCATTTTTTAGATATTATAACACTGTGACGAGATCTCCTGTCTGCCAGTAGTACGATAAGGAGAAGCGATTTAAACTGTTGTGCTTTTCTACTATGATAAAATGGTCAAACCAAAATTTGTACGCCTGGAATTCTTTTGGTGTTCTTTTATTATCTGTGAAACTGTCTTGAGACAAGGAGTGGCTACCTGGATGCAGTTTTCTGGTTTCGATTTTACCAGAAATGCATATAAATTATTGCAAATTGTTCAAATTATTGAAAATTTGACAGGTGGTTCTAGTTGAAGTGCTGCGTATTCCCCATAAGGATCTAAAACTTCTAACTACCACTGTGCAACAATCAGCCGAAGTTTTATAGTCATGGCTAGACATGAAACACGTTAACCCATGTGTGTGTCAACTGTTGGGAGTTGCATTCACTCCATACAAAACCTACATACTACTGATTGGTTGATATAAGTAGTTGTACACCAATCACATCAATCAGTAGAGTTTGTTAGACCATGGTCAGCATATTCAATCGAAAAATACAAGTACTTAGATGAAATACTCATGTGATTGTGTGGTGATTCTGTCATTAAATATCCGATGAGATCAAAGTCCATTTCAGTGTTACCATAATATCAACTGAGATTGAAGTAATAAAGATATTGACAAGAACAGAGAAATCATGATTTTTAATTTTGTGTTGTTCTTGATTGCACTGCTGCTGAATAACTCACTTTATACAATAGCAATAGTCCCAAAGCCGTCAAGTTACGAAAAATCTTCGACAATTTGCCATTTAACACGTTCACCTGACATTCGACACAGCTATTCCAAATGCAATATATTGTCAGATGCTGTGACGAGATTTCAAAATCGTCTGGAATTGAAACATCCGCCAATATCCGAAAAAGTTGTAGTCACATGCAACATAAACACTCTGAATATCACAATCACATATGGATGTGACGAAAGCGATGATCCGCTATGGCCATCATTAACTGCATCAACTGATGAATCATGTGAGTTGTGCCATAAAGACTAATTCAATCACCATTTTGCAGATAATGTGAAGATAGAAGATTCCCAAATTACCATAGACTCCAGTGAGGTTTGGGGTGCTTTACACGCCCTTGAGACCATACTTCAATTGGTGTACCAGGGAGAAGGTGGACGGGTGGGTTTCGTTTTGACCTTTGGCTTGATTTCATTAATTCATTTCATCATATAGAATGTTATATTTCAAGGATCATTGATGGACGAACCAGAATTCGTTCACCGTGGAATGCTGATAGATACTGCAAGATACTTCTTGCCTCTTGATATCCTGAAGAAACTAATAGTAAGAAGTGCAATAGTAGGTATGATGCTTTCTTTTACCAGGATAGCATGGCCATGGTCAAGATGAATGTGTTTCACTGGCATATTACAGATGATGAATCATTTCCCTTTGTCTCGACTACTTGTCCGGAACTGTCAAAGCAGGTGAGTGAGGTGAAAATCAGTTCATCTATTGATCGAAATGTTTCTTTAAACTACAACAGGGTGCATATCATTCTCCGAGGTGCACATATACTGAAGAAGATGTGAATGATCTCTTGGACTATGCCCGTCAACGTGGGATTCGTGTGATTCCAGAGTTTGATACTCCAGGTAGGCAATTTTAAATATATTTTTAATATGATGTAATTATCCATCATGTGAGTTCAAATGAAATAATACCATGCAAAGATTTGAAAGTAGACTGTTTATCAACCAATTCAAGATAGTCATCAAAAATATAGTGCAGTTTATGCATGATTTCGTGTTTGAATGTGTGTTGAAGCAAGGAGATGATGAGAGGCATTTACCTTTGCTGAGTTACCTAGGAGGTTTGATTTTGCCGGTGGTTGTGAAAAATTCACAGTTTGTGATTCTGTTCAGTCGCCAACTATTATCCAGACAATATGCGGAAATATCCGACCAGTGGAATGCGTGAATATTATTGGTCCAATGTTTGCATTCAACGTCTTGCAGTTGATCCTTGAATGAACCAACGTAGTTAGTGCGAATTTCATGTGTTATGCGAGTTGAACAGTGTGTAATTTCAGACAATAGAATAAGAATCAATCAAAGATGGTGAATGCATTAATCATCGTATTTTGTATCTCAACGACATTATTTGTCGAAATATTATAAGGCTGACTTCCAGTGACTGTCACAATCATCTTTTGTAGCGCATACCTTGTCATGGGGAAAAGGATATCCAGACTTACTCACAAAATGTTACGACGAGGCTGAACCAAATGGAAAGTTGGGTCCATTGAATCCAGCCAATTTATCCTTGTATGAGTTTTTGGAGAAATTCTTTAAAGAAATCGTTGGAACATTTCATGACAATTACATTCACCTTGGCGGTAATGAGGTTGACTATGAGTGCTGGTGAGTTCTGTTGATTTTACATAAGAGTAAATATCGAATCAATATTACGGCATCGCCATATTTTCATTTCAAACTGAAGGGATACTTTTATCTGTCTCAGATTAACAGGCGCTGAACTAGTCTCATTTAAACACTTTTCTCATCGATTCATTTACATTTCAATAATTATTCCTTGCTAGCAACAGGAAGAACAACTCTCGATTTAAGCACTAGGAAGTGACATGAATGGTATTTTCAATGAGACTTCACAGCATTTGAGTTGCTAATTTGTAGATTGACTAGTAATATGAAAACAAACACCACTTAAATTAGTGTCGTGACGTCATTTTGAAGTTTGTGCTGAAGATGCCTGATAACTTGCATCAAAAACTGTGTGCACAGAAAACAGTGTATAACAACATTCGACCGTTTGTAAACCTGACTAAGTGATTCAGTAAAATATTATTTTGTATTAAAGTGTCCATTCATCTGATACTGCCAGTGGATTGCAAGACATTTATTGCAATCAAACATGGTAGCTACATACCGCCAGTGAAATGTAATCTGACATTATTCCCCTTCTGATTGGTTAATATAAGGGAATGCAGACAACTGTCCATAAGACACGACTATTTCTTCTTCTTTTTCTTCTTCAGTAGAACATTGAATAATACAGCACTCATTTATCTCATTCTCTTCCTTCCATTGAGTGGAATAGAAAATCCTCATCAACAATCTCTGATCAAGTTGTATTTTATCAATTAATTCATGTAGATTAACGGGAGACTTGAAATTGCTGCTCCTTATTTGTAGGCAGTTTAAATTGAATCATTGACAAGAACATGGAACAAATTCATTTTTTGTCTTCCTGTTTATTTTAGGAGGTCGAATCCGGAAATAATTGAATTCATGGAAGAAATGGAATTTGGTGAGGATTATTACCAATTACATAAATATCACTTTGTGAAACTTATTGAGATTGTTAAGAACATGACGAAAGACCCTAAATTGCCGATCACTCCTATTGTGTACCAGGAGAGTCATCGTGATGAATGTGAAGTAAGTTTTGGAAAATATGCTTGTAATTAGATCACTACACTCGATATTCAGTGATGATTATCTTTGTCCCACTGATACAACATTATCAGTCCTTTTTAATTGACGATAAGGAGTGATGTTGTGATTCAGTCATATATTTTGACGAATACTTCAATGGCAGATTATTGCAAGCATTTATTTTCAAGTTATTTTAGTTCACGTCTAAAACATTCGTTCCATGTTGGCTGATTCGGTGTCTAGAAATGAAATAATCCATCTATCTCATCACCATCAGGGAAACAGATCTAGGTCGCCAAATGCTGCGTTTGGGTGTTACTTCATGTACGGTGATAGGAGAATATTTTCTCTTATTACTTGTCGAGTGGAGTCTGCCATGATGAGTGTGGCTAAGCCCTCTCACTTTCGCGACCCAGTTGACCTAAATACAACAGAATAATCGCTGTGCTTGATCGTGAAGTTATCTGGTTGTATTTGATCAATGAAGTTATTTCATGTGATTATTCAGTTTCGACAGGACACAGGATTTCACTTCGTTAATGGAAATTTTCGTTCTCTATATTTCTGTGGTGAGTGTCTGTTGACACATGGGATTCCAGAACAGACATCCTGGCTTTTATCTTTGTTCCCAGTTCCATTGGTAGACTTGTCGTTCATTAGAGTGATCATAGCACTAGTTGATGAGTCTTGAACAGAAAGAAACTTGTATCTACATTTTCAATGTTAACCATCATGAACAGATTCAAATCAACATTTATTTAGTTTAATTTAAATTCGCTAATTATCTTGAAAATTTACTTGATGAATAAAGAACAGAGGTGATTTAGTTTTATTCTTCGGTCGAATAAATCTAACGTGTTGCATATTTCGTCGATGCCAAATGTCTGGCAAACCTCTAAAAGATGCATCAGAAAATTTGAGATCTCAGGTTAAATAACTTCATACAGCCAACCTGTAAACGAAATGCTTCATCCATTCGATAATGCGCCATCCCGAATTTCCAGAATAACAATCAACCGATAATTTCTTTCAAATTAAACTGCATAGTTACATCAGTTTGATGTTCATACCACTAACTTTACAAATGTTTCATTCGGTTTAACAGATTGACCATGGAACAATCATTCATGTCTGGAAAACTGTAGATTGGCAAAAATACGTCTACGAAGCCACTCTAGACGGATATAATGTTATAGTTTCTGGTACATGGAATCTCAATGACATACAAAATGATCTTGATTGGATGAGATATTACGCACAGAATATCAGAGATTTCGGAGGTGAGTTAATTCTCGCGTAGTCTGAAACAGATACTGTTTTGAACTGAATTTATATGTTGACGACATTTATCTGGGTGTGTTGCAAGTTTCGCTTTGCCTGTTTTATGCAACAGTTTTGAAATAACCATGGATTCACAATGATTGCAGCGAGTGCGCTGTTTCTTGAGTCACAAGTGTGAGTCGTTTGACTTTGTACATTATGTTGGCATATTAACAGTAAAATGTATATATACATATATAATGGAACTCAATGGGACATTCACATTGAACTCAGGAGTCAGTCATTAAGGAATTGTGTATTAATGGGGATTTGTAGATCTAGTTGGGGATTTTGTTTTCTTTGTTTTTTCATTTTCTGAGATGAATGGTTTCATTGCGAATTCATAAATGCTGAACAAGCGCATCTACGAAAGCAAACACTCACTGGAGAATCTTGACTTAATGAAGTAGATTTGAGTCTCGAGATCGGATTCGTTGTAACGGTGTACACTAATGTCTATTTCACTGTCACTATACATCTACATTCGACAAAACACACGTGAAAATGTTGTGCGTGGAAAGGAAAACGTTGTAAAGTTTACAGTGTTGCGTAATTTCACCCAGGATTGAACCAACATCAATGCCACTGATGATCTGACTCGCTATTCACTTTCCAGATTGCACTTTCAGTAAATGTCTCAACCTTTTCGGTTACAAATCCATTCCTGTTGGTAAATAATTTTCATTGAAGGCAATTGAGAATTATATCAGAAAGTGTATCATGACAGAAGTATGAGGTGATATAATAGTCATTGCGTTTTGATTATCATTTGACATGTGTATGATCAATAGGGACATGCGAAAGCATGAAACGGATTTGCTCAGTGGTGTGTTTGTGTATATATAATCAAGAAAACAGTATCTGTTTCAAGGGGTGAGTGCAGTCAGGAAAGTGACATACAAAGTGAGTACAACTGAGGAATAAACACGCAGATACAAATACGCTATACGTAAGTTCAAACTGTGACAGATAAGAATGATAAGTAAAAAGTCGTATCATTGGTATGTTGTGAATACAAACGTGCTATTTATGGACCATTATCGAATAATGAAGAATTTAATAAAGTGGAATGAAACGCGTCGTGTAAATAAAACAACGAATCTGAAGAACATAACGTGAACCTTCGTCAATCGACATAATGAAAAAGATCATGAAACTGTAGAATGTCGACAATAAAACCTGCACAGTGTAATGAAACGGAGAACAGAAAAGAAATGGAATTGGGATTTCAAGTGTTAATTTTCAACATCAATGGAGGAGGTTGAGGTGAATAAACAGGCTGCGCACGCCTCATCCAGATATGGAAACTGGGTCATTTTGTATTGACTGACAGAAAACTCAGGTGGACTCTATTACATACGTCTCCAAGGACATCGTAAATCATCAAGAATGCCTTCTCCGTTCAGTTTGCTAAGAATACACTATTCAAACATATTTAGCCCCATTATACAAAGGTAGAAGTACAACTTTGTGCTCACCTGGATGAAGATCACTGAGTATGGCCTATGAAATAGGGGAAATTCCAACTTTTAATTCGCAGACGCACATTACTGAGGGCATCGTTAGCAATTTATCCTTGACCCGCTATGTGAGTAGCTCTTTAGTTCGGAATGAAGCACTAGCTAATCTGCAGGAAATCTGCGTTATATTTTGAGTGTTGAACAGTAGTTAACAGAAATTTGCGATTTTTCAAAGCAGTTGACCTAAAAATCTATCAGTCGCGTTCTTCAGCAAAATGTGCGGATGTGACTTTCTGAAATCCAATAGATATTTCTCACTGAGTTCATCGGTTCCTCGAGCAAATAACACTTTTCATTTTGTTTACAGGCTCATTTACGCAAACACAATCAGTCATTGGAGGTGAAGCTACACTGTGGAGCACACGTGTGGATGAGACGAATATAATGTCACTAGCGTGGTGAGTACTCTTCATTAAGTCTTTCTAGTATTCTCACCAAAATCATCGTTTGATAGGTATCTCAATTGTGAATCAAAATGTTGTTTAGGACAGAAAATAACAAAATGTTTCGGTGATGATTTTCAGTCAAAATAGAAACCCCATTAACATAACCTTTAGTTTAGATGACATGTTGGAAATAGGATGATGACTTCATTTATAACTCACTGTTGGTCAACGGCAAAGGAATATCATAAATGTGAGGGGTACTGATTCGTTGTGTTCCTTTAAATATACACCTAGTATCAACAGACAATATACTTACATGTGAACCGTTGAAAAATGAAGTTCAACTTCGACTTGACTTCGCTTTCTTCGAATTGCCATATGGAATCATAATGACTGAATGTCTAGACTGTGGGATTTTGTTTCCCATAAAGTTGCATTTCCCTATCTATGAAAGACACCCTTGACGAGAAATCGAGTGACACGTTTGTTCATTTCATGAAATGTCAGGACATATGATTCACAGATGAAAATTTTCTTGCCAATTAATTTGGTAAAATCACATTCAATGCATCGTGCGTCGGTGGCATAGCGGTTAGGACGCTCGCCGACCATTCACATGGTCCGGGGTTCGAACCCCGGCCGACGCACTCCTTTACCTCGCCAAGCCAGATATAATGCTAACGAAGAGGAAAGGTTGGGCATGAGGCTAGCAACCCCATCCTGTAAAATAAACACTGCTACAGAAACTTCAAGCCACTAGCTTGAAGCCCTATGTTCCACCGGGGAACGTGAAGGATAAAAAAGAATAAGTGCATTACCGACCTACTTTGAATGAGTTAAGTCATACGTAAACGCGATGTGTTTTAGTTTACCTCGCTGACCACAGTTCTCTGTGTTTCTCCTCATCACTGTGATATATATGTAGGCCTAGAGGTGCTGCTACAGCTGAACGACTTTGGACGAAACGCCCTGACAGTATAGACAAATTTGGAAAGAGATTGGGCGAACTTCGATGCATAATGCGCCAGTGAGTTTCCCTCTACTTACAGTCATGCATATTCTGTTCAAATATTGTGGTTCTGTGGCCATTTGATGCAAATACGAATGGAACACTATGATATGGTTATGTCAGTTATCTCCTTCCCTAGACATCTGGTGTCATCAAGTAAGGTGCTAGCGAATTATTCCGTGACATACTATTTGACGAATTGATAACTGATCATATCTAAAATTCCCAAACATGAATGTTATCAGAGGTGGTAGGCATGTTGTGGTTAAGAGAGGACACTAAGAACCCTAAGACCTCGTCATAAATACTTTACATTCGGAATGAAATATTGTGAATGAATGTGTAGTGTGTGGATACTCTCACTTGTCACGATCTCTGAACCTTCAATAATACCAGGTTTTATATGCACAGAACAGTAGAGACAGTCATCACATAATGTTCAATTACGTTATTGCTGAACAATTATGTTAATCGTCACCTGGTCCCGATCCCCACAATGTATAAGAAGTTACTTTTAACTGTTTCCAGCACAGAAATTGAGTAGACTGATTTTATTTGTTTCAAATAGTATCAGTACCAACATGGATAGTTTGGCAGTTCAACTATCCACATTTCTGATTCAACCAAAGGTATATTTTTCAATGACAAACTTAATCTGAACACAACAATGGCATTTACAGGGAAAGATCCTGGTGCTTGCGATTTCCTAAACATCATGCGGTTAGTTATTCACTTCGGAAGTGCTACAGAACAGTGCATTTAACACGGAATTTTAAGTAGAGCAGTGATACATCTAAAGTGGTCAGTGAAATTGTCCAGTTAATTGACTAACAATCGTTTTAGTCCAGCAAGAAATAGTCCTTTCGTAAATGTTGAAGGAGAATATACAAATGACGCGTCATTACTAACTCCATCGCTTTTCTAATTTCTGTTATTCAACGTGTGAAACAGCACTGCCGACAATAACTTTATATATGTAGCTGACAGCAGACTTTTCTTTATTTATTTAACATTTGATTTCAGGAACGGCATACCAGCTCACCCTGTTCTTGGTTCTGGTTTCTGTCCATTTTAACGTGAACAATTCGCGGAATTCTACTGAAGATTGTAATTTACCTTATTTTGTTTGATATTTGAATGAATCCATGTAGAATGAATTTCAAATAGACTTCTGATATCCAGTGAAATGCATTGTTGTTTTGAGGAATGTACTCGCAGTCTGTCTAGAAATACGCTTTCTCAGGTGTTCCGCCCAACACACTCTCAATCGCATCTCAATAAAGACTCTTTAATAAGTAATTATGATGTTTGTGAGACGAGAGCAATTGTTCTTTGATAATTAGTCTGTATGGCCGCCTAAAATTTTTCCGGTGTAATTCCATCACTGTGTATATTTAAGGTCACCTAATTTCGCTTCACAGACATGAATTGACTTTCTGATGAATACAAAGTGCCTGCTTATTTGCTTCTATTCCTTCAGGTTCCCAGTGGAACATAGGGCATCAAGATAGAGCTCTGAAGTTGATGTTTTATTCTACAGGGTGGGGTCGTTAACCTGATGCCCAACCTTTTTTCTTTACCAGGTTCATTACTGGCTTAGTTAGGTAAAGGAGTGCGCCGGCCGATGATCGAACCCCGGACCATGTGCACGGTCGGCAAGCGTCCTAATCACTGTGCCACCGACGCACACGCGAACTTATTAATTGGTTATTAAACACAGCCGGCAAAATACAAGATGATTTTCATCCCTCGGATTATACTTCCAACTAATACAAAGCGTTCTTACCGACACTTGTGATGCTATTCTCATGAATATATCACTCAAGAGTCTTGCGACTGTATCATCAGGTAGTGACTTTCGAATCCTATGAGTGCATGCAATATTCGCAAAGAACTGTTTGAATGAAAATCATTCGTTAGTCTTTTCGTTTCACCACTTCAGGTAAACATGAAAAGTAGTTAATTTTCGATTAATTAAAACGCAGTGTAGTTTTTGCTTACTGAAGCTATCTGGGCAAACATGACTCGACAGACCATCACTTTGAATTTGAATGATGGTGGAAAACGAAACGGTGGTCTAATCCGCATGAGTGTTTAAGGAATTTCGCCATGCTTTACAAGCTGAATATTAATAACCACTAAAGATGGTCGAAAATGTACTCAGTTTTCTTTCGACTTTATCGATATTGTAAATTAAGAAATATGTAAGTGGCGATTCACAAATTAATTCGCAAATTGTAATACCTGTTTGCCAAAGTCGATAGCCAGGATACGGGTGTTTACAGCTGATTTGACTGTATGAGCTTATAAGAATCCTGGTACACCGCAGATAAACTTAGCCTCAAACAAGAGGAATGACCCGAAGGTGCATACATCACTTTGATCCGCCTAATTACCAAACACTTGTAATAAATTTGGTTGGAATTTGATTGAGCGGCAGCCATTGAAAACGATGAAATTTATGCTGAACAATGTTTCATTCATGATGATACACACCAATTATCACTTGAAAGCTGTTTCGTGAATTGACGCGATTAGTCAGGGCTGAGTTGACATTATACTGAAATATCTTAAACGAACTGCTTAACATTTTGCCGACAAACAGAAGACTTATCCTTTATCCTCAAAGCCTCAACGATCCACTTCAAGTGGCATGTATCACTTAGTTGACAGGTATTTCCACCATACAGTAGGTGACTGTATGGAACTGACTACGTGTTTTTGATAATTTGAAATGAAATTGTATACTTTTCACTGACAAATTCGTTTCAAAATTGTTGGTACCAAAGTAAATAATGCTACTGCGGTCAATATGTTGGTTTCCCATGAGATATAGCAACTTAGAAGTGCTA
The DNA here is from genome assembly GCA_944472155.2 of Trichobilharzia szidati. Lineage (NCBI taxonomy): Eukaryota > Metazoa > Platyhelminthes > Trematoda > Strigeidida > Schistosomatidae > Trichobilharzia > Trichobilharzia szidati. The sequence continues at coordinate 20,768,560 of OX235274.1, read as the reverse complement.
TTTCCTGTCAGAGTAATAATTTCCATTGTTTGAATAACTCCGAGGTCAAGAACGCAAACACAAAGTAATACGAAGACCTGGGAGTACTGGACAGCTGTCTAGTCCTAGTTTGAGACTATTCATCGGTGCGCACCCACCACCGAGGTACGAGCCCAGGATAGGCTGACATCATGATGAAATCCTACAACCAATCAAACAGAATTCATTACGAAACCAATACTTGAAAATTATTCTGATGCTCACTAGCGACTGGCCCTATTCAGCCAGTTGACTTGAAGTTCTTGTGAGAAGCCGTAACCGGTAGGATGCAGCAGGTTGAAGGTGATGTAGTAACTCATAGAACAAGACATTGTGGAGTGTTCGCGCTATGTCATGAATTGGCAGAAGTTATAATTCACGGGCTGACTGGCCATTGGATCGGGTTCCAGTGACGTTATGGTCTACGAGCTCGCTAGCCATGTAACCAGAAGGTCCTTGGTTCGAACCCTATCAGTGGGCAGAGTTCCGAATTAGGCTGACGAAACAGCTGTCCAGTACATCTCATTGTTTTCCAATGGTTCTCTTACCGATGTCAGCTCATCATAAAGTCGTCCAATCAATCAAAGTAAAATCCCTGCGAAATCAATACTTGATAACTTGAAAACACTCAATACAAATTAACCATAGACAAACACCAATTAACACATCGTTAAATGTTGTTTGCTTCAATCTAACTGACTTCAAGAAGTAGAAAGTCGGCAAAATCTCCACTAGATGAAGTGCATAAATTCCTTATCGGTTCGACTCACTGTTGAACAATCAACATGAATAAAGACTTGCACGCTTAATCAATCACTGATATTCCAGTGAATTATGTGCCGGCGCACACATTACCCATCTAGCAAGTGTCAGTGGCGACGGGAAGAGTTTTTCCTCGTGCATAGGCATCAGAACATTGAGGAACCACAGCTCATCTTTCCGGTATGACTGGACTATTAACTCAGAGAATGTGTGTGTTAACAGCAGAAGGAAAGTACACACAACAGCGTTCGAGCATATCCAGATGTGTTACCATTAAAATAAAAGGTTAAAACGCTGGAGGAGACAGTATATATCCATAAGTGGTTCAAATTTCATCGAAAAATTCCTCCACTTCGTTTCCGAACCATTCTCACATTTAACTTTAACGGATTTAGCAGTAGAGCATACATTGCCTGATATGATATTTTTATTTCATAAGAGATATACTGAGGCGGTACTATTAAGTTTTGGTTGCAATTACTCATTCAGAAGCAGTCTTATACTTTAGGGCCTCGTTATCTGTCTCCATTATTTCTTGACTATTGATTTTATTGGTTGTGTTTTGTACTGAAAGCTGACTCTGTTCTGTATACTGTGATACAATTTAGTCTTCACGTTCTCTAATGCATCGAATGCTGCGAACGACTTAATACGGACAACGCCATACCAAGAAATGCAAGTGAAAAAAACTTGAGAAATTGCACTTTTTAGCAAAACTGAACTTTAAAAGTACGTGAGCAATACCTAACGATGAGCGACTGCACACTGTAAAACAGAAATAATCAAACGCCAATGTTCAGTCACACAATGGTAAGTTTTCGCTATGCATACATAAAATCAGTTTCTGAATGAATGCAACACAGAAAAATGAACTAGTATTAGAAACGTTCAGTTAGCTTTAATCGAGGGGCACAGCAATGGCACCATTTTCTATGCTTCTTTTGTTGGCTTTCATTCATTTGTACTGCACATGGTGCATATAGATTAGGTGAAGATGGATTCAGTGGTCAACCTCATTATTCGTCTAATTTGTGACATTTGGCTCTGTCATCACCAACAGTGTGACTGTGTGACAGGGTTTGGATTGACACTGATTTGCTTTTCTTCAGGGTGGCCAACCCTCTATGGTCAGTCAGTCCACACTCATCTTTATTCCCATGTCGTAATCATTTGATTGATCCAAGTCCAGTGGAGTGTCCGCCTAGGTTAGAAATTTGCCATAGCTCCCACTTTATTGAGGATCCTATGTAAGGCTTCCAAAGTCTTTTTCTTGAATGGAAGCACTGAGGATATTTTAAATGCCCTCTTATTCATCTTGGAGTTAGTAGAATCACTATTCCACTTTTATTTCATTGCTAGTCTTATTGAGATTCCGACTGAATTTTGTGGGCTGCCTACTCAGAAATTATCCTTCTTCTCTCTATTTCATTTCATTATTTCGGCTTTCTGATGTGGCACCCAGTATATTTGACCGGTTGGTGAGCACTTTTCTAAGCCTTACTTTGAATTTAACAGATGGAATTACCTAGAGTCTGCGTATTCACTACAGTGTGATTGCATCTTACAAGCACTTTTTCAAAGTTTCCTTTCTTCTATCCACCTTAATTCACTGCATGACATGGCCAAATCTCTGTGGTAGTTTTCTAGCTCAAGTGGAAATTTCATTCATTTTATTCACTACCGAGTGTATATGTGTGGATAAATCATAGGCATGTTTTGTTTATGGTATAGTGAAAGTGTAATCCCCATTTCTCTAGTACAGTTTTGCAGTAGAAGACGGTTCCTAACTATCCATGAAGATTTCTCTTACGATTGGAAGTATTGTTAATGTCATTGCTATACCCTCTCTTTGTTTATGATTCTTTCTTTTGAATGTGAAGACAGTAGACACAAGACACAATGGTATCCAAGAGCAGTTTACTCATTGAGTAACTCCATTGTACGCGTGATTCCCGATTAGCAGTTCATCCAATTCTAACTGCATCTATAGCCATAATCATAGCTGCATTATTGCAAGAATCAGACATATGAGAACTAACCATTTTTTCATAATTTTTGATTTTAATGTGATTTCACTTCCTTTTGTTTCTTGTGAATTCAACAGCCTGTAGTTTCAATCAGTTTTACTGGGACAATTTATCGACTCTATGAGTTCAGACAACTCATTTGCCTGATTCATTTCTAAAGCCGACTATTGGCCTTAAAGGACGACCCGGGTAATGCATCCTAACAATTCTGTTTCTTCCACTAGCATTATTAGGTTCAAGGATGAAATTAATCCATTTACTCTCAGTTACTGACGGCTTTAGATTTCCCAGTTATATTAGGCAGCACACCTGTAAGCTTCCTTACCTACTCATGCAGACCCGTTTTAATACGTTCTTTGAACGTCATAAAATTGTCACACTTTTACACATCTTGCTTTACTGTATTCATGATAACTGCGTCTTTATGATTCCTGAGATTGATCAGATCCAGTTCCGATGATTTCTTTAGGCTACGTTTCTCTTTCTCTGCTTGTTTTAATTCTTATGTACAGGGGGATCTGTTGTAGTCATCTTATTTATTAAACTTAGTGCTTCCTCTGAGCTAAGAATTACATTCTCACACTGCAGTTCATTGACAACCAATGTGACATTTGATCCTTTTGAGAGTGTTCGATCTCACGAGGGTTTAGTTCTCCTCTCGAAGGTCTGATTACGTACTCTGTTGAATGGAGAGTTAAGAAGAGAATCCTTGGAAAATTTTATCAATTTCTGTGTCAACTCATTTTCGCCAATCAATTGGTCAGACTTCGTACTTTCGAAAAAAGCCCTCTCTAAGCTTTTTTGGATATTTAAATCAGAATATTGTGGTTTTTGTTGTTTATCACACATTTGAGTACAAATTTGAGTTTTTCATTTTGTATATGGGCTGGTTTCCGATATTCCTCTGATGTTTCACTGCCAAAAGTACTTTTTTGACATGTTCACTATCCTGGTGGTTGTAATTAGAGTACATAAGTATGGGTTATAGGAATTCTATAAATTTTAGAACATTGGAGCTATTTTGGACTTCATATTGAACTTCCGCAAAGTTTTCAGAAGGTAGAAATTATTTATTTATTTTATTTTGTTTGAGATCTGCTTTTACAATCATTTTACACACTACTCATCAATAGTTAGTAGCTTGATTGCACGTCGGACATTATTATTGATAATATCTAACATACAAAAGGGATTTCTCAGAATTGTTGTCATTAGGCTGCTAGGGGCAGTCGTCAGAGAGCCTTGCCTCCAGGTTTCATGCTTGGTGCTACTAGTCAACTAGGCGTGTCTGAAATCTTGGTGAAATGTGTGATCCTTCCGAGAGTAGGACCAGCGTCACCCGGTGTTGTATTCGGAGAGATTAGCAATGAGCGATTCGGGTTAGCGAATGATTTTCTGCAGGACCTCATCCGATACTTTGACTGGACACTAACTACTGTCATGTACATAGTCTGCTGTTTGGTGCAGACTGAATTCTATCAATCAAGTTTACAATGTGCCCACCACACTAGGTGGCTCGCCATCAACGTGCAGATACTCCTTGCTAACTATTGGGTGCCAACAAACACGAAGCCTTCTGCCGACATCCCCGACCATCCAATAACAACAGTTCTGAGTGCACCCTGCTGGTAAGCCACCTAAAATGGTGGTCACATTGCAAACTTGACTGACAGAATTCGGTCTACACTACACAAAGAAATAGATGCATGACACTAGTTGATGTCTAATCAAAATAGTGATATCTATTGCATTTCATTCGAACGATTACAAATTTATGCATCTCTCACTTTTCAGGACAGTTTGATTGTAATCAGAAATATCCTAACAGCGAAAACATCTCATGCTCACATCGAGTGAAGTATACGAATTTATTGAAAAATAAGGTTATTCATGCTTTTATTGTATTTTATGATATGAAGAACTGTCGGAAATGCATTTTGACATATTACAGTGATTGAATCAAGAGTTTCTATAAATAGCCCAAAATGAACATGAAGGTGAAACAAAAGTAGTAAACGATGCTTAATTAAATAAGGGTGGGGGAAACAGAAATCTACTGGTGACATAATTACTAGAAATGAAGAAATAGTGGCTGAATGAAGATGAAGAATAGGAGAACAGTGGTTAAATAAGTGGAGAAATGGGAAAATAGTTAGAAAATATTGAATGGTCAGCTTCAGGAGCCACAGGGTGAAGGCAATACACACTGTTGCTGTTGCTCAACGATAGCTTACTGAAAATCCTAACGTGAGTATTTGTGGTATTGAATTGTGAACAGGTGAATGGAAGAGTTACTAATACACCAATCAGATGTAAGTAGGTTACTCAAACGGAGAGGAGTTCATCAAGGTAGCTGACATTTGATTCATGTCTACAGATGACCGTGAATATAACATAAATTAACATTCATTGTTGTATCCCGGTCTTCTGTGAGTCATCAAACGTCGAAGGTATAAAAGAAAACCTCAATCCAGACAGACTGAAAGGTGATACGAATGAATGAGGTCGTTCAGTTTCAGTTTGGAGTCCACCAACAATGACTCAAGCTACGCACAATTACTGTCTGCTTTGAATCAGTGGATCACCGGTTGGTTTCGAGAATTATTAGAGCTCAGTACGCATACACTTGAAGATCATGTTTCTGTTGGAAAAACTTCGCTTATTCATCTATCCATGTTTTCTCAATTTCTTTCCTTCAAAATTCACTCCAATGATTGCTTCCAATGTAACGTAATAGATCTGGTTATGAATATATACCGCTTAGAATCTTGCTTCCGGGAATTAACTCCATGGACTGCTTCTTGAATTTGAGGTTGAATATCTGATCTCAATGGTAAGTCAGCAACTACAGTCTCTCCATGTGCAGCATTTCATACTCCTGTTTACTCGGAAGCCATCGTAGGTACTTCACACACGTATGCGTTACATTTTTGAGTTATATTGGGACTATGGGGTCAATCCAAGTGTGAAAGTGAAGCGTGTGGTGCCCCAACTTTCAGCATATAAACAGTCACCAAATACTTCTAACACAGAATATCTCTATACAACAGATCTCATATGATGAATAGTATACTTCAAAATGATATCTGATGTTGGAGACGTATCCTTCTCTATTTTTCACGTCAATCACTGAACCTACCTCTGCTAGGAGACTTTGTCCCATCATTGATTGCTGTATATCTTTCCTCACAGTCAGTCAGTAATGTATCATACGTGCACGGAATTTAAGAAACAGCTTTAAACGTGGGAATTTACACCATCGATTGGAACCAGGTGAAGGTTTCTGTAGAGACGAATTCCCATGACTATTGTCTCAGCTACTGCGATTATGCGCCTCGCTACTGACACAAGGAATGACTATCCGTCAATCTGGGCGTGAACTGTCAAAATCTCGTCTGTTGACCAGTCTCTCAGCCCTGATTTCTCCTACTCCAGAACACTATTCCAACGAGTTCTTCCTGTCAGAGAGACAAATGGTGAGAGTGCTTGTAAAAGTGTTCTCAGATGAGGATGAGGAGATTTTGTTGAATGCTGAATGCAGTGTAACTCCCGTTTCAATTTTACAACCTGCAAATTGAATTCACAGCTTCAATGAAGTTTAAGCTAACTCATTTGAAATAGCTTATTTTGAATGAATAGTTTTGTGAAAAATGTTAACGAAATATCGTGTGGAATTAGTTATTAATCTGTACCACTTTATTATTTATTGAAGTGACTATTCATGTACAAATGTCAAGTAGGCTGGAAAAATGTGCTTCATTTCGAAAACAAATAGTCGTTTAAGTTGTTTTTCTACTGAAATATGTGTGTACTTGGAAACTAACTTCAAAGTGATAGAGAGATACAGATAGGGGGAAAGATAACAATACGCGCTTTGTATTCTAATTTATGTTGTGTTAGTTTATTCACAAAATAAATTACAACTTAATCTTTGAACTCGTAGTTATATTCTCGTGTTAAATAAACAGTTTTGAGTGATAATTTATTTTATGGAAACTATTTTGTTAGATTGTACTGATACCTGTTATCATGGTTAAACAATTAATGGCATTACTGCGTTTATATTCAAAATTATCTCGCTTCATATTCATTCTTGCTTAATAATGATCGTCTTTTCGAAGACTTATATTATTACTATAAGGAATCAACGAAGTCTACGGCGAGGTATTTCATGTGTAAACACTTGGATTAGGCTAATAATGACAAAGTCATCCAGTTGGTTTCCTCCGCCGTTGTGTTGCGTATTTTAGCGTCACTATCAGTGACTTAGCGCAATTATAATGGGATCAGTTTGAAAGTAATCTTGAAAGGGTTATGTAAATTAAGAATAATATCTAAAATAAGTTTCGAACATTGATAAAGTTCAGTAGCCTCTCAGTAAAATGTGACTTCCATCCTTGTGCTACAACTAGACGTAATCAAGAACATCGAATTCATGGTCTAGCAACTTCAGCGTTCTTGTCGTATTTAAAAGATGAAAAGTATCTTTACGCAATAGTTGTGCGAGAAATCCCAATGGAACCGTATACATGAAAGATATTCGAATTTCTAAAGAAATACACGAAGCTTTGTGGTGTAATACATGACTTTGAAACTGTAAAGGAATCGACGTAAAAAATACAACTGGTGGTTTAGGTGTTAATCTGAGTGACTGCTTGGTCTCATTGAAATACTTCAAGCAGTGCTTCATTTCGAAAACAAATAGTCGTTTAAGTTGTTTTTCTACTGAAATATGTGTGTACTTGGAAACTAACTTCAAAGTGATAGAGAGATACAGATAGGGGGAAAGATAACAATACGCGCTTTGTATTCTAATTTATGTTGTGTTAGTTTATTCACAAAATAAATTACAACTTAATCTTTGAACTCGTAGTTATATTCTCGTGTTAAATAAACAGTTTTGAGTGATAATTTATTTTATGGAAACTATTTTGTTAGATTGTACTGATACCTGTTATCATGGTTAAACAATTAATGGCATTACAGCGTACGACACTTGCGTGTGTTGAGGAAGATGAAGAAAATATTCTCAGCCTTTGAAATGGGAATACACATTGTGAGAAATTACATTCTAGTTCACGTCTAGGACGTCAAGTCTAGGACCACGAAAAAGTGAGGCTTTGTATAGTGACAGTTTATCTCGACAAAATATCACTTAAAAATGTCGTACTGGGTCTACTGACTCCAAACACACGCCCTTATACTTAAGACGGGAATTTTCATAGACAAACATTAAACTAGAGTTGTCATAACCCAAAATTCACGTAGACTTTACCGTGTACTTCAGACTGAATTTAGTGTTTTTTTCTGTAAATTGAATCTAATCACGAAATCAGATAAATAAAATCAGTCTGAATTGAAATTAGATATGGAACTAGCCACTTGAGGACTGCTTCCCAGCATCACTAGTGTCAATAGTAGCCATTTTCCAGGTTTTAACACAAATGATGTTCAAAAGTGCTTCAAGTCTCTGAACCCATGCTAGAGCTTAGGTTCAGATTATGTACCTAGTATTATTTTCAAAAAATGTTCTGATATTTTGTGTCACCCTCCCACTGATCTATTTGACAAATCTTTTGTGCCTGTCGTTTGGAAAGACAATAAAGTTGTACCTATACCTAAATCACCTACTGGAGCATGTGTCAAATTTAGACCCATTGCTATTACCTCTCCTTTTTTGAAAAATATGCAGAAATTAACTTTACGTAGTCTTGTACCTTCGCTTAAATCCTTTAATGACCCAAAACAGTTTGCCTATAAACACAGTAGAAGCAATTAAGATGTAGCTGCCGTCTTATATCATAGCATTGCCTCCAGTCTAGACAAAGGGGCTAAATTTGTTCGTTGCACCTTCCTAGACTGTACATCTGCTTTTGACTGGGTCCCTAGGGACATCTTATTAAGTAAACTTGCTGCAAGTCAAACAGAATGTTGGGCTGTTAACTGGTTACATTCCTCTTTCTCAGAAAGAAAGCAGTACACCGTGTATAAAGGGAAGTCTTCCACTTCATTGCCTACTGAAGCTGGTGTCCCTAAACGCGCTGTCCTTTCTCCTTTTCATTTTTCTTTCTTCTTACATGACTTACCTCACTCTTCTTTTCTTTCTTTTCTTTCACGTTCCCCAATGGAACATAGGGCTTCAAGCTAATGGCTTGAAGTTTCTGTAGCAGTGTTTATTTTACAGGATGAGGCTGCTAGCCTCATGCCCGACCTTTTCTCTTCACCAGCATTATTTCTGGCTTAGCGAGGTAAAGGAGTGCGTCGGCCGGGGATCGAACCCCGGAACATGTGCATGGTCGGCGAGCGTCCTAACCGCTATTCCACCGACGCTACCTCACTCTGATGAAATCAAATTTGTGAAGTACGCTGATGATTTAACTGTTTCAATGGCTGTTAACTCCCAGCTAGATTGTACCGAAATAAATAGCTTTCAGTCGGGAGTCAGTAAATGGTCTGTGTCTAACAGTCTTAAACTGAATCCTTCTAAATGTCAAACTGTTAATTTCAGCTTAACATGTAAAAGATAATTAAAAGAAGCCGTCGATTCTCATGACAGTTGTAAGATTGATGACAATGATATAGGAATTATATCAGAAATTAAGTATCTTGGACTTATTCTCTCTTCTGATCTCTCCTGGTCTTCCCATGTCTCAGCTATCTCCAGTAAAATATTCCGCCTGACATTTTACATTAAGAAGTTAAGGCACTTGAGTATAACTCAACCCCTCCTCTTACAGTTCATAAACTCTTACATCCTACCTATTCTTCTTTATTGTTCACCCTCATTCTTTCCTGGTTTGCTTAATAAGGACTTTGTAACAATTCGTAGAATGCTGAAGACTGTCAGTAGGATGAGTGGTGTCCCAGTGGACTACATAGTTAACGTCGTTGTCGATAGGCATTTGACTTCGTGCAGTAAATTTGCTAAAGGGATTTTGTCTGACTTGGAGCATCCACTCTACCCTCATCTTTCAACTTGCATCTCCTCAGGTAGAACAAGAAGTAGCTTCAGAAAACTGTATTCTTGCACGTCTAAGTATAAATATTTTATGATACCATACTTGACACGCATTTAATGTGATGAAAATAGTGTCAGGCAAGAATTAACTAACCTTTTTTCATCTAGTAAATAAACAATCTCCTCCATCCACCCTCATATAACTTCAAGTTTTTCTTTTATTATTTCTATTATATTTATGGTCCTGCTGCTTTTTTGTTTTACTTTCATAACTGCAAACACCGACTCTATGACTGCTGTAATCTTTGTTTTTGTCCTCACCATGTCATTTAAAGAGAACATCATATTCAATATTTTTAAACATGCTAGGATTTCTATGCTGCATCGACAATACGGTGTGAAATATGCCCACAGCAATTGTCATTGTATTATGATTTATACCTTAGCTGTTATCATTATTATTATTTCCATTTTATATGCTGCATGTTTTTTTGACATTACCCCTATTGTAAATGTGGAAAAATTTCTGTGGGATTAATTTTATTAATAATTTGAGGAAATTAGATGCAATATTGTGATTAATGCTGAAAATTCCATTCTATATCACAAGTACTGTTTTTGGAATAAAGTAAATCATTATTATTATTATTTAATAAAAGCTTTTTGTTCGTAGTTGAACTTCAGGCATCTTTCACAAAAAGCATTTTCAGTAACATGCAGATTTTCATCAACAACTGTGTACATTCTACACTTAAAATCAGATGGCCAGTCAGAAAGAATATGCATGAAGTAACTGTTACAGGAAACCAGTTCGTAGTTGAACTAACTGAAACTGATGACAGACAACCGAATGAAGATGTGACAGTCAAGCTGTGGGTTAGACATGTTATACACTGACGGACGAAATGTGTTCATACAGCGCCGACTAACAAATGCTGTGCTGAGCTAAGTTTCATTTTAATGTAAAAAGCAAACTCGCAAAGTCTATACTCACTCAGACAGCCATAAGTTACTTCTTTCAAAAGAGTGTATTTCTGTGAATAATAAAAATTTTTTGAAATTTCATTTTAATAAAATAGAAATCAATAAAAACCTAATACACAAAAGGGTAGGTAGCAGTCTTCATTCACTTTCTCCAGTTTGTTCATGTTCTCGAAATTTTAGTTGGGCAGAAACCTGGACCGTTGACTGGATGAGCTTCTATGTTGTTACTGAAATAAATCGTCAAACAATTACAGAGTAATTTACTATCAGCTTTGTTGTTACACACATTGAATAACTAGTATTGGTAGACAGCGATAATGCGTATAAAAATGCAAATGCTCCTCGTTAAATTGTTATATTGTGTGTGCATACATCATTTCACCTACTCTTTTGGTGCCAGATGCTTTAGCAGTTCGATGCATATCCTGACTGGATACGTTCAAGAACACTATCTCGGACTTGATTGCAGTAAGTTATTAATTCTCCCTTAAGGATTGCGATAATCGAACATCTATCGAGCACCGGCCGTTCCATCCCAACAAACGCCTGCTTCAGAGTAATCTAAGAAGTGAAAAACAACCAATCAAGGGTGGTACACTGTCTTCTCCTTTGCAGTTCTGAAGCCTTAATGATTCATTTAGGGAAACCAGAGATATGTGTACAGAAGTAAGTATTCAATCATATATGACACCATGGCAACAATTGTGTTGATTTTTACCGACTAGATTTTAGTTTGTTTGATTTGGTATCTCTGTATAACTCTCCTATGTCTCTGGGACTCTCACTTAACTCGGTATTTTCCGTCGTTTCTATGTACACCCTGATTAAATAAGTTACCTTATTACGTAACTATGATACACGAATTCAACTCCTCATATACATAGACAAATATCGACAACTACTTTTCCAACCACCCATTACTTCCGCTACTACTGTTCAATGAAAATTAATGTATATAAGTTCGACTGTACAGCTAACGGGGAGAATGAATTCACCGTGTTTTGTCTTTAAATTGCAATTTATCCAGTCAGGTGATTTACTGACATTTCCAGACGTAAAACCATCAGATTAATCATTGGTGTTAAATTACAGTCTTCACTAGCACCTACACAACATTCATCATGTGCAGTGAAGAGCTCTAAGATGTTTAATACATCCCAGTAGGTAGAATCGTTTAGTGAACTTCACTTTCCCTTAAAACAGTTTAATAAATCTTTGAATTTTGCATTTATCTTAAACACACAACATTCAAATAAACCCGGCTGGATAAATTTTCTAATTTCTCTGCTTGTGCTTATATTATATGCAACTGAAATGAAGTAAGATCAGATTCTCCGTTGGAAACAAACTGGACGTCACACACATTGCCACGGGGTCAAGAAGAAGTGGATAAAACTAACGGCGAGTATTTCGGATAAAAGGCCATGGCACAAACATATTGCAATAGAACTTCACAATATACATGATTACAAATATATATAAGAATACAGGGACTCACTAGAGCATTCTGCATCGAAGTTCACTGATTCGTTGTGAGAATTCTTCCTTCGTATCAGGGATTTGAGACCATAATCTTTCAGCTACAGCAGCTCCTCTGGGCCTACATATATATGCAACACAGGTGAGAGAAAATACTCCGTTGTAGTAAATAAAGCAAGAAAAATAAGGCTACACTAAACCTTTTTGTCAGGCTATTCAAAAATCGGTCCGTCATAAACTGGATGTCCCCCTGCATTATTATGTTTTGTATGATTCTCGCCTTCGTAGCATATCCGAAGGCGCATTACTCAGTATCTGACCAGCTGTGCCATTCGTTGATGAAAAGATGTAAGTCTAAGAGAGGCCAGGGTCAACCCAGTCTGAAAATTTAGTAATGGTCATTTGATATCGAAATCAGTAGAACCGTCAACTTCACCCTTAGCGGTTAACATTCAAAAATAGTGAGTGGTGATATATGCGATACGTTGAAGACAGTCATAGAAGTAACGAAAATCACAATTCATCTTTATGATATTTGTTTGCTGATTGGCTAACAATGCAGTCCCATCGATCTGTCCATCATGTTTCATTTGAACCTGAAGGGATGTTATTGAATGCTCATTTTCTAACAGAAACTCAGCGCTGGACTACTTTGTAATTTACTGCTTCAAGGGACATTTTCACTAAGTTATCTTGTCAACTCAAAAAATCCCTATATACGCTTGGTTCATTTCCACGTGACTCAAATCAAACAATTTTCCTAAATGCTCGAAAAATGCTAACGCGAAGAGTTCTATGAATGATTCACAAAATGTACTTACCATGCCAGAGTGATCATAATGGTCTCGTCCACACGTGCGCCCCACAGTGTAGCTTCACCACCAATGACTAATGATACCTGCTCGTCTGAGCCTGTAAAAGACATGATAATTATTATTATCATCATAGGAAGCTGATAGAATGAGTGATGATTAGTGTAATTTGCAAATTCAGATATGCCGAGTTCACTGGTGAAGGAAACATTTGCAATTCAGATGGTTTTATATGTTAAAGTTTGATGTGTTGCTGTCTTCTGAATGAGAGGAGTTGGCAGTACCGATAAAGTTAGACACTGATTTTTGATTTAGAAATGATAAGTTAAATAACTGATTAAAGATGCGCTATATTTGAAACATCGAAATGGCTAGACAGAAATTCATCACTCTGAAATGAGTTTCGAACTTTGATGTCCTCAGCATAAAGAACAAAATTCTGATTTTCAATACAAATGTCAAGTCAGTCACTTCTTGTATATGGATCAGAAACATGCGATGCGCAACGAGAAACTCTGAGAACAAACCAACCAAGAATCTGTTGCGCAACAAATATTTAAGAGAAAACAACATTGATACACCACACACTGACGAGACCGTTGGGTGAAATTTTGTTCCTGGCCACCTCAGTTTCATCTGAATGAACAAGGAAATACTCTCCTCCATTACATATTCATTTGCATGGAAAATACTTATAATAATCAAACGCCTCAACCTTTATCTTTGCTACAGCTACAACATCTACCACTTTATCTCAATTATAAATATAACTTTCTGTCAACCCATCGTCCAAACAGTATTTGGAAACGAGATCAAGATGAAATTTGCACCCACATTCGTGTACAAAATTCATGTTGGGGATGCAATAACTGCAGGTTTTGTAGTCCAACGAATGATTTACGTTCAAGACCATTAGTACAAACTCACTTCAGAATGTTGGCCCTGTTCTCATCGCTACTGTTAGTCGTCACTTTCGAAATCAAATAGATGCTGTAGCATAAGCAGAAGATCACAAGGTTAAAACTGTGATGGTCTCAAATTTTTACAGTACTAGTCTAGCTGAGTAACCGAAAAATTCTTCTTCCGCATGAAATATCCTGTTAGTTGATGTGATCAGACTGTGTCAGATTAAATAAGCAGCAAAACCGATCTGAGACAGGATACTGATGATAATGCCATCGAATAATCTGGAAGACCAGCTTCATACAACCAATATATTTGCTCATTTGTTAACTTAGCCCTCCGAGGTACGTGGTATTGATAAATGATGTATAAATGAATAATGCATGCGAATTGTTGGTGCGGAGTGTCTCATCCTTCCGTCTTCATTCATGTGGGTTTTGACAAACAGAAGTAATTGACGAACCAATACTGGTGTCGAAATCACTAATCATCAATCCTACTATTGACGCCAACATAAAATAATTCATCAATTGCTCTTCTTTCACAACAAGTTTCGGTTGAAATTATGCAAGCTGAACTGCTTAGTCGCGAGCGACAGAGAGGCATGCAGTAACAAAGTGCCAATTATTCAGGATTATTTGGATTCTGATGCCATGGAATTCAGACCATCTATCTTTTCTTCTTACCCAATTTCGAGCACTCCTTCTCAGATACACATTTTTTGTTGAATTCGAGAAGGAAATCTGAGTTCACATTTGCGACATATTCGTCATCGAGGCGCATGCATCCTTCATCAGATCTAGATTCATTACTGAAAGATTGCTTTTGAAGATGTGCTTGTTCAGTGTTTAGGAATCTGCAGTTAAACCACCCAGCTCACATAATACAACAACACTAAAAGCATCCAAATGATCAAAATATTCTCTTCTTTATTCTTGAATTCTTAAACGTCAGAATCCTGAGTTGTATGACCTTGGTGGCCTGTTTTAATTTTTGGGCCTACCATCATAACATCTACATATTGCATCCAACCTACCATTTACTCCATTTATTTATCACCCAAAAATGAATTCTAAAAGGATCATTTACTCTCGTAACTTTATCATTCATTTCCGACCCAATGACTTTCATATTACCAAGAAATCAAGAAGGAAGCATCGTAGTGGCTGGCAGAGAGCTCTTAAACGTACACCAATACTCTTAACTACGGTCCCTATCATAATGAACACCAACTGCCGCTCTCTGCCAAACAAAATAATGGGCCTACAATCCTTGATGTCCACTGACACTTATCACAATACTGCGATAATCACATTACAAGAAACATGGTTACACGAACTGTACGATGTCAATCTCATCTCTCTAAAGGACTTCATCCTATTTAGACAAGACCGAAAATGTGGTAATAAGAAAAATGGGGGTGGAGTAGCAACTTTCATTAACTCCAAATGGTCTATTTCTAATAATGTTTGCTTCTCATTCTCAAATGACTTCATAGACTGTATCACCGTCAAATGTCGTCCCAAACATCTCCCCAAATATAAACACATCTTTATCACAAACATGTACATTTCTTCAAGTTGCTCACTATCTAATCTTTCAAATTTTGCTGATGAATTCACCATGTTTGCTGCTGCCAACTTCGATAACTCTCTATCTGTTATTACTGGGGACTTCAACTCGTCAGATTGCTCCTTCCTTGCAGCACTTGGTCACTCTAACATTGTCAAATTTCCCACTCGACTAGACAAAACACTTGATTTAGTTTTTACAAATGACGAAGGAATCTACGAAGCACGTAAACGTGCACCGATCCTCAACTCTGATCACTCTATTGTTCGTGTTCTACATAAATATACAGCAAAACACATATTAAAGTCTTCTCGCATCTCTCTATGAAAGAACAACAAAGATGCTACTCATCCGAAAACTTACTCAATCTAAGGTGCATGTTACAAAATACTAACTGGGATTTATTCCATGAAAGTTCATTAGATGACACAATTGTCAATATAACGGATTATCTTAAGTTCTGCCTTGATATATGCTGTCCCAAACAAACTCTATTCAAACGCCTCGACCGCTTCTCATCTCCTTATCTCAAACAACTTCGCAGGAAAAAAGAAACTTTATACAAATCCAAAGACAAATTAGGACTCAAGAAGATTAATGCTCAGATCAAATCTGAAATCAAAAATCTTAATGCTATCTATAATGATACACTTTTACCATGTAAATCTCCAATCAGCATGTGGAAACTTTTTAATTAAATTGCTGGTAATAGTAAGCGTTGTAATGCTTTTCCCTCGTATGATGTTAATGCTCTTAATCAGTCTTTTATACGCTGTCCTTCTACTTTAATTACTTCTAATGTTACCTATCATGTAGCAGAAAACTTTCGTGACTTCAATGCTGTCGATGTTCTAAAATGTGGTTAAAACGCTCAAGCCCTCACGCAGTCTTGATCCTGATGGTATACCTGCCTATGTTCTAAAACAATGTGCAGATGTGTTGTGTTCTCCACTAACCAACATCCTAAATGCTTCTTTCTCCAAAAATATCGTACCTGGTGCATTGAAAGACATCAGAATTGTCCCTGTCCCTAAACCTGGAAACGGTAAGAACGTAAAGTTCAGACCCATTGCCATCACTTCCCCGTTTCTAGAGCTTATGGAAAAACTAATACTTCTTAAACTTGAACACTCCCTTAAAAACTTCGAAGACCTAAACAATTTGCCTATAGACAGGGTAGGAGTACATTAGACGCTGCAGCTGTCTTACACAACAACATCATCTCATCATTAGATAAAGGTGCCAAATACGTCCGCTGCACGTTTCTTGACTTCACTTCTGCTTTCGACTCTGTTCCTAGATGTCTCTTGCTAAATAAGCTCTCTTTGACAAAAACTGAGTCCTGGGTCACTAACTGGTTGCATTCCTACTTCTCTAACAGAATGCAGTACACCGTATACAAAGGTAAATCATCCTCTGCTGTACTCACTGAAGCCGGAGTCCCCCAAGGCGCTGTACTCTCCCCACTTCTCTTTTCTTTATTTCTACATGACTTACCATCCTCAAGTGACATTAATTTAGTCAAATATGCTCTGATCTGTCTGTATCTTTGCCTATCAAATGTCAAAGCGACTGCTCTAAACTTAATGGCTTTCTGTCAGAAATCAGCCAGTGGTCCAAGGAAAATGGTCTTACCCTAAACCCCTCCAAATGCCAAACAATCAATTTCACCTTTAGGCATAAATCCGACCTAAACAAACTGTTTGGCTCTCACGAGGTATGCAACATAGACGGCACTGAAATAGAAACTAAATCGGAAATTAAATACCTAGGCGTCATTCTATCTGCTGATCTCTCCTGGTCGTCTCATATCTTAGCAATTTCTAATAAATTTTCCGTCTTACCTTCTACATTAAGAAGTTGAAACACTCTGGTATAACCCAACCCTTACTCCTACAATTCGTTAATTCTCACATCCTGCCTATTATTCTCTATTGTTCACCCTTAGTTTTCCCGGGCTCCTGAAGGAAGACTATAACATTTTACGCAGCATGTTAAATGTTGTTAGCAGGGTAAGCAACGTGCCACTTAACAAGCTTGCTAATACTCTGGTTGACAGGCACATCGACTCATGTGAAAAATGGGCGAAATCCATTTTATCTAACTCACACCACCCTCTTCACTCACAACTCTCCCCTTGCATCTCATCAGGTAAAACCAGAAGCCTATATAGAAAACTATATGCTCGCACCAGCGAGTACAAAAACTCAACCATACCCTACTTGGCTCGTGTTCTGTGTGATAAAGAAAGCATTAGGCGTGACACCTATAATTCATTAAATAGTCAGTAGTACAACTGGATTTCGTCTTTCCAACCCACATCATCAATAGGTACAACATTTTCTTTCTTTCTTTTCCTTTTCTCTCTCTTCTTTTTCCGTTATGTGCTGCTTTGTTTCTTTCTCTCGCTTACGCCAGTTAAT